>CAJGYO010000018.1:15951624-16354110 GCA_904845875.1 Miscanthus lutarioriparius
TACATTTAGGATCTAGTGGAGTACTAACACCCTTGAAAATGTTTGTGAAAATATGCTAACACATGTGCACAAGGTGAAACATTTGGTGGTTGGCACATTTGAGCAAGGGTTAGAAACTTCACGGGTGGAGTGTTCGCCCATAGAGTGCGGACAGTCCAATGGTGCCACCGGTGCCCTATGTAGAAAAGACAGGGTTTCACTGGAGTGACTGGACACTGGCCTCTACTGGACCGACGCGTCCGGTCAGAGACAGCAGTGAGCTCGCGTCTCGGTCTTGTGATCAGACGCTGGCGCAAAATCTGACCGGACGCTCAGGGTCTGAGTCCAGTTAGTGCTGACGTATGCTGACATGGGGCGCACAGAGGAGACATTGAATGACCGGACGCTGGGAGAGTCCGGTCGGACGTGTCCGGTCGTGAAATCTCGTGTTTGGAACCTTACTGGAAATGACCAGACGCTAGGGTCTAGCATCCGGTCACTTTCTAACTGACGCGTTCGGTCATTACTTGACCATTGAGATCGGGCGATCAGCGTTTGAAGCAGGGGACACGTGACGAAGATCTAAGGACCGGACGCTGGGGTCCTATGTCCGGTCAATACGACCAGCGCGTCCGGTCATCCCGTGTTGTGCCCAGTGAAGGGGTACAACGGCTCTATTTTGTGGGGGCTTCTATTTAAGCCCCATGGCTGGATCAAGCTCACTCTCTTGACCATTTGCATTGACATAGCAATCTTGTGAGCTTAGCCAAAGTCCTCCCACTCATCTCCATCATTGATTCATCATCTTTGTGAGATTGAGAGAGAATCCAAGTGCATTGCTTGAGTGATTGCATCTAGAGGCACTTGGTATTTGTGTTTCGCTGCGGGATTCACTTGTTTCTCTTGGTGGTTGCCACCACCTAGATGGCTTGGAGCAGCGGAGGAGGATTGGCATGAGTTGGTGATTATTCGTGGCCATCTCCGGTGATTGTGAGGGGATTTGTACCTTCCCCGGTAGAGCGCCGAAAGGTAACTTTAGTGGATTGCTCGTGTCATTGAGTTACCTCACTTGTGGGTAGGTTCTTGCGGTGTCCAATTGTGTGGACAAGGTTCGTGCAACACCTCTTAGCCACCGAACCACCAAGTGTTGGTCGACACAACAGGGACGTAGCGTGTTGGCAAGCACATGAACCTCGGGAGAAAATTGGTTGTCTCTTGCCCTTTGGTATTCTCCCGGTGATTGATAAAGTATTCATCTTGTGATTGGTTCACTTCTCTATGCGGCGGTATAATCACCTCACTTACTCATTTACATTTCCGTAAACTAGCTATAACAAGCTCTTTAGTGTAGCTAGAATTGAGAGCTTGCTTTGTGGATTAAGTTTATTTAGTGGAGCTCTTTAGTGTAGCTTTTGTGAGAGCTCTTAGTGAGTAGTGACTTAGTAAATTATGTGCCTAGTGATCATAACAACTAGAATTGATGGATAGGTGGCTTGCAACCCTTGTAGAGCTAGAACAAGTTTGTATTTCGCTATTTGTTATACTAATCAAATTGCTCTAGTGAGCTTGTAGATTTTTAAATAGGCTATTCACCCCCTCTCTAGCCATATTAGGACCTTCCAAGTGGTATCAGAGCCGTGGTCACCGTTTGATTGAAGGCTTAACAACCTCAGTGTCAAATTATGGCTCAAGTTGTGTTCAACCATGTGGGGGGCAAACCACCGTCCTTTGATGGCACATGTTATGATTATTGGAAGAGAAAGATGATGATGTATCTTGGTTCAATCAATGATCAAGTATGGGAGGTGACCGAGAATGACTATGCTATCATTGATCCCGACAATCCCACCAACCAAGACAAGATCAACAAACAATGCAATACAATGGCTCTCAACACCATATACAATGCCATTGATTCCAAGGTGTTTGAGCAAATAAAGGATTGTGAAAGAGCAAATGAGGTGTGGAGGAAATTGGAGGAAACATATGAGGGCACACCGGCGGTGAAGAGTGCTAAGTTGTACATTCTCAAGTATAAGTTAACAAGCTTCAAGATGAAGGAAGATGAGAGCATTCCGGAAATGTTCCATCGGTTGCAAGTGATTGTAAATGACTTGAAGGCCTTGGGAGAGAAGATCAAGGATGATGATGTCTCTCATAAGTTCTTGATGTGCTTACCTCCAAGATTTGAGATGTTGAGATTGCTTATCATAAGAGGAGGATTAAAGGAGATTACCCCTAACCAAGTACTAGGTGATGTCATGACCCAAGAGACATACCGTGTGGAAAGGGAGGGGGATGACAAGGATGACAAGAAGAAAGAAGAAGACAAGAAGAAAAGAGTATAGCATTCAATGCTAGCTCATCATCATCCAAGAACAAGGGCAAGTCCAAGAAAGAATCAAGTGATGATGATGATCTTAGTGATATTGATGATGAAGCTATGGCCCTCTTTGTACGCAAGATGGGAAAATTCATGAAGAAGGGCTATGGTGCAAGAAAGAGAAGAGATCACACCAAAAGCAAAGAATATGTGAGAAGATGCTACAATTGCAAGAGTCCCGATCATATTGTAGCAAATTGTGCCTATAATAGTGATAATGATGAGGATGAGAAGAAGAAGCACAAGAAGGATAAGAAAGAAAAGAAGGAGAAGAAGGAGAAGAGAATGACCTTTCAAAAGAAGAAGAAGGGTGGAGGCTATGTGGTAACTTGGGATAGTGATGGCTCTTCGGATAGTGATGACTCTAGTGATGATGGCAAGAAATCTATCAAGAAAGCACTAGCAAGCATCACCATCAACAACAAGCCCTCCATCTTCGACACTCCTACATGCCTCATGGCAAAATCTACCAAGGTAAAATATGATGTGAGTGATGATGATGAATGTGAAAGTGATGCTTGTAGGAGTGATGATGATGATGAGGAGTACTCCAAGGAGGAGCTCATGGACATGTGTGAGCAAGTGCATACTTGCTTTGAGATGAAGAGAAAGGAGTGCAAGGAATTGAACAACAAAGTCAAATTTCTTGAGCAATCCCTTGATGAGCTCAATGCCACTCATGAGAGGCTAATGGAAGCCCATGAGAAGCTTGGCAAAGCTCACTCTAAGCTTGAGAAAGCTCACTCCTCTCTCATCGAGCAAGTCAAAGAGGAAGCTAAGAAGGAGCAAGTGATTGTATCATGTGATGTGGGACTAACATGTGATCTTATTGATGGAACTTTTTATAAGCCCATTATAGTTGCTCCCACTAACACTTCTTGTAGCACTACTACTTCTACTTCACCTTTGAGTGATGGTCTCACTTGTGATGCCTCATTAATGGTGGAAAATGAGACCCTCAAGAAGGAGGTGAATGAGCTCACTCGTGCCTTAGGCAATGCCTATGGTGGAGATGCCCGCTTGCTAACGTGCTTAGATAGTCAAAGGTTTTCTTTCAACAAAGAGGGATTAGGCTATACCCCCAAGAAAGGCAAGGGGGCCTTTGTCACTCCCAAAGTTAGCTTTGTGAAGGGCAATAGTCGGTTTTGCAATAGATGCAAGCAAGTTGGGCATGTAGAGCAACATTGCAAGATTAACAAGAACAAGCTACCTAATGTATCCTCAATTAAATTTGATTCTTGTTATATGCTTGTTAAGGGTGCCAATGGTGTGAAGGCTAAGTTCATTGGTACATCAATTGTGGGCCCAAAAAAGAAGGCCATTTGGGTACTAAAGACCTTGGTAACTAACCTTCAAGGACCCAAGCAAGTTTGGGTACCTAAAAAGAATTGATCTCCTTTTGTAGGTCAATTATAAAGCCGGAGGAAGGCATTGGGTGCTTGATAGTGGGTGCACACAACACATGACCGGTGATCCAAGAATGTTCAATTCAATCAATGAAAATAAGAGCAATGGGATTGATAGTATCACATTTGGTGACAATGGCAAAGGCAAGGTCAAAGGGCTTGGTAAGATTGCAATATCCAATGACTTGAGCATTTCCAATGTGCTACTAATAGAAAGTTTGAACTTCAATCTTTTGTCGGTAGCTCAATTGTGTGATCTTGGTTTCAAGTGCATATTTGGTGTGGATGATGTAGAGATTATAAGTGTAGATGGCTCTAACTTGATATTCAGAGGATTTAGATATGAAAATCTATACTTGGTTGATTTCAATGCTAGAGAAGCTCAATTGACAACATGTTTGATCACTAAGTCTAGCATGGGTTGGTTATGGCATAGAAGGCTTGGTCATGTTGGAATAAAACAATTGAACAAGTTGATCAAGCATGACTTAGTTAGAGGCTTGAAAGATGTCACATTTGAGAAGGATAAGCTATGTAGTGCATGTCAAGCCAGAAAGCAAGTTGGTAACACACATCCTAAGAAAAGCATGATGAGCACATCTAAGGCATTTGAGTTGATGCATATGGACTTGTTTGGACCAACCACATACACTAGCATTGGTGGAAACAAATATGGATTTGTGATTGTAGATGATTTCACTAGATACACGTGGGTATTTTTTCTAGTGGATAAGAGTGATGTGTTTGCAACATTCAAATCATTTGTCAAGGGCATTCACAATGAGTTTGAAACAACCATCAAGAAAGTGAGAAGTGACAATGGAAGTGAGTTCAAGAACACAAGAATTGATGAGTTGTGTGATGAATTTGGAATTAGACATCAATTCTCAGCCAAGTACACTCCATAATCAAATGGCCTAGTTGAAAGAAAGAATAGAACTTTGATTGACATGGCAAGATCAATGTTGAGTGAGTACAATGTGAGTCATTTATTTTGGGCCGAAGCAATAAACACGGCTTGCTATTATAGCAACTGACTCTATTGTCACCCCATGATGGAGAAGACACCTTATGAGCTATTGAATGGGAGAAAGCCAAATATAGCATACTTTCGGGTTTTTTGTTGTAAATGCTACATATTGAAGAAAGGCACTAGATTGAGCAAGTTTAAAAAGAAATGTGATGAAGGTTTCTTGCTTGGTTACTCCACTACTAGCAAGGCTTATAGAGTTTGGAATTTGGCTAGTGGTACTCTTGAGGAGGTTCATGATGTGGAATTTGATGAAACAAATGGTTCACAAGAGGAAGATGAGAATCTAGATGATGTAAGAGGCACTCAATTGGTCAATGCAATGAAGAACATGGACATTGGTGATATAAGGCCTAGAGAGGTGATTGATGTTGAAGATGACAAGAATCAAGTGCTCTCTAACTCAAATGTGCAAGCTAGTGGTTCTCATGATCAAGTTCAAGCAAGTACTAGTGATGACAAAGTGAAAGATCAACAACAAGTGGCTAGTTCATCATCTCAACCAAGTGATCAATCAAATGCAAGCAATCAAGTGCAAGTGCTTCAACCAACCAATGTTGCAAGAGATCATCCATTGGACACTATCATTGGTGATATTTCAAGAGGTGTGCAAACTAGATCAAGATTGGCCTCATTTTGTGAGCTTTTCTCTTTTATGTCATTCATTGAACCTAAGAAGATAGATGAAGCTTTGAGGGATGTTGATTGGGTCAATGCTATGCATGAAGAGCTAAACAACTTCACAAGAAACCAAGTATGGGAGTTAGTTGAGAGGCCTAAGGATCATAATGTGATTGGAACCAAGTGGGTCTTTCAGAACAAGCAAGATCAAGATGGGATAGTAATAAGGAACAAAGCAAGATTAGTGGCTCAAGGTTACACTCAAGTTGAAGGTCTTGACTTTGGAGAAACATGTGCCCCAGTTGCAAGATTAGAAGCAATTAAGATCTTGTTAGCCTATGCTTGTGCCCACAACATCAAGTTGTATCAAATGGATGTGAAGAGTGCATTTCTCAATGGGTACATCAATGAGCTTGTGTATGTTGAACAACCTCCCAGTTTTGAAGATGAAAAGAAACCCAACCATGTTTACAAGTTGAGAAAGGCTTTGTATGGATTGAAACAAGCACCTAGAGCATGGTATGAGAGATTAAGGGCTTTCCTACTCTCTAAGGGATTCAAGATGAGAAAAGTTGACACCACTCACTTCACCAAGAAGCTTGGAAATGACTTATTTGTAATGCAAATCTATGTTGATGATATCATATTTGGGTCAACAAATCAAGATTTTTGTGAAGAGTTTGGTAAGATGATGGCAAGTGAGTTTGAAATGTCTATGATTGGAGAGCTAAGTTACTTCCTTGATCTTCAAATCAAGCAAATGAAGAATGACAAATTTGTAAGTCAAGGTAAGTATATTAAGGACATGCTCAAGAAGTTTGGAATGGATGATTGTAAAGCTATTATTACACCAATGGGAACAAGTGGAAGCTTGGATAGTGATGCTAGTGACAACATGGTGGATCAAAAGATGTATCGGTCTATGATTGGAAGCCTACTCTATGTGACCACATTAAGGCCAGATGTGATGGTTAGTGTATGCATGTGTGCTAGATTTCAAGCCTCACCAAGAGAAAGTCATTTGAAAGCAACAAAGAGAATATTGAGGTACTTGAAGCATACACAAAATATTGGATTGTGGTATCCCAAAGGAGCAAGATTTGAGTTGATTGGATATTCGGACTCTGATTATGCAGGATGCAAAGTTGAGAGAAAGAGCATATCGGGCACATGTCAACTATTGGGAAGATCACTTATGTCTTGGTCATCAAAGAAGAAAAATAGTGTAGCACTTTCAACCGCCGAAGCGGAGTATATTTCGGCAAGTAGTTGTTGTGCTCAATTACTTTGGATGAAGGCTACTTTGAGTGACTTTGGAATTAAATTCAAGCAAGTGCCATTGCTATGTGACAATGAGAGTGCCGTAAAGCTCACCAACAACCCAGTTCAACATTTAAGAACGAAGCATATTGATTACCGCCATCATTTCAAAAGAGATCACCAACAAAAAGGGGACATTTGCATTGAGAGTGTGGGCACCGATGATCAACTTGCCGATATCTTGTGGCAGAACCTCCTAAATTATAGGGCCCACATGCACCTGTCACTGTCCAACGACCTTTGACATCTATGCATACGTTCCCGGTAACTTAAGAAGACTGCCGGGTGTCCTCGGGGAACCCCGAATCATCCACGATTTCCGAGCAGGATCACATTACAGAGTCATTGCAGTATTACAACAGTTTATTCAAATAGATGCATTAGAGTAAAAACAACGGAAGTCTTACAATAACATAGTTTACAAACTGTTTGTTTCAAACCATACAACTAAGTTCGATTAATATTACAAAATATAGTAGTGGAGTGGCATTATATTATATTACAGAACACACAATTAAGCTGCCCTGCCCAAGGGCCACACATTTACTTATTGTCATCGCACTGAACAACAGTCATGCAGCACGATCCAAAACAGATCTGCTCATGAGCCTCACCTACAACAAGGGTCAACGAACCCTGAGTACAAAAGTACTCAACAAGACTTAACCGAAATAAGAATTTAAAAGAACGCAGGAATGCAGGCTCATGGGATTCAAGGTATGGCTTTAGCAATAATCAAGGTTCTTTTGCGTAAAAGCATTTTAACAAAATTCTTTATATCAACGTTTAAAACTTCATAAAGATCATATACAAAGCTGACACGATCCGAATCGAGATCATGAAACTTCGTATCCAACACTTTCTCAAACCATCCTCAAGTTTCAGTTATTAATTACTACAATGATGAACAGTGAGTTGAGTCTCCATAACCGAGGAGCAACGACGATTCGAACTGATTAAAACCCAGCTGGGAATTCCAGACCACACGACATATGCAGGTCCCCAACTTACATATATCAACCTACCCTCGGATCCTCTAAACAAGAATGGGTCCGCGCCACCCGAGAATACAGTACTCCACCAATCCAGCCCATTGCCACGTGGGTACACGCTATTCCCGCCATCTCTCCACTCCCAGTGCGCGAGTAGCCATTCTCATAATAGAATAGCCAAGTTAAGGCTTATCGGAGTATGTGGTTAGTACTACAAAGTCTCACCTCATGCAATTCAACAACGGACGGACCATAATCGACACAGGTGGAAAGACCCCTCTCACAAGACCTCCATGTCTTGCGGCTCCCATACACCGAGTCCGCCCAGTCTAGATTTATTACTCCACATCCTCATATCACATGATAACATAAGTAACCAAAGTTCCATTTAAAACTTGCAAGTGACAGGTAATCACCCGACTTTCATCGTTCTAATCATAGCTAAGCAAAACTAAGCATATACGAATTTAAAACTAGTAATATGGTAAATATGGAATAACAAGGTTGGTAATGTACCAATTTGGTTTTCACTTGACTCCTAATCACTTAATGCAGTAAAAAGAAGCAAAAGCGAAATCAATTTGTAAAATACAAGGTAGGGTTGTATGCATCCGGGGCTTGCCTTCGTTGACGGAAAAGTCCGGGTCCGGAGTCGTTCCACCGATATCAACACCAACCACCACTGACGGATCAACTTCCTCAACTACTTGATTAACTACCACGTGTTCACCTTCGTTCACTACACGTAGTAACAATGCCATGTTTAACATGATGCGGAATACGAAACATGATGCTCGATGATGGATGCAAAATTAACAACTTGAATACAACTTTCCTTCGCGGTACAGTTACAAGGTAAACTAACTAAACCATTTTCGCAACACTCACATCAATTGCCAAGGATCATCACCAACTAATGACCCAAGGACATTACTCAATCAAAAACTCAAACAAAACCTAAATCACTAAAGGTTACTATTTGCTTTTATGAATTAATTAATTAATTAAGAATTATGAAATAAATCAACTTGTTCCAATTGAGCTCAAAATTTTTGTAAATGTTCATCACATGAAAACTAAGTGGCAAGACAATTTTCATAATTTTTGGATACATAAATAAGCCTAGAAAAATCTTGGAAACTCATTTATTAATTAATTGAGCAATTTTTATCACATTCAAAGAGTACTGAAAAATCAACATTTCATATTTTTCCTAAATAACACACATCATAGAGAAGGCACACAAAAATTTTTAGAATTTTTGGGGCTCTAAATAAATCTACACAAAAATAACAAAAACAGACACTATTCATTTAAATCTGAAAAACAGAAAAATCATTTTGAATGCTGAGTCACTGACACCATGACCCCACCTGTCATCATCAACCTCCGACGTTGACCATGGCAGCGATAGCTCTGACCGGCGATTCCTCGCCGACGGCGATATCACCGACGACAGACAAAGCTCTAATACTTTCACGACAACAGGACGCATCGATTAGTGACAAAATCAAGACCCAACATCGACTGGACTGAGCACAACGCCGGTCATGGCGGACGCGAATGCACGGCGGCACTACGCCGGCGACAACAGGCTGGTAGCAGTTAAACAAAAGGTCTAGGAAGCATCGGTAGCTTACCCCGAATGGTTTGGAGTCAATTACCGAGCCTAAGGAGCAACAACAAGGTGGTTCGACGATCAGCGCAAGCATGGCGGAGCAAAACGTCGTCGGCGATGGTGTACCGGCGACTGCAGTGGTCAAAATGAGCAACCAACTATGGATTAAGTACCACAGCATCGAGACAAAATGAAATCAACCAAAACCAAGGACGGAGATGCACCGTGGAGCTCTGGCCGCGGCGAATCGTGCCCGGCGGAGGTGTTGCCGGCCGCGAGGAAGAAGACGATGTAACTCGAGTTCCCGGCTAAGACAAGCCAAATTGGTGGGTTGGCTGGACGCGCAAGGAGTAAGCAAAGCTGAAACCAGCTTACCAGCGACGGGGGAGCACAACAACGACGGCGCGGGCTCGCCGGAGATGAGCAAGGCGTCGGGAAAAACAGAGCAAGGAGAAAGGGCAAAGACGACGGCGGCTCAGGCTATAAAAGGGGGCCAAGAAGCTCGAGGAAGCTACGCTGTGGCCTTCACCGCGCCAGCGCGACGCCAAAATGGCCACGACCGCGCCTGGAACGCCGAAGAAGGAAACGCCGGCAATGTAGCTTCGGCGGTGGACACTGTTCACAAAAATTACAGATATGCCATTCGCCAAAATTCCCAAATTACTCCCAAATTTTCATAACAACTCAAAAATCTCCAAAAACAAAAGTTGTTCAAAATTTAAAGTTCTACAACTTTTCTTTTATAACCAACCCCTAATTCGGTCTACATTTTGAAATGAACTTTTGAATTCGAAAAGGGGACATTTAAGGAATTTTGCCTTTTCAATTAACTTCAAATTTTACTAAACAACTTGAAAAACTTCAAAAACAAACTTTGTATATCTTGACAAGATCTACACTTTTTCTTTAAGGCTCAACCCAAAATGTGCTTCGATTTTGAAATAAGTTTTCAGGGTAGGATTTAATTATTGAAAAATCAGGGTTTTCGAAATTTCAAATCAATACAAAGATTTCGAACTTGATTCAAACAATACCAAGCAATACTTATAACATAAAGATAAACTTGTTTTAGTGAATGCATATCAAAGTTTGCAATATGACCAATGCCTTGCAATGCATATGATGATATGTCCGGTTTTTAATATTTAAACACCCGGGGTGTTACATATCTTCACCAAGCCACTTGATGAGAAGAGGTTTTGCAAGCTAAGGAATGAATTGAACATACTTGACTTCTCTAATATGTGTTGATGCACCCCCTACTTATATGACATGCCTCTCCTTCGAGCAATACAAGGTAAAAGTTGATTGGCATGACATACATCCTTGCTAAGGACATGTTTAGTGCATCTAGACATATTTCACATTTGAATAGGCTCATTCATAAAAATCAAATGAATTTGATGGTTGTATGGTACCACTATTGCTTGTATGTTTGAAATGATCTAGTGGTAGCATATGACATGTTTGTGGGCTTGTAAACCTAGTGTTTGATCTAAAAAATAAGCTATAAGTGTTTAACTCAACATGGTACAAGATAACCCTTATTTGGAGGTGTGAAAAAGCTTGTCCTTGGATCAAACCGAGCTAAATATCTTTTGCAAGTGATCTAGATTGAACCAAATTGGGACAATGATCTTCATTTCACATGGTTTCACCCCAACCTATCTATAATTTGAGCTCGCCTTTTGTGCTAATTGTTGACAAAGGGGGAGAGAAATTCACAAAGATAGTAAGATAGAAGGAGCAAACAAATGAAAAGACATTGTAAGGGGATAAATAAAAAATGCACACAAGTAGGGGGAGCAAGCTCATAAACTTGTATGTTGCATTTGAATGTGCATTTCATATATTTGCTTGCATTGCACAAGTTTTAAAATTTCAATATCCATGCTTGTGTGGTGTATGCTAGTTATATGCTTGAATGGTGAAATGAAAAACTAGCATGCATAGGCTAAAGTAACTAGACTTATGTTCATCGTATGGAAACTAGACCCTTGCTTGTAATGTTGATCTCATGGGGTATTCTAGTTTTTGTGTATGTCTAGTTACTAATGGTGCTAAGGATGGTATATTGGTGCACTCTGATTGGTATCACGCTTCAAAGGTCCATCTCTTATACCTTAGCATCATTTGATAGAAATTGTCTCCTATATTTCCTATCTAAGCATATGTGCAAGCTACAATCCAAACTCTTAGCACATATGTAGGGGGAGCAATTCCTACCATTTTGGGTTCATGAAACTTGTCCATATCCATTTACACATGGTAAATATGCTTGGGCAAGCAACGTGGATTCAATTAAAATCTCAATTCATATCTTTGTGTAAGGGTTGTCATCAATTACCAAAAAGGGGGAGATTGAAAGCTCTAGTTTTGTTTTGGTTAATTGATGAAACCCTATGTGCTAACCTAGTTTATCAAAGTGATTATGAGATAGGTAGCACTACTCCAAGTGATGAGATAAATGAAGATCATATCATGATGATGGTGATGCCATGGTGATGATCAAGTGCTTGGACTTGAAAAGAAGAAAGAGAAAAACAAAAGGCTCAAGGCAAAGGTATAAAAAGTAGGAGCCATTTTGTTTCGGTGATCAAGACACTTAGTGAGTGTGATCACATTTAGGATCGATAGCCGTACTATTAAGAAGGGTAAAACTCATATTCGAAATGCGGTTATCAAAGTGCCACTAGATGCTCTAACTCATTGCATATGCATTTAGGATCTAGTGGAGTGCTAACACCTTTGAAAATGTTTGTGAAAATATGCTAACACATGTGCACAAGGTGAAACACTTGGTGGTTGGCACATTTGAGCAAGGGTTAGAAACTTCACCGGTGGAGTGTTCGCCCGTAGAGCGCGGACAGTCCGATGGTGCCACCGGTGCCCTATATAGAAAAGACAGGGTTTCACTGGAGTGACTGGACGCTGGCCTCTACTGGACCAGCATGTCCGGTCAGAGACAGCAGTGAGCTCGCGTCTCGGTCTTGTGAACGGATGCTGGCGTGAAATCTGACCGGACGCTCAGGGTCTGAGTCCAGTTAGTGCTGACGTATGCTGACGTGGGGCGCACAGAGGAGACATTGAATGACCGGACGTTGGGAGAGTCCGGTCAGGCATGACCGGACGCGTCCGGTCGTGAAATCTCACGTTTGGAACCTTACTGGAAACGATCGGACGCTGGGGTCCAGCGTCCGGTCACTTTCTAACTGACGCATCCGGTCATCACTTGACCATTGAGATCGGGCGATCAGCGTTTGAAGCAGGGGACACGTGATGAAGATCTGAGGACCGGACGCTGGGGTCCTACGTCCGGTCATTACGACCGGCGCGTCCGGTCATCCCGTGTTGTGCCCAGTGAAGGGGTACAACGGCTCTATTTCGTGGGGGCTTCTATTTAAGCCCCATGGCCGGCTCAAGCTGACTCTCTTGACCATTTGCATTGACATAGCAACCTTGTGAGCTTAGCCAAATTCCTCCCACTCATCTCCATCATTGATTCATCATCTTTGTGAGATTGGGAGAGAATCCAAGTGCATTGCTTGATTGATTGCATCTAGAGGCACTTGGTATTTGTGTTTCGCTATGGGATTCACTTGTTTCTCTTGGTGGTTGCCACCACCTTGATGGCTTGGAGCAGCGGAGGAGGATTGGCACGAGTTGGTGATTGTTCGTGGCCATCTCCGGTGATTGTGAGGGGATTTGTACCTTCTCCGGTGGAGCGCCAAAAGGTAACTTTAGTGGATTGCTCGTGTCATTGAGTTACCTCACTTGTGGGTAGGTTCTTGCGGTGTCCAATTGTGTGGACTAGGTTCGTGCAACACCTCTTAGCCGCCGAACAACCAAGTGTTGGTCGACACAATGGGGACGTAGCGTGTTGGCAAGCATGTGAACCTCGGGAGAAAATTGGTTGTCTCTTGCCCTTTGGTATTCTCCCGGTGATTGATAAAGTATTCATCTTGTGATTGGTTCACTTCTCTATGCGGTGGTATAATCACCTCACTTACTCATTTACATTTCCACAAACTAGCTATAACAAGCTCTTTACTGTAGCTAGAATTGAGAGCTTGCTTTGTGGATTAAGTTCATCTAGTGGAGCTCTTTAGTGTAGCTTTTGTGAGAGCTCTTAGTGAGTAGTGACCTAGTAAATCATGTGCCTAGTGATCATAACAACTAGAATTGTTGGATAGGTGGCTTGCAACCCTTGTAGAGCTAGAGCAAGTTTGCATTTCACTATTTGTTATACTAATCAAATTGCTCTAGTTGGCTTGTAGACTTTTAAATAGGCTATTCACCCCCCCCTCTAGCCATATTAGGACCTTCCAGCATGTTCAAGCATGGCTCGAATTCCTCCCGCCTGATAGCATCCGCGACTGGGCGAATCTCAAAAGGATCTTCACCGTTAATTTCTAGGGAATGTATGTCCATCCTGGGACCTCAAAAGCTACCAGCAGGAGCCCAATGAGTCCTTACGGGATTACATCCGTAGGTTCTCAAAATGATGCAACTCCCTTCCTGATGTCATTGACGTGGATGTCATCAGCGCGTTCCTCTCTGGGACAACCTGTGAGTCCTTGATCCATAAGCTCGGTTGGCTGAAGCCTTAGGCCACCCGTGACCTACTCGACATCGCCACAAACCACACCTTCGGTGAGGAGGTGGTCAGAGCAATCTTTAGTGGAGGCCTAGACAAGGGCAAGGCCAAGCACGAGGACCAAGGCGAGGGCCCCTCCACGTAAAGGGGCAAAAAGAACAAGAAGGATCGCCGCCGACCGGCCGACTCCGCTTTGGTCGCCGCAACCGATCGTGCGGGCAAGCAGCCCTAGCAGGGTCAGCCCGACCACTTCGACAAGCTCATGGAGAGCCCATGGACCAACCACACCTACCCCACCAAGCACCTCTACAAGGACTGTGAACTCTTCAAGCGCTTTCTATGATAGGTCGACGAGCTGAAGGAAGGAAAGGGAAAGGAGGCCACGGCCAAGAAAGGAGGCACGGTAGGCAAGGATGATGATGGCTTTCCCGATCCTGAGGAATGCCTCATGATCTTTGGGGGATCTGATGCCATTTACTCCAAGGGCCAGCATAAGGTGCACTACAGAGAGGCATGCGTCGCCGAAATGGCTGTCCCCTCTTTCCTTAGCTGGTCAGAATCTCTGATCACTTTTGATCAGAGGGACCATCTTTCCCATGTCGTGAGACTGGGTCGCTACCCGCTCATCGTCGACCCCATTGTTCGCAAGAAGTGCCTCACCAAGGTGCTGATGGATGGAGGTAGCGGCCTCAACATTCTCTATGTCAACACCCTCGGCGCCATGCGCATCCCCCAGATGGAGCTCTGCCCAGTGAGCTCTCCCTTCCACGACATGATCCCAGGAACATGAGCATACCCGCTCGGGCAGATCGACCTGCCCATCATGTTCGTCGACCGAGCCAACTTCTGCTCGGAGGTCCTCACCTTCGAGGTGGTGGACTTCCCAGGGTCCTACCACGCCATCTTGGGGCGGCCATGCTATGCCAAGTTCATGGCGATCCCCAACTACACCTACCTCAAGTTGAAGATGCCGGGACTGAACGGCGTCATCACTATGGGTAGCACCTTTTCGCACGCCTACACGTGTGACCGCGAGCATTACAAGCTCGCCACTACCATCATCAACTCAGCCGAGCTCCCTCAGCTTAGAAATTCAACCCCCTCGACTGCCTTTTACCCAATCAAGGAAACTAAGGCGATGGGGATCGACCCCACCGACCCAACCAAGATGGTGCGGATCGGAGCCAAGCTCCTGGCCAAATAGGAATGCAAGCTCGCCAACTTTCTATGCACCAATCGTGATGTCTTCGCATGGAAACCTTCTGACATGCTAGGCGTACTGTGGGAGGTCGCCGAGCATGCATTACGCCTCGTCTTGGGCTCAAAGCCTACCAAGCAACACCTACATTGCTTTGACGATGAGAGGTGCAGGGCCATAGGCGAGGAGATCGCCAAACTCCTAGCAGTCAGATTCATCAAGAAGGTATACCACTCCGACTGGATAGCCAATCCTGTTCTTGTTAAAAAGAAGACTGAGAAATGGAGAATGTGCATTGATTATTCTGGCCTCAACAAAGCATGTCCGAAGGACCATTTTCCTTTGCCACGAATAGACCAGATAGTCAACTCCACCTCAGGATGCGAAATCCTCTCCTTTCTAGATGCCTACTCAGGCTACCACCAAATTATGATGAAAGAGTCTGACTAGCCCGCGACTTCATTCATCACCCCGTATGGTTCGTACTGCTACGTAACCATGCCTTTTGGTTTAAAGAACGCTGACGCCACCTATCAATGGTGCATGCAGCAATGCTTCATTGACCAAATCAACCCGCTCAACTAGCCTGACAAAGTCGAGTGACCAAAACCAACAATCGTTGTCTATGTTGATGACATAGTGGTCAAAACGGCTCAAGCTTGCAACCTGATCATGAACTTGGCCGCAACGTTTGCAAACCTCTGAAGGTTCAGCATCAAATTGAATCCCAAAAAATGTGTTTTCGGGGTTCCGAAGGGGAAGCTGTTTGGATACATCATGTCCGAACGTGGCATCGAGGCCAACCCTAGAAAAATCATAGCCATCTCCAACATGGGCCCTATACGCAATGTCAAAGAAGTACAGAGGCTAACTGGCTATTTGGCCACCCTCAGCCGGTTCATCTCCCGGCTAGGTGAGCGGGGGATGCCTCTCTACAAACTTCTCAAAAAGACGGATGTGTTTGTCTGGACTGAGGAAGCACAGCAGGCTTTGGAAAGCCTCAAAGCATCACTGATGTTGGCCCCAATCCTCGTCGCTCCTAAACGGGGAGAACCCCTCCTCGTCTATATCGCGGCAAGCAACCATGTGATGAGCGCCGCCCTAGTCATCGAAAGGGAGGAGCTGGGACACCACCTGAAGGTCCAGTGACCCGTATACTTCGTCAGTGAGGTACTCACCAATGCCAAAGTATGGTACCCCCAGGTGCAGAAACTTCTATACGCCGTGCTGATGGCGATCCAGAAGCTCCTGCACTACTTCACCAACCATGAAGTCATGGTTGTCACTTCATTCCCACTAGGAGACATCATCCGCAACTGCGATGCTGTGGGACGGATCTCCAAGTGGGCACTCAAACTAATGGGCCACGACATCAGGTATATCCCTTGCACCGCTATTAAGTCTTAGTCTCTCTGATTTTATTACTGAATGGATGGATGTCTAGCTCCCGACCCTAGATGTCACCCATGAGTACTGAACGATGTACTTCGATGGGTCCGTAATGGCACCCGGCTCAGGGGCTGGAGTGGTTCTAATCTCCCCGGATGGGAGTAGGCTCTGCTATGCTATCCGCCTCCATTTTTTGGCCTCAAACAACACCGTGGAATATGAGGCCCTCATCAATGGACTATGCATCACCATCGAGCTTGGCGCTACGCGGCTGTACGTCCACAATGACTCAGAGTTGGTCGTCAACCAAGTCATGAAGGAGTCATCTTGCAAAAGCATCCTCATGGCAGCATACTGCCACAAGGTGAGCAAGCTCGAAGACAAATTCTAGGGGATCAAACTACATCATGTCCCCCCAAAAGGACAACGATGCCACTGATTTTCTCACAAAATTGGCTGCCAGGTGGGTTCCGTCTCTAGATGGGGTCTTCATCAATGACCTTCGTGAGCCATCTACCCACATCCTAGAAGGTCTGATCCAGACACACTCCGACACCAATCTAGCACTCGAGGGCTCCGACCTTGGTGCCACCATGACGACGTTGCCCGCTGACGTCGCCATGGTAGCACTCGATCAAGCTGACTGGAGAGCACCGCTACTCGCCTATCTCCTTGAGGAGATTCTCCCACTAGAAAGGACTAAAGCGCGATAGATCGCTCGACGTGCCAAGACGTTCGTCACATTCGGTAATGAACTTTACAAGCGAAGTCCATCGGGAGTACTCATGAAATGCGTCCCTACCGACCAAGGGAAATAGCTCCTCCTCAAGGTCCATGCCGGAATCTATGGACACCACGCGGCCCCAAGGTCGCTGGTCAGAAAAGCCTTTCGCTAAGGGTTTTACTAGCCTACTACGCTGCGAGATGTAGAGGAGGTCATTCGCAGGTGTGAGGGATGCCAGTTCTATGCTCGGCAAACTTATTTGTTGGCGTAGGAACTTCAAACCATCCCCATCACCTGGCCATTAGTGGTCTGGGGCCGCGACATGGTCGGACCCCTCAAAAAGGGCCCGGGTGGCTTCAATCACCTATTCGCAGCGGTGGAGAAATTCACCAAGTGGATAGAAGCGAAGCCCATCACCAACATTCACTCGGAAGAGGCAGTCAAATTCTTCCTTGACATCATATATCGCTTTGGTGTTCCCAACTGTATCATTACTGACCACGGAACTAACTTCACTGGGAAGAAGTTCTTGGACTTCTGTGATGGATACGGCATCAGGATCGACTAGGCCTCGGTCATACATACATGTACTAACGATCAAGTCAAACAGGCCAATGGCATGGTCCTCCAAGGACTTAAGCCATGCATCTTCGACCGACTCAATAAGTATGCCGGGCGATGGGTTGTAGAGGTCCCAGCGATCCTCTGGAGGCTGAGAATGACCCTGAACCAATCCATAGGGTTCACACCTTTCTTCCTGGCCTATGGACCTAAAGCAGTGTTGCCCTCCGACCTTGACCATGGCGCCCCAAGAGTGAAGGCCTTCGATCGAGACTGAGCTGCAGAGGCTCAGCAGGACGCGGTTGACCTGCTCGAGGAGGCTCACGAGATGACCATCATCCGCTCTGCTCGCTACCAGCAAACTCTCCGTAGGTACCATGGAAGAAAAATTAGAGGGAGGATCCTCGAGGCCGGAGACCTTATGCTCTGAAGAACCCAATCAACCAAGGAGAAACATAAACTCTCTCCACCATGGGAAGGGCCCTATACGGTGATCGAGGTGATCCGATCGGGCACCTATCGACTGAAGGACGACAATGGCAACGTTCTCACCAACACTTGGAACATCGAACAAGTACGTCGTTTCTTCCCCTAAAACTTGGTCCTACCATTTTTCTTTCATTCAATGTTTGCTCCTACAAAGCACCCCAGCCTGAGTACTCTCGGCCTTGGTCGCTCGGGCGCTCCACGAGGTTGCGATACCACCCCTCTTTTTTACTATCATATAGTAATACTTTCACCCAAACGAAATGGTAGTCCGTTCCTTTAATTACCCTACGTAACTTTGTTTTAAACTCCCAACCGATCACACCCCACCACGATCTATGGTTACAAGCAGCTGAGCCTCACGGGCCATGCTCGGGTTCTTAAGGTTGTAGCCTACGGGTTAAACGGGCAGGTGCAAAAAAGAAAGGATAAAAAACAAAGCTATGCTAGGGTAAAAACAAGGACGGATGGGACAAGTTGCCCCTTACGAGTGATTCCATCACAAAATGAAATTGAAGTATTCATGAATACAAAAAACTATTCACATGGGGCTCCCCCAAGAACTTATCTTTTACATATACTGATTGCTTCTACTCTAAATTCTATTGTGGCCACCCGGTGGCATCGGCTGATGGAACGATCGATGAGGATAAGGGTTGCTCGCTTTCCGATGGGACAACGTTTGGCTCAGTCGGAGGCAGGATGACGCTCGCTTCCGACCCGGTCTCCACTCCATCCGTAGGCTGGATGACATCTTCCTAGCACACACCTTCAGCCATGCTCAAACAACAAGCCTCCATCACCCAGTATGTGGAGACTTCCTCAGCAACCATCTGTGCATATGGCACCAAGCAATCCCCAAGCGCGTGGATTGCATCTACGCTCTACCCATTGGCATACCCTCTGTAGATGGTGGTGAAGTCCAGATCCGGGTGGTGCATCGCCACTGAGGTCAGCACCCCCGATGTCTTGTAGAACATGCCATCAGAGATGAGCGCCCGAACTTCATTCAGGACCTCCGCCAGCTGGACAGCGGGTGTACTGGTGCTCGGTCCTGACCCGAACACCTCAGAAATGACCACCTAGGCGACGTTGCAAATCTGGTCGAGCTCCCCCTTGAGAGCATGTCGCTCTTCAAGGGACTTGGCTAGCACCTCCGCGCTCCGATCGATCGCTCTAGAGAACTAATTTTTCCACCCAGTTCTGGAAAAAGGGCGACAAGTTCAGAAGCAAAGGAAAGGAAAAACCAAGGCATCAACCGAAGAAGGAATAGACACATACCAAGGCAGGTGCTTTCAAGGATGGAGAGTCCTTCCTCTTGCTGTGTCACCTTTTCGAGTAGTCGAGCGTTTGACTCTTCTGCACCAAGCACCTGCCCCCAAAGCATGACCACTTCCTATTCAGCCTCCGACCGGGCCTTCTGCTCCATCTCTAGAGCCTCCAAGAACTTCTGAAGTGCCGCCTTAGTCTCTACTAAGCGGACCTTCGCTGTGTCGAGTTCTTGCTTGGCAGTAGTTGCCTTTTCCACCACGAGCAGTTCCGTAGCCCGCGCTCCCATCGCCTCGGCCACCCGGTCTTGGGACTCATGGCGGGTGAATTCTAGTTGGCACTGAAGCTTGTCAACCCACCATGACATCATTTACTCCTAGTCCATCCGACCGTGTTCCTCTCGAAGGAAATGAGACTTGCGGATCGACGTCGCCTCTAAATCCTATAAAATGAGAAGCAAACATTCTGAAACAGACAGCGAAAGACCAAGGAGTCAAGGACAAATGCTAAAAACACAGAGAGCCTACCTCTATGATGCGGGGTAGGTCCACCATAACCACCTGATGGTCGAGCTCCACCCACTCCAAGGCCTCCTTGAGCCTTGCCTTGGTTTGGGCGAGATCGAACTCCATCGACAGTCCGCTCTCCCCAAGCAGGTGCCAGAGCTTCACCTCCTCCTCATCATGAAGGATGAACCGAGCCTTCCCTGGGTCATCAAGGCAGGGCCACACCAGCTCGCGGGTTGCCCCTGACCTGCTGGAAGATCTAGCCGTCGCAATATCGTGTGATGACTGGACCATCACCAACTCCTGTGATGGCGGGATGGTTGGCGGCTCCACCCCAGTGCCTACCTCGCTGGAGCAGGGGATCTCCACTATCTAAACTCCGTGTCTTGCTGGTAGATGTTCTACCTCTAGCTTGGCCACATCCCCTCCCAACCCCTCCAGCTCTGACCAGGAGGGTGAACCGTGCATTCCTCCACCGGGCGAGGCAGGGAGCCCGGTTTCCCTCCTCTCTTCCGCCGTAGCTGTTGGGGGAGGGATCACAAGGGTCACCTCTGACCCAACCTCCACCATCACCATGGGGATAGCTGCCATCACCACCACTGCCGCTGCCGCCATACTAGCGACCGGCCGGGAGGATGCAACCCCCAGAAGGGAAGGATGCACCACCACCAATCTGCTTTCCCCACCGCTCGTCGCGACTCGCTGCAGGCTAGGTCTCAATTCCTCCTGCATGGGAGGTGGGGCAATGCACAGTCCCGCTAGTCCCTGGCCATTGTAAAAAAAGTGCAGGTCAGTCGCGCTCAAAAAACTCAGCTGTGAGATCGAGAAGGAACATAAATGCATACCTAGACGAAAGCGGCAGAGCCCTAAAGCCTCGAGTCACTGGCGATGAGCCCACCGAATGAGGACTGCTCACGGGTCATGACCCATGCCCCCTTGTATCGACCGAGGGGGAGCCGACCCGACCGGTTCCCGATCAGCCCATGAGTGGCCACGATCGCTAGCTCGTGGTGAACCCCCCCGGAGCAACTGATGGGGCATCTCCCCGTTGTGGGTCGTGCGCACACGCCGACCCCAAAGATGCAGGGGTACGAGTATGCTCCTCCGACCAGCCAGCGTGCCCCACCATGCTCGGAGTAGGGGGAGTACGAAGCCAATGATGCCTCCTATGGGCGCGGCGACCACACCCGCTTTGCCTCTTGCTCGATGGTGGTGTCTTCGCTCGTAGCGCGCTTCCTTGACTCGGGAATGTCGCCGTGCTTCTCCACATCCCACCCATCGTCGACGGACGTGGCCGCAGGCTCATGATGCTCCACTGAGGTCATGACGATGCCCCTATCTCCTTCATCCTCGGAGGTACTCACGTCGCCACCCATCTCTGTGGGCTCCTCCGACTCGAGCTCCGCCTCCATGTCACTCCGGCTTTCACCTCCCTGGACCCACCAGCTGAGCTCCTTCTTCTTCTCAAACTGCCTCTGGGCCTTGTCAGCTCTCTTCTTCTTCTTGGCAAGCGTTGCCTCCTTCAGGGCAGCTTGCTGAGCTGCGCCCTCTGGCCCCCTTAGAAGATGCGGCTAGGATTTGTGACCCGTGAGTCCCTACAAAACGGACGACACAAAATCAAAATAAAGGAGAGCAAGAGGGAAAAGGACACAGAATAAGAAGAGGGGAGCATACCAGATTGGACAGCTTTGCGGCATGAAGAGGTCCAGGCATTCCTTCAAGGGAATCTTTATAGCTCAGTTGTAGCACCCGGTCGAGTCGACTCCAGACTTCATCCTTCACCAACTCCTTCAGTGACGCGTGGTCGAGATCCATTGGGCCGGAGTACGCCCACATTGGCCGCCTCCTCTCTGCCAGCGGGGCGACTCGATGGCAGAAGAAGGTCTGGAAGACCCACAGCCCATCGAGGCTGTGCTACACCAGCTTTTGAAGCTCTACCTCGATGACCTCTAGCTTGTTTTGCCAACTGGAGGGACCCCACGACCAGCTCTCCTGCCTCTCCAACCTTCTTCTGGTGAACGACGGGAATGGCACCTCCGCTAGGTTCCTAATGTAGAACCACTCACCATGCCACCCCCGATTGGAGTCATAGGGGGAGTACGTGCGGTAGGAGCTCGAGGGTCTCTGCTTCTTCTGCAAAGCGAAGCCCCCAACCAGTGCGGTTCTAGGTGGCTTCCCCTCAGACAAGGCTCACCCGGTGAAGATCCACCGGAAGAGATCTACATGCGGCTCCATCCAGAGGAAGGCCTCTCAAACGGTGATGAAACCAGCAATGTGTGGCACCCCAGTCGAATTGAGGTGCTGCAGCTCTAGGCCCCACTTGTTGAGGAGCCCACGCAAGAACCAGTGCGTAGGATATCCAAGCCCGCACTCATGGAAGGCGAGGAAGAAGACAACCTCATCGGTCTGTGGTCGTGGAATAGCTTTCCCTAGCGTAGGAGCCCTCCAATGCGCCACCTCCTTCAGCGGGAGCAGCCCCTTGTTGATGATGGCGGCCAGCACCTCCTCGTCTACATTGGATGGCCTCCAGCTCGACATCATACCCTAGATTTGTGAACAAATTTGTGAGTTCTCCTCTCCCTCGCTTTACCCTCTCTCCCCTAGAAATAGTCATGACGCACGAACGGGCTTGGTGAAAAGGAAGGAGGAGAGGCAGCAGTTGGAGAAAGGCAAAGGAATGGGACGAAAACCCTCCCCTTCCCCTATTTAATGTGGATAGACATGCGGTGGGATGTGTCCTAACTGATGGGACGCGCCCTGCCCAATGAAACATCACCCCATTAAAACAGGACGTAGCCTGGGTAGGGCCCACCACTACCACAACCCAGGCATAGGAAACAAGGTGCAACCACATGCAAATGACCCTCCACCTTCCTAGGCAGGGTTTGGAAGGGCCCACCAATAGGATCTTCGTCGAGGAAAGACTAGCGGGCTACCTAAGTCGATCGGACAGCTTAGACGACTGCTAAAAGATAGGCAAGGAGTAGTGGGATGCCCCATGTGGGCTATGCCGACTCTGTCATGAATGATGGACACGGATCCCATTTGGACATATCTGATAAGAGCTCCTCAAACCTGCCACTCGAGTCATCAAGGTATCTTTACCAAACCTTGTTACTTTATTTTATTTTCTAATGCATAATCATTCATTCGTCCTTCCTCATACACGTATTCACACATTCATCCCATACATCCAAAGCATTACATATGCAATTGATGCATCACAGTGCTTCGTGTTGCATCACGAAGTGGTAGTTGCCTCATTTGACATGAGCGATGACCGATCGGGGTTTGAAGGCCAGCCCGTGAAGGGCTCGAGGCCACCTCGCGTCAAACAGAGCCATGGGAGAAAATGCAGATGAGCCCCAGTGGCCCTCGCCTAATCTACATAGAAGCAGACATGGTCATCTTGACCTTCTCATTCGATCCTAACCTCGATCCATGCCCACAGAATCTCCATCGAGGGAAGGCCAGCGGGCCACCTAAGTCGGTCTCCGGAATGGCTCAGGCATCTGCCGGGAGGCGGGTTAAGGAGCAGTGGAATACCACATGAGGGCTATGCCGGCCCCATTATGAATGATGGACCTAGATTCCACTCGGACATACCCGTTAGAGAGCTCACCGAGCGCGTCACTCGAGCCATCGAGGCAAGCAACATTAGCTCAGCCCCTTCGGTTGCGGAAACCGTGGATGGGGTAACGCATGAAACTAGGCCAACCCCTCGGCCACGCCCGGCACTTGGGTCCATGCTTCATCATGCCCAACCCCCCGACCACGCCTGATGTTTGGGTTGGCGCCCGACGCCTAGTTCCGTGCTCCCAGAAATGATGGCTCAGAACGTTGGCAAGTCGAAAAATCCCATGGCAATTCTACTCGAATCGCCCGGGGGCTCGGGGGCTACACCCACCGGGTGCGCTCGCGCGCACCCGCTAACAAGTCAAAAAAAATCCCCCAGGTGATTTCTAGGACCACCAAGGCCACACCCCTTGCTGGGCTTTGCCTCATCCGACTCCCGAAGGTTGGCTCCGCCTCGATCGACGTCTGAAGGCTGGCCCTGCTTCGCCCGATCCCTCAGACATGGTTCCTAACGGAAGCTCAAGCCGTCGCCAACCACTACGGGCCAGAAAGTACAACCCTAGGTCAAACATCTGGCATCGTGCAGGGAGCGGTCGCATCTCAGCATGACCCGTCTCTGTGACATGATGTTCTAGGGGACTCACATCGACCCACAGTGACGGACGCATGGTCTCTATGCTGCCTACTCCCTGTATGACCGCTGATCAGCATGCTGGTTCATTGTTTTGATGCCTAGGTCCGTGCTTCGTCGCACTCGACGGCGACTCACGATCTTACACCCATTTGTTGCTCTCGTACAACGAGTATAAACAGCCCCTTCATGACTTCGCAAAAGTCCTAAAAGGGCTTAGGGCTCCTATCGGGTTCATAAATCTAGGGTCCCTGATGGGTCCACTTCCCAGCAAAAGCTTAGCCCAGCGGATGGCATTACGACAACGCGCGACTCCTGGGCTAGCCTAGATACCTAACGATAGGCTAGAAGAGCGATCTAGTCTCCGACCAGAAGACCTGGCCATGGAGGGGATAACACTCGCTTTTGACTCTGACCCACTTTTCTGACCGGGAATACGCCAAACCTCTACTTACAGCTCTTCTTTGACCGACGCGGTCGGAGCCGACTGGGAACGACCGACCGAGGATGCCTGCTCAGTGAGGACCCAAGAATCAGGCAGAGCAGATAAGGCAAGACGCTCAAGTCAACCGCAATACCGAGGACCATACCCTGCCCACTAGCAGGATAGTGCCACCAGGCCATACCAGAAGGGTGCTTTGCAACCTTCCAGGCATGTCAGAACCCAAACAGTGTTGTGGGCGCCGACATTTGCCTTACAGTGTTGTAGGCACCGTCATTTGCCATACTAGGTGAACACAGTAAAGCCTGTCACATGCGTCTGACATAAACAGTATTGTGGGCACCGATGACCGTCTTGTACCCGACAGCGTGGGCAACAAGACTTAGTGGCACACATGCAAACTCTCTCTCTCTTGTAAGGCCATCCCCTTTACCTATAAAAAGGGATGTGCTCCCTATGCTAAGCTTTAGACATTCTAAGCACTCGAACGGCTCCACAGCTCTAGAACTCTAAAGCTACACAGAGCACACATTCTAGTACTTAGCGCATGTTGGAGCTCCCATCTCTCTTGGCCCTTCGGTTTAGAGCCCGACCGGACCTTTAACACCCCCTTCTTATTCCCACTCGTTTGTAACCCCTAAGCAAATTTCGAGCACCTGGGCTCAGGAATAAAGTCACTGACTGACTGGAACTGAACATAGGGCATGTTGCCTAAACCAGTATAAACCCTATGTCATTGACTGCTATGCCACATTCGATCACAATGCATGGCAAAACTACAAGTATTTACTTGTTGGTCACTTTTCGCATCGACACCCCCCTTAAATAGAATCTCGTCCCGAGATTCATGTGTGTGCCTAGTGTGGAAAAAGGGATAAGAAATAAACTTTTACTTAACCCATTACCTTGATACTTTAGGGAGAAGATGAGGATAATGCTCTAGAATATAACTCTCCTGTTCCCAAGTTGCTTCGTCCTCTAAATGATTTTGCCACTGGACTTTATAAAATTTCACCACTTTGTTCCTAGTGACTCGCTTTTTCATCCAAGATTTTGACGGATGCTCAATATAAGAAAAATCGGGTTGGAGAGGAAGTCCTTCAATTTCCACCACTTCATCGGGAACTCGCAAACACTTTTTTAGCTAGGAGACATGGAAAACATTATGGACTGCTGATAAAATATCTAGGAGTTGGAGACGATAAGCAACAAAACCACACCACTTCAAAATTTTATAAGGTCCAATATAATGAGGAGTTAACTTTCCACGGACTCCAAACCGATGCACACCTCTCATTGGGGATACCTTTAGGTACATATGGTCACCAACTTCAAACTGCAAGGGCCTTCTCCTCTTGTCCGCATAAGCTTTCTGACGGTTCTGAGCCACTTTCAAATGACTCTGAATAACACTGACCTGTTCTCTTGCCTCTTTGATAAAATTAGGTCCAAAGTACCCACGGTCACCCACTTCAACCCAGTTAAGTGGTGTTCTACATTTCTTACCATATAGGGCCTCGAACGGTGCCATTCAAATGCTCTCTTGATAGCTATTGTTATAGGAAAACTCAGCTAAAGTCAAGCATTCATCCCATTTTTCTGGATAAGAAATGGCACAAGCTCTCAACATGTCTTCAAGTACTTGATTGACCCTTTCTGCCTGGCCATCAGTTTGTGGGTGATAAGCTGAACTTCTGAGGAGATGAGTACCAAGACATTTCTGGAGTTGCTCCCAGAAGCGAGAGACAAAGATTGACCCTCTATCGGAAACAATAGTAAGAGGAACTCCATGTAGGGCCACAACTCGATCAAAATACAACTTAGCATACTTCTTGGCTGAATACCTTGTATCCACTAGAAAGAAATGAGCGGACTTAGTAAGGCGATCCACAATGACCCAAATAGAGTCATACCCCTTTGCCGTGTGGGGCAAACCCACAACAAAGTCCATTGAAATATCCCCCCATTTCCAAACAGGGATAGGCAAGGGCTATAGAAATCCAGGCGTACACATATGGTCCGCCTTAACCCTTCTATAAATGTCACATTCTGAGATGTATTTGGTAATATCCTATTTCATATTTGGCCACCAATACAAGTGACACAAATCATGATACATCTTGTTACTTCCCGAATGAATGTATAATTTGGAGTTGTGGGCTTCATCCAAAAATTTTCTCCTAAGCTCATCACTTGAGGGAACCACCAATCGGTTCTTGAACTTCACCACACCTTGATCATCAATACTGAAATGAGGTCCACGCCCTTTGGCAATTAACTTCTTGATATGCGAAATTTCTAAAGCATCTTGCCTTTGCTCTATAATAATTTTCTCAAGTAAATCCGAGACTAGAGCAATATTGGCTAACACCTCAGAATGGTTGTGAGACAAAGATTCTTCTTCATCTTGATGCGACTTCCAACTTAAGGCATCAGCCACCACATTAGCTTTTCCTAGGTGATAATGAACTTCTAAGTTATAATCTTTGATTAACTCAAGCCACCTCCATTGCCTCATATTCAACTAGGATTGAGTGAAAATATATTTGAGGATCTTGTGATCCGTAAAAATGTGTACTTTATTTCCCAACAGGTAATGTCTCCAAATTTTTAGAGCGTGCACAACTACGACCAACTTTAAATCATGGGTGGGATAATTCAACTCATGCTTTTTTAGTTGATGTGAAGCATAAGCGATCACACGTCCGCCTTGCATAAGCACACATCCCAGTCCAGTCCTAGAGGCATCACAATACATATCTAATGGACTATCGATATCTGGTTGGGCAAGAACAGGAGCAGAGGTAAAAAACTTCTTCAGGGCTTGGAAAGCTTCTTCACAAGCCGGACTCCATACAAATTTGACATCCTTCTAGAGCAACTTGGTCATTGGTTGAGCTACTTTAGA
Organism: Miscanthus lutarioriparius; assembly: GCA_904845875.1. Lineage (NCBI taxonomy): Eukaryota > Viridiplantae > Streptophyta > Magnoliopsida > Poales > Poaceae > Miscanthus > Miscanthus lutarioriparius. The sequence continues at coordinate 15,979,261 of CAJGYO010000018.1, forward strand.
AAACTTGAGGATGAAGCGTCGATAATAACCAGCAAGACCAAGGAACTGACGAATCTGATGCACTGACTTTGGAGATTTTGAATTTAACACATCCTGCACCTTGCTAGGATCCATAGAGATGCCTTCAGGTGTTAGGACATGTCCCAAGAACTACACTCAATCCAACCAAAACTCACACTTGCTGAATTTGGCATACAACTTGTGTTCCTGCAATCGGGTTAGGACTATGCGAAGATGTTGTTCATGCTCCTCATTGTTCTTAGAATATATCAATATGTCATCAATGAACACCACTACAAACTTGTCTAACTCCGACATAAAAACTGAAATCATGAGATACATGAAGAATACAGGAGCATTGGTGAGACCAAAAGACATGACTAGGTATTCATAGAGCCCATACCTAGTAGACAAAGCTGTCTTTGGTATATCTTGTGGCCGGATCTTAATTTGGTGATACCCAGAACGAAGATCAATCTTTGAAAACACCTTGGCACCAGCCAACTGATCAAACAAAGTATCAATATGAGGTAAAGGATACTTGTTCTTAATGGTTACTGCATTGAGAGGGTGATAATCCACACACATCCAAAGAGTGTCATCCTTCTTCTTCACAAAAATAGCTGGACAACCCTATGGTGATGAACTTGGACGGATGAATCCCTTCTCCAACAATTCCTTTAACTGTTTCTTCATCTCAGCCAATTTCTTTGGAGCCATATGGTAAGGACGCTGTGAAATAGGTGTAGTACCAGGTTCTAACTCAATGGCAAACTCCACATCCCGGTCCGGTGGTAACCCAGGTAGATCTCCAAGAAAGAGATGCGAAAACTCACAGACCACAGGAATAGAGACAAGGTCAGGAGAGGCTTTAGTATGAGCAATAATTGGTAGGGTGGAAACTAAAGACATAAGGAGAGACATTCTATCCTCAGAATAAGGAAGCTTCAACTCAATAATTATTTGCCTAAGGTTCAAGACTACCCCATAGTTTCTCAATTAGTTCATTCCCAGAATTGCATCTATGCCTTGCCCAGGCAGCACCATGAACTGGAGATGATAAGAGTGAGTTGCTAGCACTAGTCTAACTGTGTCTATCCGAGTTTTAACGCACAACTACGTACCCGGGGTTCTGATTCTATAGGCAATAGGAATAGCCATAGTAGATATATTGTACCTTTGTGCAAACCCCATACTCATGAATAAATGTGATGCACCAGAATTAAATAATACATATGCCGGGTGGGAATCAATGGTGAATATACCAGCCATCACAGGCTCTCCTTGCGGAATCTCCTCATCCTTAGTGAAGTTAACCTGTCTTGAGCGGCCACGGGCACCTTCTTCCTGATGATAGTCCTCTTGACCAAACAAGACTTGGCTGAAGGCTAAGAAGACTGGGCAGGCTATTCTGAGGGCACTCTTGAGCGTAGTGACCTTCCTTGCCACACTTGAAACAAGCACCCGGCTTGTTTCCCTGTCCCTGATGAGGTGGAACTTGCTATCCCTAAGGCTGCTGCACCTGCTGAGTAGGTGCATGGTACTGAGTCGGAGGTGCCTAGTGAGTCTGATGAGTCTAGGGAGACGGCTGTCCACCTAGAGAGTGATAGGACACCCTCCTCACAACCTATACCTTCTAAGACTGCGGGTGACTAGAAGGCCCAGTGATCACCCTCTTGTGCTTCCACTCAGCCTTAGAGTCATGCTGAAGTCCCTCCATAGCAATGGCAGCATTCATCAAAGCACCAAAGGTCTGATAGCCCCCTGTATATAACTTCTCTTGCAAGATGCAAGAGAGACCACGATTGAAATGGTCCATCTTCTTCTCATCAGTATCCACATGAGTCCCTGCATACTGTGCAAGATCGTTGAACTTGTTCACATACTCCATCACAGTCATGTTTCCTTGCTTCAGCTCTAGAAACTCGGACAGCTTCCTATTTAGCAAAGCAGCAGGAATATAGTACTAACGGAAAGTAGTGGTAAACTCCCACCAAGTCACATGGTGGTCCATAGGCTGCATGGCATTGAAAGTGTCCCACCAAGCACTGGCAGTTCCCAGAAGCTGTTGTGCAGCAAAACACACCTTCTGCTCGTCAGTCACATAGAGAAGTTAAAACTTCTGCTCTAGAATACGAAGCCAATGCTCCATGTCTAGAGGCTCAACAATCATCCTGAACGTGGGCGGGTGTGTCCCCAAAAAGTCCTGATAGGAACAGGGCCTCTCGGGACCGTGGGCACCACCCCTGTTCCCGCCATTGCCACTAGGGCCTCCATGGGCAAAGCCACCAATAGCTTGTGCCAACATCTCTAGGGCATAGTCTGACTCGCGATGAGCAGCCAACATCTCAGCCATCATCTCGGCATAGGTCATCGGAGGCGGTGGTGGTGGCAGAGGAGGACCAAGGAGTGGGGCCTCGTGGCTCTCCCCGTTGGCATTCCATGATCATCGCCATGACCATTTTCGCCCTGGTCTTCACCAAGACCACGGCCCGTCTCAGCACTGGTGCTCCCGTGACCAGACCTCAGGTTCATCTATAAACAGATAGGAACCCACTGTTAGGGACTAGGCCTCCATACTTAGAAACAAATGGCTAGAGAGATGATAAGGCTCGATAAATGGTTACAAGCGAGAACTTTTCCTTAAGAGTTAGAGCATATTACTATCAATTTACTATCCAAAAATTATACGTGTGGGAGAGTTTAGTTTAAGCAAGATTCTCTTTTCATGATGCATGGATCGACCTATTCGTTCGCTCAAGCCAGAATATAGCGGCATTCGTATATAATTTTTGGCACAGTGCACACTCACTTTTCGTACGCTAAATGATTCTTACGCGGCATAAGTTAGTGTACCTGCAGAAGATTGATTAGATAAAACCAGTGCCACTATCCTAGAGAGACCATATTACTAGGGCTTATACTTATTTACGTAATTTATCACATCCTACTTTTTGTAAAGCTTTTTTTTATCAAATTTTAGGTTTTGAATAGAGTTTTGAAACTCATAGACTCATTATTGGCTCTGATACCACCTGTGGCAGAACCGCCCGAAATAACATGCTTTTGGAGGCGCTCGTCTTCCACTAGACACTAAGCACCTCCAAAGTGAGCTACATCGGACAGTTTCGTCGAGCACACCCTAAGGGAGAACTCGAACAATCCACATTTTACATCCAGAAGCCAATAATGAGTACGAGCTTACAATACTTAGTCCATTTTATACAACAAGAGTTCTTGGAAATTATTTATTATAATACCAGAGTTCAGAGTGCGATAATTAAATAGCAGAATGAAAATAAACATCTAGCAGAAACGATACAGGGATCCGTCTTTGCCCATTAGAAGAATCCTCCACACACGAGTTACTCCTCAAGCTGCATCTGCAACCGGGGTAAAATAAACCCTGAGTACACAATGTACTCACAAAGACTTACCAGACTAGTGGGAATAGTTTCCCGGCTCTCAAGGATATGATAGGCAATATGGGTTTGTTGTTTTCTTTATGTTTGCGAAAAACATTACTAGAAGTACGTCCTTAAGATCAAGTTTAATTAGCAGTCATGATTACTTCATTAGCTAACCATTCTAGGTAAGCACCTGTTCTACTTTCAAGCAAGGGTTAAGCAATCAAAACCATTTCACCATCTTTTATCTCCTAGTTCTTACTACGGTGCTAGACCATAGCCAAGTCATACCGTCTAACGGACACGGTGATTCGTGAACCAATGTATCCCAGCTAGGTACCTCGAAACCCATGCCCTGTTTGTACCCCAGGCACAAACAAGACCAACCCATTCCACTCCTATCACAGGGTCAAGGTTCCCATCCAAACTTGGACACCAAGCCCCCACACTTGAGACCCGGTCTCAGTATGGTGCTTAGACCTCCACCTTTCCCCGCCTCCAATCACTCAGTCCAGAAAGAGCTGGAACCCACGACAAGAGCGTAATGAGCCTTCCCGCTCCCATAAGCAAGTATGTGCTTAGGATAATAAGTCCGTGACCTGACTACCATCCACAGCAACGGACAGTCCTTAATCGACACGAACATGGAAAACAGTGTAACCCAAGCTAAGCCCCGTTGGCCGTGGGACACAACCTGTTATACCGACTAATACCCATACCATATCCCTACAATGTCTCTATTTTTCCTTTCATCATTTTATTATGAGAGTAATAATAATCTCCTATTGTGAGCAACGACAGGTTACTCACGCTACCAATTGAAAGCATCTAGGCCCCTAGTTGGGTTTCGGTGATTAATGGCAATACGAGATTACTGTGACTAACGTGTGTTTTGCAGATGCAATTAAGTTAGGTCATGGTAATAGAAATTGATTGGGCAATCATGGTTGTCATGCCCCTATGATAGAAATCGTTTCAGTTTTCAAAGGATTGATGACAAGGTTAAGGATGGACTAGTTCTAAGTGTCGTTCGGTGTTGAAGAGACACTTAGAGTAGTTTAGGACTTTGTTTTTTCTTTCCTTTGGCCGTACTATTAAGGGGGGTATGGACGGGTAGCTTGACCTAGGTGAGTCTAGTGGGTTAGGTGTGGTGCACACTTGTCAAATCTAGCACTAGGTAGCTCCTAAGTAGCCCTAAGATCAATTGGAGCAAACTTCATTCACATATGATTGTGAGTTTGAAGTGAATGGAGGGTCAAATGTTGACCGGACTCTGGTTCCGGTGTGACCGGGCGCTAGCGCAGAGTCTGGTCAGTTCATTTGATCAAGGTGAAGTCATCTGGATGTGACTGGACGCTGAGAAAATGTGACCGGACGCTGGGTGCCAGAGTCTGGTCAACTCTAGTAAGGTTCTAGAGAGGGAGAATCCTGATCAGATGTGTCCGGTCAGTGCTGACCGAACGCTGGTCAGGATTCGGCTACTGACCAGACATTGAGCAGCAAAGTGACCGGACGCTGGGTTCCAGAGTCTGGTCAACATTAGTAAGGTTCCAGAGAGCAGTTTTTGTGACCAGATGCATCTGGTCAGTGCTGACCGGATGCTGGTCTATGTTTGGTCACAACTTAACTGCTCGGTGGCGGGGAGAACTGACCGGAGCTTCCGGTCACCTTGACCGGAGCGTTCGGTCACCCCGCAGTGGCACATAACGGTTTGTTTTGAATGAGGGGTTATAAATACTTCCTCTTTTCATTCAAGGGATCACTTTTGCTCATTTCAACAGCTGAGAAACACCCTTGAGAGTGCCAAGGGGAGCAAGGTCCTAGTGAGGTGATTGAGATTTGAGAATCCAAGAGAGAGGCCTCATTAGTGAAAAGAGAGTAGCAAGTGTGCATCCACCCTTCTCATTAGGCTTGTTGCGGTCAAGTTAGAGTTCTTTCTTGTTACTCTTGGTGATCGCCATCACCTAGATGGCTTGGTGGTGATTGGGAGTTTGGTGATCATCCGGTGGAGCTTGTGGATGACCCAACTCAAGTTGTGAGCAGTTGTGGGTGATTCACCGTGACGGAGTGTCAAAGAATCAACCCGTAGAGAGCACTTGATCCTTACGCGGATCAAGGGGGAGCTACACCCTTGCGCGGGTGCTCCAACGAGGACTAGTGGGGAGTGGCGACTCTCCGATACCTCGGCAAAACATCGCTGTGTTCCTCCTTCTCTCTTTACTTTAAGCATTTACTTTGAGTAATTCAATTCTTGTCTTTACATTCGTAGAATTGCCATGCTAGAGTAGGATTGGAACTTAGGTTGTAAAACTTTTGTGCGGTAGAACATTAGAAACACTTTCTAGGCACAAGGGGTGAAGTGGTCTAAGTGTAGGGTTTAATTATTGCAAAGAATTTTAGAATTAGTCCAATTCACCCCCCCCCTCTTGGGCATCTTGATCCTTTCAATTGGTATCAAAACCTCGTGCTCATGTATTTTGGCTTAACCACCTAGAGAAAGATGTCTCATGGGGATGGTCCTCCTCCTATCTTTGAGGGAGATGATTTTCCTTATTGGAAAATCCACATGGAGGCGTATTTAGAAGCTCTATATGTTGGAATACTTAGAGCCGCCTCACAAGGATTCCCAAAACCTCAGGATCCCATGCACCTTCATGGTGATGAAGTGAACTACGAAAAATGGAATACAAAGGCTAGAAACACCATCTTTAGAGGCCTTTGCAAAGATGTATCTAGTCGGGTGAGGAACCACAAGGACGCCCATGCACTGTGGTCGGACATTTGTGCTCTCCATGAGGGAACTAAGAGCGAGCGTGAGGAACGCTATCATCTTGTAATGAAAAAGCTTAATTCTTTTGAGATGCTTCCTAAAGAGAGTGCTAATGAAATATACTCACGCTTGAATGTTCTTGTAGAGGAAGTCAATGGGCTTGGACTTACTCAAATGCAATCATCCGACATTGTAAGAAAAATCTTGAGTGTCCTCCCCATTGACAAATATGGGCATATTGTGATCGTGCTTCATCAAGGTGATCTTTCCACCGCTACACCAACTCAAATCTTGGGAAAGATCAATGTTTATGAGATGTACATGCACATCACACCACAAGATGGCTCATCCTCTACCAAGAAGAAAGACAAAGACTTAGCATTCAAGGCTAGCCAAGAGAAGGGCAAAGCAAGAATTGAGTATGAGAGCTCAAGTGATGATGAAGTTGATGATGCAAGTCTTGCTCTCATGGTGAGAAGAACCGCCAAAATGCTAAAGAATCTCAACAAGAATGGCATCAAGTTTGATGGCAAGAAAAAGAAGTTCTTCACTAGCACTAGAAGGAAGCCAATCTCTGAGATGGATTGCTATAATTGTGGAGAACTTGGTCATCTAGCACATCAATGCACCAAGCCCAAGAAAGACAAGTACAAGAAGAAGAACAAGGGCAAGAAAGATGACTCAAGTGATGAAGACGAAGATGAGAAGAAGAAAAACAAGCCATACAAGAAGAAGGATGGCAAGAAGGACTTTCATAAGAAGAAAAATGGCAAGGCATACATCGTCGGTGATTGGCTCACGGACATTGATTCATCAAGTTGCTCATTCGATGATGACAGTGATAATGAGAAGGTGGCCGCAATTGTGATTGACTCTTCATCATCTTCACCGATACCATCGCCATCATCCTCTACACACCTATGCCTTATGGCCAAGGGTGAACGAAAGGTATCAAATGATGATGATAGTAGTGGTGATGATCATGCTAACAATGATGATAGTGATAGTGATGATGATGAATATGAATCACCTTCATATGATGATCTTGTTAAATTGCTAAATCAATATACTAAGATCATTAGAAAGTTAAGAGCTAAGAATGAAAATCTTAAAATTAAGAATGACTCTCTTTTAGCTAAATGTGACATAGCGGAAAAGGCTAGTGTTGAGCTTAGAGAAGCAAATGATGCTATGTCATCCAAACTCAAGGAGCTCAAATCTTCTAAGAAAGAGCTTAAAGATAAACATGATAAACTTGAGGGGATGCATAAAGAGCTCATCACTAGCTACAACATGCTAAAAGAAGAATATACAAACCTCAAGGTTAATCATGATAATCTTGTTATCTCTCATGAGTTTTTATCCAATGAGCCACATGATGCTACTAACGATGTTGTTAAGATTGATATAGCTACATCATGTGATGATTTAATCATTGAGAGCATTGAACAAGGTTCTAGTAGCAAAGGCAAGCAAGTGGTTGAGTTCGATGACTATGATGAGTATGTCAAGATCAAGAATGAGAATGAGAAGCTAAAGAAAGATCTTGAGAAGCTATCAATCACCAACACCATTGTGTGAGAGAACCTTGATCATGATTATGATGTAGAGCTCAAGGAAGAGAACGAGAAACTCAAAGAAGAGAACAAGAAACTAAAGATGGAGAAAAATCATGATGAGCTAAAAGAAGAGAACAAGAAGCTCGAGTTGGAGAAAGAACATCTCAAGATTGGGTTGAGCAAGTTCACAAGAGGCAAGCATCTTCAAAGTGAGCTACTAATGAATACCGTCATGAAGATGGATAGAAGTGGAATTGGATATTTGGCAAATCAAGAGAAGAAGGCTCAAGCTCAACAACAACAACAACACAAGTCAAAGCCAAAGCCAAAGAGGTGTTTTGAGTGTGGACAAGAGGGCCACTTTGCCCATGAGTGTCAAACTCCACCACCATAATCTTTGCCCAAGCATGCTAGACCCTTTGCTTTCAATGCTTATTACATGCTTAGAAAGGACTCTAGTGGAAAGATGAAAGTTATGTTCTTAGGACCTCCCAACAAGAATAGGCCTAAGAAAATTTGGGTAGCAAAGTCACTTGTTGAGAAAGTTAAGGGCCCTCAACAAGTTTGGGTTCCTAAAGCTTGATCTCTTGTGTGTAGGTGAACTACAAGACCGGTGGAAGTCATTGGGTAATTGATAGTGGTTGCACACAACATATGATCGGTGATCCTCGTATGTTCTCCTCACTAGATGAAGAAGTAGATGGCCAAGAAAGAATTACATTTGGAGATAATTCGAAGGGAAAAGTCAAAGGATTGGGCAAAGTGGCAATATCAAATGATCATTCTATCTCAAATGTGTTATATGTTGCTTCCTTGAGTTTCAACTTGCTATCCGTTAGACAATTGTGTGATCTTGGCTTCCAATGCTTGTTTACCGAGAAGGAAATTATTGTATCTAAGAAGGATGATGATCAAGTGATATTTAAGGGATTTAGATACAACAACCTATATCTAGTGGATTTCACCTCTGAAGATGCTAACTTGAAGACATGCCTATTCACCAAAACATCACTTGGGTGGCTATGGCATAGAAGACTTGCTCATGTTGGAATGAGTTCACTCAAGAAGCTTATGAAGAATGAATTGGTGAGAGGGTTGAAGGATGTGAAATTTGAGAAGGACAAGCTTTATAGTGCATGTCAAGCTAGCAAACAAGTTGCAAACACTCATCCTACAAAAGCTTTCATGTCAACCATAAGAGTGCTAGAGCTCCTTCACATGGACTTATTTGGACCAATAACTTACAAGAGTTTGGGAGGAAATCTTTATTGTCTTGTGATTGTTGATGACTACTCAAGATACACATGGGTGTTCTTCCTTCATGACAAGATCGAGGTTGCTTCATGCTTCAAGAAGTTTGCCAAGAGAGCACAAAATAAGTTTGAAGTGAAGCTCAAGAAGATTAGAAGTGACAATGGTAAAGAGTTCGACAACACAAACATTGAAGCCTATTGAGAGGAAGTTGGAATCAAGCATGAAGTCTCTGCAACCTACACTCCTCAACAAAATGGTGTAGTTGAGAGAAAGAACCGAACACTAATCACACTTGCAAGAACAATGCTTGATGAGTACAACACACCCGAAGCTTTATGGGCGGAAGCTATCAACACCGCATGTTATGCATCCAACCGCCTATTCCTTCAAAAGTTTCTTGGCAAGACACCTTATGAGTTGCTCAATGGGAAGAAGCCGGACGTCTCCTTCTTTAGGGTGTTCGGTTGCAAATACTACATCTACAAGAAGCGACAACACCTAGGGAAGTTTCAAAGACATTATGATATTGGTTTTCTTGTTGGTTACTCATCAAGGTTCAAAGTATATAGAGTATTTAATCATGCCACCGGCTTGGTTGAAGAAACATATGATGTGGAATTTGATGAATCTAATGGCTCCTAAGGAGCACATGAGAATCTTGATGATGTAGGTGATGAACCATTGAGAGAGGCCATGAAGAATATTTCAGTTGGAGATATCAAGCCACAAGATGATGAAGATAATGTACAAGTGATTAATCCACCTTCTTCATTAAATATGCCACAAGATGGTGATAAAGATGGGAGAGTAGAAAATGAACACACTCATATCTCCCATGATCAAATGGTGGTAGAAGCACAAGATGTTGATGCTCCACAACCTCCTCCTCAAGTGGTTGATAGAAGAAATTCACCTCTACTATAAGCTCATCCACAAGATCTCATCATAGGGAGTCCATCAAAGGGTGTAATGACTCGACCTCAAAAGCTTGCTTCTTTTATTGAAACATCACTCTTTTGTCTCTTGTGTTGAACCTAAGAATGTAGAAGAATCTCTTCAAGATTCCGATTGGATAAATGCCATGCATGAAGAGTTGAACAACTTCGCCCGCAATAAAGTTTGGACTCTTGAAGAGCGACCACAAGGTGCAAGAGTCATTGGAACAAAGTGGGTGTTCCACAACAAGCAAGATGATCAAGGTGTTGTTGTGAGGAACAAGGCAAGACTAGTTGCAAAGGGGTTCTCTCAAGTTGAAGGGTTGAATTTTGGAGAGACCTTTGCACTGGTTGCAAGACTTGAAGCCATTCGTATCCTCCTTGCATATGCATCGCATCATAAAATAAAATTATATCAAATGGATGTGAAAAGTGCATTTTTAAATGGCTTTATTAATGAACTAGTATATGTTGATCAACCTCCCAGGATTGAAGACCCTAGATATCATAATCATGTTTATAGGTTGTCCAAGGCGCTAATGGGCTTAAGCAAGCCCCAAGAGCTTGGTATGAGCGCCTTCGGGATTTCCTCATTAAGAAGGGCTTCACCATTGGGAAGGTCGACACCACACTATTCACCAAGAAGCTTGATGGAGAGATCTTCATTTGTCAAGTATATGTTGATGATATCATCTTTAGATCATCAAATCAAGATTCTTGCAAAGAGTTTGATGAATTAATGTCGAAGGAGTTCGAGATGTATATGATTGGAGAGCTTACATGTAACACCCTAGGTGTTTGGCTTCCACATTTGTACTTGCATTTCATAAACATGAGCATCATTCATCCATTCATGAGTTTAGATTGTATGAAACATGTTTTTGAAACATTGCAACATATTGTTACATTCCATGTGTGTTTGTTTTAGGAAATGAATAGTGCGCAACACTCAAGTGCAACATGTGCAACTCACTTTAGTGAAGCATGGTTAGTTGGTACTATGCAACAAACTCATGAAACGTATGAAACATGGCTTTGAAACAAAAGTAACATTTCACTTGTTTTTCCTTGTTTTAATGCATGTGATGCTTGATTTTGGTGTGATCAATGTGCGGTGTGGCTAATTATCCTCTTAAACAACTTAGCTACACTTATAATGTCATTAGGAACAATGTTCATGTTGACCATATTGACTAATTATGCTTTCAAGTGATGGTTTGACTACTGTTGACCTATAGAGCTCTTTGGTTTGACTGTTTAAAAAGTACAGCTTAGAGTGTTTGCATGTCGGAGCAACCTAAAGCAAAGTTGTAGAAAATTTTATAAGGAACAAAAGTTGTAAAGGTGCCAAGCTTTGAAAATGTGCAGAACATGCTCAAAATTGGATTACAACACGAAAGTTACCCCTGATTTCAGAGACAATTTTTCTAAGTGTTAACTCTGAAAAGCAGTTTCATGTACTCGACTTGTCAGCCCTGTAGCTACCAAACCAAGCCGAACCAACTCGAGCTCCAATTGGCAAAGTTGAAGATCTCACTTGGTACTACAACTTTGTCAACTACACCTTAACCTGGATCATCACGGATTAGGAGATTTATCATCACAAACTTGCACTGTCAGTCGGCACAAATTGTAACTGAATCGAAGTTTCTGACCTGCTACAGTGCCGACCGGCAGTAGAGCTCTGCCGCCGCATGGCCGCCACGCGCCGTGGCCGACCTAACGCCACTGCCTAGTGTCCTACGCTTGAAGCCACGTCCTTCTGCCCTCCCTGCTCACTCTCATTCACCCTCCTTCGCCTCCTCCGCTCACAGCAGCAGCAACAGCGGTAGCGCGCCAGCTCCGCCATCGACGTCGAGCAAGTGTCGTTGCCTAGCTCACTCTCCACCGCAAGATCGTAGCCTATAGTTAACCCACAGCTCCGCCGGAGCTTCCTCTAGCTCTTCCCCCTCGCCGTTGGGCCAGTGAACCAAGGTAGTGGTCACATTTAGCTTTCCGCCGCCGTCCGGACCTCGCCGGAGTGGCGCTCGCCACGGCCAGCACTACACTGCTCTCCTTTTCCTTCTCTAGCTTCTGTCTTGTCTTCTCCGTCACTCACCGATGCTTGTGTGATGATGTTACCATCCCCGCCGCTCCGGTCAGGCCGGAACATGGCTGCGCGCCGCCGTGCGCCATGGCCGAGCTGCCGAGCTCCATGGCTGGGGTGCTTAGGGGTCGGTAGGGAGTGAGGTTAGGGTACCAATCGACGCGGGAGGTCTAGGCGGTCACGTTGGTGCCGTCTTCGTCGTCGGATACGCCGTCGTCGGCGAGCTCCGCCGGTCCCCGTCGAGCGAACCGCCATGCTCTGTTTTTCGTATCACTGATGCGTGGGCCAGCTGACATGTGGACCCCGCCTGTCAGTCACTATGAATAGAAAGCCAGTTCAATTATTCCAGTTTTGATGATATGTTGTAAAATCTATATCTAGAGTTTGGTAGCTCCAAATTGGGTGGTTCCAATTTTGTAAGGATCATAGTAAAGTGTAGTATTTAGGAAAAATATAACATGAACACTTGTAGTATAAATTCTAGAAGAATTAAATTGAAACTTGAAATGCGTTTTTAAATGAATGCAAACTTGTTTAAATCATATCTTGAGTTTCTGTGATCCAAAAATTGTGAAATTTTGTGGGTAAGCTAGTCTTATATAGTAGAAGCTCTGGTTAAAATTTGAGAGTCATTGCATGTATAGTTTTTGAGTTATAGATTTTCGTTTTATCACTGATAGATACTTGGGTGAATTTTTGTAAATTATCTATGATTCCAATGACCATGAAATTTGTTGGAGAATGTCCTAGTACCTTAAGGATGCAAGAAAAAATATGAAATATGTTGCTTGACACTTTTCACTAAGGTTTCCTAATTATGCCATTTTAAGCCATTCTGCCTTATCATTTTTGTGTAGGTTGTTATACTTACTCAAATGGTGTGAAATTTTTATGGTAGTCTACTTAGGGCATGTAGTATCTACTGTAATTTTTGTAGAATTAATGGGGCAGTTTTCATATATGTTTACTATTTTCCCTAATTAATTAATAAATTAAGAAAGGTATTAAAAGAAATGTTTTGCTGATGGACACCCTACTTTCTGGTGTTCTTGTGATATGTGTGATATGTCAGTAAAGTTAGTTTTGTCCAATTAAGTGTTTATATCATAAGTTAATAATTATTTGTTTGCATCATGTCCCTCTGGACAGATCTGGGGACTTTGGAAAGTTCCTCATGATAATTTGGTTTTATGTGATTGTCACGAGTACAAAAGTTGTAGATAACTTATGTATCTAGCTCCTGTCAAAATTTGAGGGCATTTGGCCCAGTAGTTTAGAAACTACAGCTGTTTAAAGTTAGGTTCCAGTTTTGCTTACTCTCTGCCTTGTGAGGACAGAGTTCTGTTGAATTATGAATTCGAGCTGGTAAAGGTTTGAATCATGCTTGGAGGTCTAAAAATGAATTGTAGACAATTTCATAAGCTTCCTAGATTGTCTTGTTGCATGTCATTTGGAATTATAAATCTCTAGTTATGGCTAGTTTACTGCACCGCTACATAGTATTCATTTTGTTGAAATACAAATGCTTGAGTGTATGTTGTTGCAATATAATCGTTGATTGTTTAGGGGTTAGCCTAACTTGAGAATATGCTTAGGTGCAGGTGCTAGGTCATTAACTGAAGATGAGCAATTATACATTAGGTTGTATAAACTTGGTAAGTAAAGTGATTTGAATAGGGCTTAAGTTGGAATATGCAAACTACAGCGAACATGTGCATTCCCCGAGCATCCCTGACATTCGTTCATGTGCATCCATGATATTTATCTTGCGCATTCATGCAATAGGTGTGCCGGAGGGAGTGACGTTGCTGGAGTTCGAGGGAGCCAACCAGGAGGAGGAACCCAAGGTGCAGGAAGCCGACGAAGCAGTCACCGCGGAGGAATTGCCCGAGTGCCCTGACCACCAGCCTTCCTCATTCCTGAAAGGCAAGCCCCAGAGCATATTAAGCCTCCCATGTTTTTACAAATAGTTTGCGTACCTTTTATTGTTGATGATGCATTAAGTTTAGGAATTGGTTGGAACCAATTGCTGCATTATACATCCTTCCTTGTCCAGATATCGCACTGGAATCCTATTTAAGTTCAGGAACGGGTTAAATGCTTAGCCATGCTTAGTGCGCTAGAAGTCAGGTGATTTCCTGTCACCTACGAGCTTTAGGATGAGGTGGATCACGGTTGGCTATATTTGCTATCGTGGAAAAGAACCATGTGATTAATGAATTAAGATCGGGCGGAGTCTTGTGTAGGTTTGAACATAGTGACTCCGTCTGAGTCGTTTAAGGACCGATACGCTGTACGTCCTCATGTCATGTTGAACGCAGCCTAACACTTAGCTGGCCGGATAAGTCGTTCCAACCGCGAAGCCTAGTAGGTCAACTCAGGCCAGGGGCGCGAGCAGTGGTGGCATTCTGGAGGTAGTAAGGATGTGCGGAGAGCCATTGGCATAAGTCCAAGGCGGGTTAGAGTCCCGAACAACCTTGGCAGAGTGGTTCTCTGAGAATGTCGATCTGATCGGACTCGCGACTCCTGAATCGTACCAAAGGTGACTTATTTGCGACTCCGACGGGAGAAGCAGGGTTTGTGTTTAGGAATACCCCTCCAGCTGGATAGGAATCGATTCGAATCGTCGTCTCTCCCGGATAGTGAGAACTTGACTGAGCAGCGGCAACGTAGATTCAATTAATTTAACGATATGGTTAAATGGATGATGATGATAAGGTTGCCACAATGAATACCGATATGGTTATTAATGTTTGCACCCTAATAAAATGATTGCTTAGTACATGTGCTAATATAGTTGATGAGTTAATGGCTAAAAAGTCACCGCTAGTCCAAAGCTAAGATTTGATCATTATTACTTATGCTTTTCTACAAAAGAAAGTGTCGGCGGATCCACTACATTAAGCTATGCATAATCCTTGGTGTCATTTATTTTGGTTTCTAGCGGGTAAGTCTAGTGAGTACATTCCGCACTCGGGGTTTATTCCCTCTTGTTGCAGATGACCTTCTATATCGTGGATTTCGTAAGTATTGTCTCCACCCGGCGGGTGATGACGACTAGATCATGGGCATGATCTCTGTTCCCTTATCTGAATGCTTTTTATGGGCTGTGATCAGCGAACCAAGTATGTGTATTTGAACTCGAGTGTGTGAGTTAAACTATTTGCTTACGCATGTTTTACAAGACTTGTTTTGTAATAACGATGACTCTGTGATGATGTAATCTATTTGTGAACGTCTGTGAAATGTTGTAACGCATTGATATGTTATGTTGAATTACTGTGATCTTGGTTGTATGCAAGTTGGTTTGAAATCCTTCGAGATTTCAGTTGACTACCGGGTTTATATGGGCTCAAGTTCGAGAATTTGATCATTTCGGCGATTGTTTTTGTACTTGTGCTCTTATAAATTGGTCGGTTCTGTGACAACTGGTCTCAGAGATAGATTCAACATTAAACATGTCTTACAGCTATTTAAAACAAAAGCTTTTGTTGTAAAAACGGTTTTCCAACTTATAGTTATATATAAGTGTTAAAAAAAATCAAAAAAAGTGATATACTGGTGATCACATACTTTATAGCCCACTTAAGGACTTCTAGGTGGCTTATATATAATTACTAACTTGGGGGGGGATTGATTGTTTCTATTTCGTTGTCCATGCGGTGTGATATTGCATGGATGCCATTCGTTTGAATGGTAATGTATGGATCAATTGCCTCTACGCTAAGGTAAGAGTGAGTTGTGAGAGCATGACCGTCCAACCGTCGGTCTAGGGGAGAGCTAGCTGTGGTTACTGGAGTATTTACATGTTGCATACATGTATATATGAAGGTACTTAATTGTGGGTACATTTGTCGGGTAGTTTGGATCTCAAAGTATATATATCGGGGGATGTATATATGGAGAGTATCTTAGTTACTGCTTGTGTAATTAGCATTATATCTTGTTGGGTTGGGCTGCAATGAAGTTTCTGCAGGTACACTAACAACGCACCATGTAGATCGACTAGTTACCGCTAATTGAGAGAACGTATGTATGCCACCGTATATTCCGCTAAAACTTAAATTTTAATAGGTTTGTGAGGACGTACGGAACGCGCATGCATCGTATTCACTCATGTCATTCATATTGCATTACCCTCCCTTATAATTGCTTATCCCAAGTGTAAAGTGCAATCTCTCAGCAAAATAATCCTCTCACATGAATTGCATCCCCTTTTGATACAGATGGCCGCGCCCGTGTTTCCTACTGGTAGCAGCACCTTTCTGGACCAGTTTGGTACTCCCACTTTGCTCTGGAGGGTGCTCAGTTCAGTTGGGTACCCGGAGGCACCCAGCTACATGTGGAGGCAGGCGGTACCATTGGGAGATGTACCATGGTACGTCGTGACCTTCATCATGCCGCAAAACCCCACAAGACCGTTGTGGCATGGGTGGAGCATTGAGACTGATGGGCAAAGCCCATGGGAAGCCGCTCAGGTTGCAGCCCTGGATGTGCTGATGGATATAGCACAGAGCTTCGGGGATGAGTTAGTGGGTGGACCTGCTTCATCCATTCCCCGAGTGTCTCCTACTGAGGCTGAGTGGACTTAGGACGTTGGTCAGGCTTTGGTTCGAGGCCGTGGCAAACGGGTGCAGAGCGACAATGCTGGAATGAGTGCTATGATGGCAGTCCTGAAGCTTTGTCAAGTCAGGCAAAACACCCTTTCGAGTGTGCTTGATGAAGCCGGCAAGGCAATGGAAGCTCAACACAAGTTCAGGTTGCGTGCCCGCAAGTATTGTCGTAAGGCGAATGCATGTGGGAGAGCTCAGCGAGAAGTTGATGAGATTCGTGGGATTGCAAATTATCGTCTGCAACAGTGGGGTCAAACCGCACGCGAGAGAGACGAGCTTCATGACCAGCTGATGAACCTCACTATTGAGAGAGATGAGGCTGCACAAGAGTTGGATCATGTGACACGTCACCGGGATGCAGCTTTAGAGTTAGCAGAAGAAAGATGTCGGGGTTGGATTTTGGCCAACCACAATGCCTTTCAAAGGGAGCAAGCACTACAAGGATAGCTTGAAGAGCTTCAGGTTGAGCACCATCAACTGCACAACCGTCTATTTCCTATTCCTCACCCCATACCAAGGTATCCAAATGTGGGTGGACCTCAAGTGATTGAGGCCGATGAGGAAGAAGAGGACGTGTAGATGGTTGACAATGCAGCTGAGCTGGAAGAAGAAGAGGAAGACCCAGAAGAAGTCCAAGGTGTCTCTGATGTGGACAGCGATCACTTCGATGCTTAGTTCGTTAGCAAGTCTCGCTAGTATAAGCTTTTGCAGTCATTGATGTAATGGACTTAAGTACGATGACTGATGTGGGATGTACTCTTTTAATTCGAACTCGACATGTAATGTACTTTAATTCGCTCCCTTCGGGATGCGTATCATAATGGTTAAGTTTAAAACTTGTCATGTTGGAATGCACTGCGTATGGCGCTAGTAATCTACTTGATGATGTGGTGATTAGAGAATGAATTATTGCCTCTGTTATTATGCCTCGTACTCGTTCTGCCGGTGCCGGTGATGATGATGATGATCTTCCACCGCCACCACCACCCACACCAACGGAATTGATAGCAATGCTTGCGGAAGGACAGCGCACTATGGCTGAGGCTCTTCGTACGATTGCGAATTGGGATGGTCACGGTCCACGCCAAGGACCGGAACCAAATCAATACAGTGATTTCAAGGATTTCCTTGACACAAAACCCCCGATCTTCAAGGAGGCTGAGGAGCCTCTACAAGCTGATGAGTGGTTGAATACTCTCGAGCAGAAGTTCCGTCTGCTCCGCTTGACTGAGGTGCTGAAGACTGAGTACGCATCTCACCAACTACATGGGCCAGCTGGCATTTGGTGGAGTCATCATCGGTCCACTATGCCCGCTAATGTCCAAATCACCTGGGATCAGTTCAAGTATGCTTTCAGGGGAAATTATATTCCTCCTGGTCTCATGGCGATCAAGCATACAGAGTTCATGAAGCTGACTCAGGGGAACAAGAGCTTGAATGAATACCTATAGGCTTTCAATAACCTTGCAAGGTATGCTACTGAGTTTGTTGACACTGATGCCAAAAAGATCGCAAGTTTCAAGCAGGGACTTAGCCCCAAACTTATGAAGACCATGGGAAATTGCAAGTGTGCTCATTTTAATGAGTTTGTGAGTGATGCTTTATCGCAAGAGAACAACAATGCTGTGTATGCTGCTTCAAAAAGTCGTAAGAGAGCCTATGAGGCGGGTGCCTCACAATCTAAGGCTCCCGTTACACAGAGGGCTCCATTCCGTCCTCCAGCATCAGCCGCTAAGTTTCACCCACCGCAGAAGAAGAATCCCGCTCAGACTGGGTTTCGTAAGGCATTTACAGTTGCTCTTCCCAAGGGCACTACCAGTCAGGGCAGTTCCAGGGCTCCTCCAAGCAACATGCCGTGCTGGAACTACAACAAGACAGGCCACTGGGCAAGGGAATGCCCCTACCCTAAGAAGAATAACTACCAAGGTGGTCGTCAGGGGCAGGTGAACCACACTAATATAACTGAGATTCCTTCAGGAGAGGTAGTGACTGCTGGTAAGTTTCTGATTGATCAACACCCCACAGTTGTACTATTTGATTCAGGTGCTTCGCATTCCTTTATTAGTCCAGCATTTGCATCCAAGTTTATGCAGAAAACATATACTGTGGAGGGTGAGGGTTATTGTATTAGGGCTGCCAGTGGCGTTATCCCAACCAAGCTGGTAGTTGGGGACGTACAATTTGAGATAGAGGGGCGAAGTTATCAGGTTGATCTGGTAGTTTTACCGGGACTGGGTATTGATGTGATATTGGGAATGAATTGGATGAGCAGGCATGGGGTGCTTATTGATACATCGACTAGAGTAGTCATGCTCAGAGATCCTAGTAATCAGGAAGGTTTTCTGGTGCAACTACCCAGGGACATCAATCTTTCTTGTGTGGCTAATGCGGTGCAAGCAAAGGCTATTGCAGATATCCTTGTAGTGTGTGACTTTTCGGATGTTTTCCCCGATGATTTGCCTGGATTGCCCCCAGATCGAGAAGTAGAATTCAAGATAGAGTTGCTTCCTGACACCGCTCCTATCTCTAGAAGGCCATATAGAATGCCTCCTAATGAACTAGCCGAACTTAAGACCCAGTTGAATGAACTTCTAAAGAAGGGCCTTATCCATCCTAGTTCATCTCCGTGGGGGTGCCCAGCTATCTTTGTGAAGAAGAAGGATCAATCCCTACGCATGTGTGTAGATTATAGACCCTTGAATGCAATTACAATCAAGAATAAGTACCCTCTGCCACGCATAGATATCTTATTTGATCAGTTATCCAAAGCAAAAGTCTTTTCCAAGATTGATTTGAGATCTGGGTATCATCAAATCAAGATTTGGCCCGAGGATGTTCCAAAAACCGCATTCTCTACCAGATATGGTCTGTATGAGTATCTTGTTATGTCTTTTGGATTGACTAATGCCCCCGCACATTTTATGTATCTGATGAATTCAGTGTTTATGCCTGAGTTGGACAAATTTGTGGTGGTATTTATAGATGATATCCTGGTCTATTCTGAGAATGAAGAAGATCACGTTGAACATTTGCGGGTGGTTCTCACTAGATTGCGGGAACACCAGCTGTATGCAAAGTTCAGCTAATATGAATTCTGGCTTCGTGAGGTACCTTTTCTTGGACACGTGTTGTCCGATGGTGGAATTATGGTTGATCCCACCAAGGTGCAAGAAGTATTGAACTGGAAGGCTCCCATCTTGGTGCACGAGGTTCGGAGTTTTCTAGGGTTGGCTGGCTATTATCGTCGCTTCATCCCGGATTTCTCTAAAATAGCCAAGCCTATGACTCGATTGCTGCAAAAAGACATGAAGTTTGTCTGGACTCCTGAGTGTGATGCGGCTTTCCATACCCTGCGAACTCTTCTAACTTCGGCTCCGGTTTTGGCACAACCGGATATCGAGAAACCTTTTGATGTGTTCTGTGATGCATCAGGTATTGGGTTAGGAGGTGTTCTTATGCAAGAGGGTAGAGTCATTGCTTATACCTCTCGCCAACTTCGGAAACATGAAGTGAATTATCCAACGCATGACTTAGAACTCACTGCAGTTGTTCATGCCTTGAAGGCCTGGAGACATTATTTACTTGGCAATGTGTGCAACATCTACACTGATCATAAAAGTCTCAAGTACATCTTCACTCAACCTGAGTTGAATATGCGTCAGAGAAGATGGCTCGAGTTGATCAAGGATTATAACCTCCAAGTGCACTATCACCCTGGCAAGGCAAATGTCGTAGCGGATGCCTTAAGCAAGAAGTCTCATTGCCACTCTTTGATTGAAAGTGATGTCCATTTGTCGAAGCTCCTTCATCCTGTAGTCCTTCACAACATCACTGTCAGTTGTACTCTATAGAGTCGAATTATCGAGCTACAGAAGACGGATGCAGGTGTGTTTCACATCAAGCGCAAGATGAAAGAGTAAGAAACCAAACATTTTTGAGTTGATGAGGAAGGCGTGTTATGGTTCAAGGATAGGTTGGTAGTTCTGAAGGATAGAGAGCTTAGAAATCAAATCATATCCGAAGCTCATTCCTCTAAATTATCTATTCATCCTGGTAGTAGCAAAATGTATCATGATTTGAAGCCTCGATTTTGGTGGACCAAAATGAAGAAAGAGATCGCCGCTTATGTGGCTAGGTGTGACACTTGTTGTCGAGTCAAGGCTGTGCACATGAAAGCTGGATTACTTCAGCCACTCTCGATTCTAGGTTGGAAATGGGAGGAGATAAGTATGGATTTTATTGTTGGACTCCCTACTACTCAGAGGAACTTTAACTCTATTTGGGTGATTGTAGACCGTCTGACCAAATCAGCACACTTCATTCCTGTCCGTATAGACTTTCGTCCCACCGACTATGCGGAGTTGTACTTTAACTAGATAGTCCGACTTCATGGGATTCCTCGTACTATTGTCTCGGATAGAGGACCATAGTTCACTGCTCGCTTTTGGGAGCACTTACACAGATTATTAGGAACTAAGCTTGTAAGAAGTTCTGCCTATCATCCGCAAACCAATGGGCAAACTGAACGAGTGAATCAAATCTTAGAAGATATGTTGAGAGCATGTGTCATCTCCGCTAAGGGCTCATGGGAAAAATGGTTACCCCTAGCTGAATTCTAGTACAATAACAGTTATCAAGAGAGTATAAAGATGGCATCGTTTGAAGCTTTGTATGGTCGGAAGTGTAGAACCCCGTTGAACTGGGTAGAAGCCGGTGAAAGGAGATATTATGGAATTGATTTTGTTCAAGAAGCCGAAGAACAAGTCCGTACTATTCAAACTCACATGGCCGTAGCTCAAGCTAGGCAAAAAAGTTATGCTGATCGACGTAGAAAACCTATTGAGTTCAAAGTTGGAGACTTCGTTTATCTAAAGGTCTCACCTATGAAAAGTGTCCAACGCTTCGGTGTGAAGCGAAAGCTTGTGCCGAGATATGTTGGTCCGTTTGAAATCATTGGACAAAGTGGTAAGGTGGCGTATAAGATTCAATTACCTCCGGAGATGAGTGCTATCTTCAATGTCTTTCATGTATCCCAATTGAAGAAATGTCTTCACGTCCCTGAAGAGAGAGTTCCATTGGGGGATATTGAGTTAAAATCTGATTTGACCTTTGAAGAAAAGCCGGTTCGAGTGATTAACACTCGTGAGCAAGTGACTCGGAGTCGGGTGGTCAAGTTCTACAAAGTCATGTGGAGTAATCAGGGTAGCGAATGTGATGCAACGTGGGAAAGGGAAGATTATTTGAGGGATGGTTATAAGGAATTCTATCAACAATGGTATGCTTTTCAAATCTCGGGATGAGATTTTTATAAGGGGGGAGGGCTGTAACACCCCAGGTGTTTGGCTTCCACATTTGCACTTGCATTTCATAAACATGAGCATCATTCATCCATTCATGAGTTTAGATTGTATGAAACATGTTTTTGAAACATTGCAACATATTGTTACATTCCATGTGTGTTTGTTTTAGGAAATGAATAGCGCGCAACACTCAAGTGCAACATGTGCAACTCACTTTAGTGAAGCATGGTTAGTTGGTATATGCAACAAACTCATGAAACGTATGAAACATGGCTTTGAAACAAAAGTAACATTTCACTTGTTTTTCCTTGTTTCAATGGATGTGATGCTTGATTTTGGTGTTATCAATGTGCGGTGTGGCTAATTATCCTCTTAAACAACTTAGCTACACTTATAATGTCATTAGTAACAATGTTCATGTTGATCATATTGACTAATTATGCTTTCAAGTGATGGTTTGACTACTGTTGACCCCTAGAGCTCTTTGGTTTGACTGTTTAAAAAGTACAGCTTAGAGTGTTTGCATGTCGGAGCAACCTAAAGCAAAGTTGTAGAAATTTTTATAAGGAACAAAAGTTGTAAAGGTGCCAAGCTTTGAAAATGTGCAAAACATGCTCAAAATTGGATTACAACACGAAAGTTACCCCTGATTTCAGAGACAATTTTTCTAAGTGTTAACTCTAAAAAGCAATTTCATGTACTCGACTTGTCAGCCCTGTAGCTACCAAACCAAGCTGAACCAGCTCGAGCTCCAATTGGCAAAGTTGAAGATCTCACTTGGTACTACAACTTTGTCAACTACACCTTAACCTGGATCATCACAGATTAGGAGATTTATTGTCACGAACTTGCGCTGTCAGTCGGCACAAATTGTAACTGAATCGAAGTTTCTGACCTGCTACAGTGCCGACCGGCAGCAGAGCTCTGCCGCCGCGTGGCCGCCACGCGCCGTGGCCGACCTGACGCCGCTGCCCGGTGTCCTCCGCTTGAAGCCGCGTCCTTCTGCCCTCCCTGCTCACTCTCATTCACCCTCCTTCGCCTCCTCCGCTCACAGCAGCAGCAACAGCGGCAGCGCGCCAGCTCCGACATCGACGCCGAGCAAGTGTCGTTTCCTAGCTCACTCTCCACTGCAAGATCGCAGCCTATAGTTAACCCACAGCTCCGCCGGAGCTTCCTCTAGCTCTTCCCCCTCGCCGTTGGGCCGGTGAACCGAGGTAGTGGTCACATTTAGCTTTCCGCCGCCGTCCGGACCTCGCCGGAGTGGTGCTCACCGTGGCCAGCACTACACTGCTCTCCTTTTCCTTCCCTAGCTTCCGTCTTGTCTTCTCCGTCACTCACCGATGCTTGTGTGATGATGTTACCATCCCCGCCGGTCCGGTCAGGCCGGAACATGGCTGCGCGCCGCCGTGCGCCATGGCCGAGCTGCCGAGCTCCATGGTCGGGGTGCTTAGGGGTCGGTAGGGAGTGAGGTTAGGGTACCAATCGACGCGGGAGGTCTAGGCGGTCACGTTGGTGCCGTCTTTGTCGCCGGATACACCGTCGTCGGCGAGCTCCACCGGTCCCCGTCGAGCGAACCGCCGTGCTCTGTTTTTTGTATCACTGATGCGTGGGCCAGCTGACATGTGGACCCCGCCTGTCAGTCACTATGAATAGAAAGCCAGTTCAATTATTCCAGTTTTGATGATATGTTGTAAAATCTATATCTAGAGTTTGGTAGCTCCAAATTGGGTGGTTCCAATTTTGTAAGGATCATAGTAAAGTGTAGTATTTAGGAAAAATATAACATGAACACTTGTAGTATAAATTCTAGAAGAATTAAATTGAAACTTGAAATGCGTTTTTAAATGAATGCAAACTTGTTTAAATCATATCTTGAGTTTCTGTGATCCAAAAATTGTGAAATTTTGTGGGTAAGCTAGTCTTGTATAGTAGAAGCTCTGGTTAAAATTTGAGAGTCATTGCATGTGTAGTTTTTGAGTTATAGATTTTCCTTTTATCACTGATAGATACTTGGGTGAATTTTTGTAAATTATCAATGATTCCAATGACCATTAAATTTGTTGGAGAATGTCCTAGTACCTTAAGGATGCAAGGAAAAATATGAAATCTGTTGCTTGACACTTTTCACTAAGGTTTCCTAATTATGCCATTTTAAGCCATTCTGCCTTACCATTTTTGTGTAGGTTGTTATACTTACTCAAATGGTGTGAAATTTTTATGGTAGTCTACTTAGGGCATGTAGTGTCTACTGTAATTTTTGTAGAATTAATGGGGTAGTTTTCATATATGTTTACTATTTCTCCTAATTAATTAAATAAATTAAGAAAGGTATTAAAAGAAATGTTTTGGTGATGGGCACCCTACTTTCTGGTGTTCTTTTGATATGTGTGATATGTCAGTAAAGTTAGTTTTGTCCAATTAAGTGTTTATATCATAAGTTAATAATTATTTGTTTGCATCATGTCCCTCTGGACAGATCTGGGGACTTTGGAAAGTTCCCCATGATAATTTGGTTTTATGTGATTGTGATGAATACAAAAGTTGTAGATAACTTATGTATCTAGCTCCTATCAAAATTTGAGGGCATTTGGCCCAGTAGTTTAGAAACTACAGATGTTTAAAGTTAGGTTCCAGTTTTGCTTACTCTCTGCCTTGTGAGGACAGAGTTCTGTTGAATTATGAATTTGAGCTGGTAAAGGTTTGAATCATGCTTGGAGGTCTAAAAATGAATTGTATACAATTTCATAAGCTTCCTAGATTGTCTTGTTGCATGTCATTTGGAATTATAAATCTCTAGTTATGGCTAGTTTACTGCACCGCTACATAGTATTCATTTTGCTGAAATACAAATGCTTGAGTGTATGTTGTTGCAATATAATCGTTGATTGTTTTGGGGTTAGCCTAACTTGAGAATATGCTTAGGTGCAGGTGCTAGGTCATTAACTGAAGATGAGCAATTATACATTAGGTTGTATAAACTTGGTAAGTAAAGTGATTTGAATAGGGCTTAAGTTAGAATATGAAAACTACAGCGAACATGTGCATTCCCCGAGCATCCCTGACATTCGTTCATGTGCATCCATGATATTTATCTTGCGCATTCATGCAATAGGTGTGCCGGAGGGAGTGACATTGCTGGAGTTCGAGGGAGCCAACCAGGAGGAGGAACCCGAGGTGCAGGAAGCCGACGGGCAAGCAGTCCATGCAAGGAGGAATTGCCCGAGTGCTTACGACCACCCAGCCTTCCTCCTTCCACGAAAGGCAAGCCCCGAGCATATTAAGCCTCCCATGTTTTTACAAATACTTTATGCACTTTTATTGTTGATGATGCATTAAGTGTAGGAATTGGTTGGAACCAATTGCTGCATTATACATCCTTCCTTGTCCAGATATCTTTGACCGAATCCTATTTAAGTTCGTGCACGGGTTAAATGCTTAGCCATGCTTAGTGCGGTAGAAGTCAGGTGATTTCCTATCACCTGTGAGCTTTAGGATGAGGTGGATCACGGTTGGCTATATTTGCTATCATGGAAAAGAACCATGTGATTAATGAATTAAGATCGGGCGGAGTCTTGTGTAGGTTTGAACATAGTGACTCCGTCTGAGTCGTTTAAGGACCGATACGCTGTATGTCCTCATGTCATGTTGAACGCAGCCTAACACTTAGCTAGCCGGATAAGTCGTTCCGACCGCGAAGCCTAGTAGGTCGACTCAGGCCGGGGACGCGAGCAGTGGCAGCATTCTGGAGGTAGTAAGGATGTGCGGAGAGCCATTGGCATAAGTCCAAGGCGGGTTAGAGTCCCGAACAACCTTGGCAGAGTGGTTCTCTGAGAATGTCGATCTGATCGGACTCGCGACTCCTGAATCGTACCAAAGGTGACTTGTTTGCGACTCCGACGGGAGAAGCAGGGTTTGTGTTTAGGAATACCCCTCCAGCTGGATAGGAATCGATTCGAATCACCGTCTCTCTCGGATAGTGAGAACTTGACTGAGCAGCGGCAACGTAGATTCAATTAATTTAACGATATGGTTAAATGGATGATGATGATAAGGTTGCCACAATGAATACCTGATATGGTTATTAATGTTTGCACCCTAATAAAATGATTGCTTAGTACAGGTGCTAATATAGTTGACAGGTTAATGGCTAAAAAGTCACTGCTAGTCCAGGCTAAGATTTGATCATTATTACTTATGCTTTTCTGCAAAAAGAAAGTGTCAGCCAGATCCACTACATTAAGCTATGCATAATCCTTGGTGTCATTTATTTTGGTTTCTGGCGGGTAAGTCTAGCTGAGTACATTCCCGTACTCAGGGTTTATTCCCTCTTGTTGCAGATGACCTTCTATATTAGGGATTCTGTAAGTATTGTCTCCACCCGGCGGGTGATGAAGACTAGATCATGGGCATGATCTCTGTTCCCTTATCTGAATGCTTTTGCGGGCTGTGATCAGCGAACCAGTATGTGTATTTGAACTCGAGTGTGTGAGTTAAACTATTTGCTTCCGCATGTTTTACAAGACTTGTTTTGTAATAACGATGACTCTGTGATGATGTAATCTATTTGTGAACGTCTGCGAAATGTTGTAACGTACGATATGTTATGTTGAATTACTGTGATCTTGGTTGTATGCAAGTTGGTTTGAAATCCTTTGAGATTTCAGTTGACTACCGGGTTTATATGGGCTCAAGTTCGAGAATTTGATCGTTTCGGCGATTGTTTTTGTACTTGTGCTCTTATAAATTGGTTGGTTCTGTGACAGCACATTCTTTCTTGGTTTTCAAGTCAAGCAAATGAGAGAAGGGATTTTCATCTCTCAAGAAAAGTACACCAAGGATCTTCTCAAGAGATTCATTATGGATGAATGTAAGCCAATCAAGACACCAATGTCATCTAATGGACATCTTGACCTAGATGAGGGAGGTAAAATGGTTGATCAAACTCTCTACCGCTCTATGATTGGTCGCTTGTTATATTTAACCGCATCTAGGCCCGACATCATGTTTAGTGTGTGTATGTGTGCTAGATTTCAAGCTAATCCTAAGGAAGCTCATTTGATTGCCATTAAAAGAATCCTTAGGTATCTTAAGCACACACCAAGCATTGGCCTTTGGTATCCCAAAGGAGCTAGATTTGAATTAGTTGGCTATTCCGATTCGGATTATGCCGGTTGCAAAGTTGATAGAAAAAGCACATCCGGAGGGTGCCATTTGCTTGGTAGATCACTTGTGTCTTGGTCCTCTAAGAAGCAAAATAGTGTGGCTTTGTCCACCGCCGAAGCAGAATACATTGCCGTGGGTGCTTGTTGTGCACAAATACTTTACATGAAGCAAACTTTGTTAGACTATGGTGTAGTTCTAGAAAAGATACCACTTTTGTGTGACAATGAGAGTGCGGTAAAACTTGCTAATAATCCGGTTCAACACTCTCACACACAGCACATAGATATCAGCCATCACTTTCTTCGAGATCATGTTGCTAAGAATGATATTTCACTAGAAGGTGTAAGGACCGAGGATCAATTGGTGGATACCTTCACTAAACCGCTAGATGAGGCTACATTTTGTTGGTTGAGGAATGAGCTCAATGTGCTTGATTTTAGCAACTTCACTAGAAAATGAGCTTGTGTTGTTCCTTGCATTGCATTGGAATATACAACATGTTTAATATTTGGTAATGCATTTAGAACTTGTCTAACATGGTTAAGATAACCACCGAAAAGCATGTGAAAAAGCTTAACCTTGGATCAAACTTGACAAGCAACTAGAATTACTTTTAAGTATTGCATTGCATATGCATGTATGTTGTTTTGTCGTTTCTCTTCAATCACCCTTTTAATTGCCTATTTTCTTAAAAAGAATTATATCCTAAGGCAAAATATTTTTGAAAAAATTGAGGGTTTGAGAGAGGTCACTCACATCAGTCCTAATTGGTGTTTATTTGGGTCTTATTGAAGTTGGGACTTGATTAGTAACAGGCAGCACGAAGGAACTTTGAAGATCTGCTAAAAAAGTGTGACCGGACGCTGCACCGGACTCTGACGCGTCTGCATCATGCCATCATGTGCCCACGCAGCTCCCACACGTCTGCGCCATCACGCCGCCGCACCGCCATGCCACCGCGCCCCGTGCCGTTGAGCCCTAATGCCACCGTGCCTCATCGGCTTCTATGCTCATGCCCTAGCGCCACTGTGCTAGTAGCTCCAGCCACATGCCTACATCGCATTGCACTGCCCTGCATTTTCTCTGTTGCCGATCCACGCCACCTCGTCGAACCCTAACCTACCGTTGTCGATTCTAGTGGTGCCCCATGACTCTTTCCTATGCTGATTCGTCGCCAGGTCGTCTGATTTCGTCAGGTAGCAAGCCATCGCCTCCAATTTCATATCTAATGCTTGCTTCTTAGGGTTTTGTATCTCTAGATGTATATTGAAATTATTCATATATCCGATCTATTCTAACATGCAGCGAGTCGGTGGTTCTGAGGTTACTTTGGCAGTTGACAGTGAACTCGGGGCCAAGCTCATGAGTACGGAACGAGGCCAAGCCTTGGAAGTGTCAGTGACAGTTGGTTCTTGTCCGTGGTTGCAGTTTGTTTTAGCTTCAGCAATGGCTCATGTCAAGAACGCTAGAAGTGGTCCAGGTGATGAGGATCTGAGGCCTCCGCCTCAATTGCCTACTGATGTGAAAGGCAAGGTGACAAAGAAGATCATGTCGAAGAAGCAAAAGTATGCAGATGCTGATATAGCGAGAGCAGCAGCAGTGGTAGCCGCTGTAGAGCGTGTAGAGAGAGGAGGTGCTCGGAGTGGAGTCCAGATTGCAGATCAGCTTTCACCAGCACAGAGGGCAGCCATTGAGCAGGTTGAGCGTTGTCATGGTAGTCCAGCTAGGACTGTCATGCTTGAGGGATGGAGTGTTGCTATAGAGGAGACTCAGCATTAGGGGGGGCCACAGTAGCAGATAGAGTAGACACAGGGTGCTGAGCAGACAGAGGAGACAGAGCAGGCACCTCAGCCATAGTTATGCCACTCTAGTCATAGTCATACCCAGGTGACACCAAGGCCCGAGACACAGTGGAGGGGTTCTCATCCACCTCCTAGACCACAGGGTCTGCCTCCAGTGACTCACCTGGACTTGAGGGCCGCCACGGCCAAGCAGGTGCAGCAGGTCAGATTTGTTCAGTTCAAGGACTGGTTCCTGTCGAGGAGGGACGAGCGTGCCTTAGAGGGGTTCTATACACCACTGCAGGAGGACTTCTACAATGCATATCTTAACAGTGGGGTGGCCTTCAGATCTCAGCAAGTCTATTCTATTGAGGCTATTGTAGCAGCTGCAGGAGAGCAGATCCATCCTCACCTTTCTTACCTACCAGGGTTGACTGATTTACTTAGATGGATAGGCAGATATGTTCCATCATGGGTCTGTGAGTTCTATGCTTCACTTTATATTGACCCAGGCCATAGGTTTATTCACTTTGCATTCAGAGGCCGCGATTACAGGCTGATGAGCTTCAGGATCAAAGAGATTCTCAAGTTATAGGAGTCACCCATCTGCATTCATGAGGTTTGCTATGGACACACAGAGCCTCCTAGATGCCATCATGGCAGTCTTGTGCCTCCCATTGATCTCATCCGACCTTGCTTCATAGAGCCATTTGGCGAGGGGTCAAGCAGGACACCCAGGGATCTTACTCCTATAGCCAGACTGCTAGATGCTATCATGAGGAGGACCCTGCTACCAAGGATGGGATATCACGAGGGATTGACTCGCATTCAGTTGTGGCTACTGAACGCCGTGATCCAGCAGACAATGTTTGATGTATGGAATGTCATTCTTTCTAAGATGGAGGATACCCTTGTAGAGGGATTCAGAGGACATAGACAGCTACCGTATGCTCACTGGATTACTTTTTTGATTCACAGGGCAGTCACAGTGAGGCCTCTAGAGATGTTGGCAGAGTATTCAGGAGCTACTACAAAGTTTCTAGCATATAACATGACTCAGTAGGATGAGACTATCAAGGGCATTGCAGCGATAGAGGAGGAGCAGCTAGATGCTCAGCAGGAGGGTAGGGTCGAGAGAGACCCCGGTGACAGTACATATGATGATTATCAGGACATCCCTTGGATGCCTCCTTGATGACATGACGGTGAGGCCAGTGGCTCCAGCTTAGCTCCACAGGCACCACAGACAGACCCCGCTCTACTTGCTATACTTGAGCGGATGAGGCAGGATCAGGCTCGCCAGGCCTAGGAGACCGCAGCTACATTTGCACAGTTTTTGGCTAGACACGATGAGTTCCAGCGAGAGCAGTAGGCTATCCAGCAGCAGCAGTAGGCCATGCAGCAGCACCAGCTCCTCATGCAGTAGCAGTTACTTGGATTCATGCAGCATGTCGTCACTGTTATTAGGGCTCCACTACCATAGCTTACACCTCAGCTCGGCCAGCCTGCCACCACTTCATAGACTCCAGTTCTACAACACAGTGGGCTTCAGAGTCAGGAACAGACAACTACTCAGTTTGCTTCACCTACAGAGCAGGTGTCCCAGTGGTTTGCTTCGCTAGTGATAGCCTAGGGTCCGCAGTTCACACCGCTACATACAGGCTTCACACCGGCTCAGAGTTCATCGATGCTTGTGCCAGACACCCTAGTCTAAGTGTCGTTTGGTGCTGAAGAGACACTTAGAGTAGTTTAGCACTTTGTTTTTCCTTTGGTCATACTATTAAGGCGGGTATGGATGGGTAGCTTGACCTAGGTGAGTCTAGTGGGTTAGGTGTGGTGCACACTTGTCAAATCTAGCACTAGGTAGCTCCTAAGTAGCCCTAAGATCAATTAGAGCGAACTTCATTCACATATGATTCCGAGTTTGAAGTGAATGGAGGGTCACATGTTGACCGGACGCTGGTTCTGGTGTGACCGGACGCTGGCGCAGAGTCCGGTCAGTTCATTTGATCAAGGTGAAGTCATCTAGATGCGACCAGATGCTGAGAGAAATGTGACCGGACGCTGGGTGCCAGAGTTCGGTCAACTCCAGTAAGGTTCCAGAGAGGGAGAATCCTAATCGGACGCGTCCGGTCCGTGCTGACTGGACGCTGGTCAGGTTCCGGCTACTGACCGGATGCTAAGCAGCAAAGTGATTGGACGCTGGGTTCTAGAGTCCGGTCAACATCAGTAAGGTTCCAGAGAGTAGTTGTTGTGACCAGACGCTGGTCTGTGTCCGGTCACAACTTAACTGCTCGGTGGCGGGGAGAACTGACCGGAGCGTCCGGTCACCCCGCAGTGGCACATAACGGTTCGTTTTGAATGAGTGGTTATAAATACTTCCTCTATTCACTCAGGGGATCACTTTTGCTCATTTCAACAGCTGAGAAACACCCTTGAGAGTGCCAAGGAGAGCAAGGTCCTAGTGAGGTGATTGAGATTTGAGAATCCAAGAGAGAGGCCTCATTAGTGAAAAGAGAGTAGCATGTGTGCATCCACCCTTCTCATTAGGCTTGTTGTGTTCAAGTGAGAGTTCTTGCTTGTTACTCTTGGCAATCGCCATCACCTAGACGGCTTGGTGGTGATTGGGAGTTTGGTGATCATCCGGTGGAGCTTGTGGATGACTCAACTCAAGTTGTGAGTGGTTGTGGGTGATTCACCGCGACAGAGTGTCGAAGAATCAACCCATAGAGAGCACTTGATCCTTGCGTGGATCAAGGGGGAGCTACACCCTTGCGCGGGTGCTCTAACGAGGACTAGTGGGGAGTGGCGACTCTCTAATACCTCGGCAAAACATCACCGTGTTCCTCCTTCTCTCTTTACTTTAAGCATTTACTTTGAGCAATTCAATTCTTGCCTTTACATTCATAGAATTGCCATGTTAGAGTAGAATTGGAACTTAGGTTGCAAAACTTTTGTGTGGTAGAACATTAGAAACACTTTCTAGGCACAAGGGGTGAAGTGGGCTAAGTGTAGGGTTTAATTATTGCAAAGAATTTTAGAATTAGCCCAATTCACCCCCCTCTTGGGCATCTTGATCCTTTCACCGATGACCTAAGCATAGCATCTACTCAAACCTGCACTAGTAAGACTCTTAGGATAGGTGTATCTATGCATGTGGTTTCCATGAAATTCCTATAACATAAATGCACAACACACATATATATATACGGTGAATTATAAAATAGAGGTTATGCACTGGGGCTTGCCTTGGGCAGTCACGGTCTCAGCTGAGTCAGTCAGTGGAGGCTCTGGGACCTCCTCCTGCATGAGAATCTCCTCCTCATACTCCTCAACGATCTCCTCAAACTCATAATCGCCGGTGGTCACGATCTCCGCCAACTCATTCTCTACATGCATGCGATGATGATGCAACAGTTAGCATTCAGGTAACAACAACTCTTAAACTAAGAATG
Organism: Miscanthus lutarioriparius; assembly: GCA_904845875.1. NCBI lineage: Eukaryota > Viridiplantae > Streptophyta > Magnoliopsida > Poales > Poaceae > Miscanthus > Miscanthus lutarioriparius. Next base: position 16,011,584 of record CAJGYO010000018.1, read on the forward strand.
CGCTTACCAAGCTACTAAACTAGCTCTAATGACAAATATACTATGCTAACTATCATCTTCATCATGCAAGGTGTTGGATTCAACTAACAAACACTCAGTTTTGCAATTTAAGGGTATATATTTATTTCTACTAATGATTTAATGTACTAAAAAATGAAGAGCATTTAATGAACCTAATGCTTAGTCTATTCTAAGGCTACAAAAATTACAATGAGCACATAATAATACAATCAAGCTACTATAAAAATTCTAGGACTAAAGCTATCACTAATTTACCACAAAAATTCCTACAATAATTAACTTAAAATTATTAAGCATCCTCAAATGATCTAATAGCTCCTAATGTCAACACGTATAAACATGAACTAAATACACCAACCGATAGAGCACAATTTTAGGAACATAACAAAATTTGTTTCACAATTTTTGGGCACCTACATGATTTTATATGATTTACCAAAGATCAGCTTAAAAATTAAATTAGAAAACCATTGCTAATTCCTCATGAAAAAGAAAACTAAATCTCCCGCGCGGCCCACACATGCGTCCCGCTGGTGCGGCCCATGCGAGGCCAGCCTACTTGTGAGGCGGCCCACGGCGGGGGAGTCCCGCGCGCGTTGGCAATTTTGCAAAAGAGACCTCAAACTTCTCTGAATTTACAACTAAGTACTAACCCTAGTTTCTCCTCTCTCAGAGGCTCGCGCTGGCCCGTCGGTCGGGCTGACCTTCAACTACGATCAAACCGCCTACACCAAGCAGCAACGCGGGGTGGCAGGACGCGCTGGAGTGAGCTACAGCGATGCACGACCGTCCGTGGCGGCGGCATAGTTGCCCCGGTGATCCAGAGCACCTAAGAACCTAACTTGCTAGCGAGGGAGCATCAGTAGACTACCGTGGACCTAGCCGAGGTGACGATTGGGGTGGAGGATGGCGGAGGAGGTGTGGCCATATGTGGCCGAGCCGTGCGGCAGTGCACCGCGGTGGCGCGATCGTATCAGCAGCGACGGGGAGGTGGTAGCGGTTCCACTGGCATGCGCAAGGTGGAGAGGGAGGCAAGGCAAAACTAGTGGTGCAGGTGAATTGGCTCAGGAGGGACGGTAGGAGGGCTGCCCTTGTCCATGGCCGAATACGGCCTTATCAGCACGGCAGTGGGAAAAATGCCAAATTGGAGCTCGACCGGGTGCCATTCAAGGCAGGGTGGGGTCGGGCAGCAAGAGGACTTGATGGTGGAGACACAGGCGTGCAAAATTGAAGGGAGATGACCACTCGCTGGTCAATTGCGTGGGGTGCGAGTCTGATGGTGGCAGCAGAGAGAGAGAGAGACGGGTCGGTAGGTGGCACAGCATGGCCTCGCCTTGGCTGGATATGCTCGGCATGACCGAGAAGGCATGCGCGTAGACGCAAAGGACAAGCGCGGTGCAGCGCCATAAATGGCAAGGCGACGGCAAGCACGGCCACGTGCGTGTGGCGGTGGTGGCCTCGAACAGGGCTAGCAATGGCGCAGAGGTGCAGAGAGAAGTGCGGACATGACAGTGAGGCGACGGCACTGGCAGCGACTACATCATGGCGTGGGGTGGGTCGGCAGTGCGGCAGCGCGGTGGGACAGCCAGCAGTGCTGAACAGCCACGCAAGCAACAGCAGTGGCTCCGCATGGCAGAGGCCATTGGCGACCAGGCCAGAGGCAGCCATGGTCGGCCACACGCGATGACGGCGTGTGCCCGAGCATGGTGGCCATGTCCATTGGCCAACCAACCCAAGAACGTGTTGTGCACACATTTTAAAGCACCTATAACAACTAAATGGTTGCTTCTAGACCTAAACCATCTTCACCATGCTCAAGATGGCATATGAGGCTACCAAACCGAGCTAAACATAACACCTTTTCTTAACCCAATTTCGCAAAATAAATTGCCAAACATGCATTGTCTAGCTGTCTATATACTTAAAAATCTTCTAAATCTGAGTTAAATTTGATTCCAAGTTGCATTTCTAGGATATTAGAAATGTTGGCTAGCAATGTTATTTTCAACAGCAAAGATTTCATTGTCATCTACAAAGTCCATACTCCAACTTTATTTAATCGCCACATATATGTTCTATAGTATTTTTGTTCAATAAAAATTAGTTTTAAACCCTACTTGATACATATGAGTTATGGAATAGCTTATCATTTAACATTTTTATTGATCAGCTGAAGTTACAAAAATATTATCTACACCTTCCATCGCATGCATTATCACATAAACATGATGCTCATGACATGGTTTGGTAATTTGTTTAGGGCATAACACCGAGGGTGTTACAGCGGGCTACAGCACGGGGCCTCTTGCGGTGGCACGAGCGAGGCTATGGGGCCTGTAACACCCTAAAATTAGCTACTTTCTAAAAAGAGTAAAATGATCTCTGTTAATTGTTTTATGCTCATAAAAACATAGGTAAAAGACAATTTTCTTTAAATTATAATCCAACATAAGGGTAGCAACATGTTTACACATACATGTCGTTGCATTGTTACTTTTGTGATGAGTGGTTTAGAAAATAAATTCAAATCTCAATCTTCAAAATATTATTTTTAAGTAGTGGTTTAAAAAGAATTTGAAAACTTGTAAAAACAAAAGTTAGATAAGATGTTTTGTTTTCAAAATCCAAAGGCTTGGAAAAGGTTTTAAGACGCGTTAGAACGATGCCTCTCTTTTCGGGAATCTTTCCGACCTTTTTCGGGATTAAATTCATATTTCTTGGAGCTTTGTCTTTTTCCTCGATCAATCCAAAAGTCCCTTTCAGGAGCTAAAACCACTTTGGTTGTGTTCCTTATTGTTTCATCTATCCCTAGGAATTTTTATGGAATTCTTCGGAGCTCAGAGATATTTTTCGGAGCCTAAATAGTAATTCCCGATTTTCTATAATTATTTTAATTATGAAAATCAATAATTCCTAAAATATCTCCACTTTCCAAAATTTCCAAACCCTGCGTGTGTATATATATATGCCGGTGTAGTCCTCGATGCGTGGATTCCAAAAGTACGATCCGTTTCCCCAGCCGTCGCTCGTAGCCTCCCAAATCTAAAGCCGAAGTTTTAGATCCCTGTAGCTCCGACGAACTTCCGGCGATCCTTTGGCGAGGAGTTCCGGCCATCTCCGGCATCCCTGGCGGAAACCGTCACCACCATGAGGTTTGTCTCGACCTCCTTTACGCCGTCATGCCTCAATTTTTGCAAATACGTGATCCACTCATTGTTTTCCAAATCTCCCAGTTTCATCTCCGGCGAGAAACCTCCATTGCCAGCGAGGTTGACCTCGCTTCCCTGCGTTCTTCATCGTTTGGGGCCCTTCCCCGGCCATCCTGGCCCCACACCGCCACCACCCCATGGGCCCTCCCAGCAGCCTCGCCTTTCCCCGTGCCCCCCTGCGCATCTCGCAGTGGAGGCCGGCATAGGCAGCGCCGTCTGCGGTGCCTGCTCAGGCCCTGCTCAGGCCCCGCCCTGCACGAGCCTGGCTTGGCGCCTGTGCCACGGGCGCGCCGCGCCATCAGCAGCAGCGGCTGATCGGTCGCCCCTCCCTGCTGGCAGAGCCCTGGGTGGAGTCCCTCCCCTCCCCACAATCAGCAGCAGCTTCCATGGCCATGCTCTGTATGTACGAACATCTCAAGGTAGAAGGTGAAGGTATTGCAGCTTTGCCACCGAACGAGATTAGCCCTAGTTTATTAATTTTAATTCCATTTTAAGTGATTCAAGTTGTGTTAGATTCATGTCATCGAGATCTACGTAGTAGCGCTATTAGTTTTCATATCACATGTCTATGAATTTATTTTATTAAAATATTAATTGTGTCTATAATTAATTAATCGCTGATTAATTAAAATCGATTTAGGTTTTTGATTTCGATTCGATTGCGCGAGTTTCATCGCAGTGTGATACATGTTAGCTGCGATGTTTAACATGTCTCACATCTTGGAAATTTATAAGTTAAATATTAATTTGATTAATGATTATTCAATAACTTTTTAATTAAAAGCAATTTAAGTTCTAATTCCGTTTTGCACCGTTTAAGTTGCGTTTGGTTCATGCTGACATGAACTATATGTTAGTGGCAATGTTTTTCTTGTCACATGTTTTTCCATATGTAGCTAAATATTGAAATGATTAAATATGCATGCAAATAGTTTTATAATTAAGTAATATATGTTTTATATCTCAACAATTTATGTATAATATCAATATGATTAATTGATGATATTAATATGTTTCTAAAATATAATTTTCTTAGTTTAACAACATGTCATATACAATTCGATTAGGTGCTCTCACATGTCAACTTGTATTTGCAAGTTAAAATTGAATTAGCATAAATGGTATCGAGATATTTATAAATAAAATTTGATTAGTTAAACACGTTGCATATGTGATAAACTCGTTTAGTTGCTTTCACATATACTTTATTTTGCAAAGATGTAGCTTAACTTGATTAAATTATATGACATTGTTTAGGAATAAAACATGGGTAGTTTCAACTCGGGCTTCGGATTAAATTATGTTTTAACTAATCTAAATTAATAACACCTTCACATGGTTTTTCTTAATTAAAATAAATCAAACATTTAGGCTTTTCTTTTATAATATAGAACTTCGGTAGTCGTTTATTTTGTACCGTAGTTTCGTTATCGGCGTGTTCTACGCGGTGGCGTTAGTGGTTCTCATGTTACTCAAATGTGTTTTGGCGGTTAAAAAGTTAATTGCATTAATACTATCACTTGCATCATTTTCGGAATATAAAGTCAATATAGGTTTTATACTACGCTCTTTCTTAAGCAATGAATCAAGTTGATTAATGAAAATATTTACATGTGTTTCTACGGTTAAAATAAGTTAAATGGATAGGTTTTATTTTCCGTTGCACTGAAAATCCTTCGATAGTCGTTTTTTGTTGAATCGCATATAGCGTGTCTTTTGCGTTTGTGTTCGTAGCGATATGCCATTTTGCTTATTTTATTGGTTGGTGTACTGTTCTCATATATTCTTGTTTGTATGCCATGTATGGATGTTTGTGTGGTGATATATGGTTCAGTCAATCGGTGAGGTTTACGTTGTGATTAAGAAGCTGTTCTCTGAAGACTAGAAGCTGAGAATTGGAAGCAGAAAATTGAAAGTTGAACACTAAAGGCTTTTTGAGCATATTGCTTTGGGGGAAAAGCAAGTTAAGAAAAGTATAATATGAAGCTCCTTGTTACCTATTTACATTAATGCAATCTCAATTCATATGCACATGTTAATGAACCGTCTAGAGTCTATTAACCTTGATATTGATTATCCTGTCCTTGATTTACCTATGGGTTTTGCATGTGGGTAGTATGCTCAGTTTGCTCTAACTAATATTGACTAAAGAATACAATTAAAGATATATGCAACATGGTATTAAAAGATGTTTTTTAGCAACTTGGACATAAGGGGGCTAGAGCATTGGGCCTTTTTGGGTGCTCTAGTCTGTCCTCCGTAAGGACTGAATCTTAAAGCGACAAACCAGGACTTATCGTACAGCAATGAGAACTACATGGCTCTAGTCTTAGGCTAGTATCTTGATCTATTATAGTTCGTCAACAGCTTACCAAAAGGGCAAGAGGGGGGCACTAGTTGGTATGTTTCTTTTCCTGCTGGGGTGTGTACCATGCCGTGACCATGAGTGCCACTCCTAGAGGAGGGCTGCATACGGCTAGACGGCTGAAACCTTAGCGGCTGCTACTTATTAGAACAACTGGTGAAAAGCTTCATAGTGATCCCTACTGACTTATCTTGGAAGTGAGTTAAGAGGCTGATCACCTCGGGAAAAGGGCAATCACGACTCATGGTGAAAGTGTACAAACTCTGCAGAGTAAAAAAACTGATATTTCAACCGTGCTCATGGACACGAGCGACCTGGATCCTTTTCGAGATAGATGGTTCTATGGATGGTTTGGGATATGATCAACCTTGATGTTAAATATACTTTCACCTTGGGAGCTTAAGCATGGGTACCAGATGGTGGATCAAGTGAAGAGTTTCTTGTGGAGTCCATGAGTACTAGGCTAGTGTTTCCCCCAGTCAACCGTACCTATGGAGTATGGAGTCCCAAAGAGAAGATTAAGAATAGTTTTCGCTATGTTTCTATAATAGTTGTAAGTCATGTTGTAATTATGTTCGATATATAATAAAGCATTGTTCTTGATATTCTCCATATTTGTCGCTATATGTGTCGTGTGGACCACTTGGGCACACATATAGTTAGCGCTTGGTATTCTTTGGAAAATCAGGTGTGACCGGGCCTCCTGCAGCAGGCTATGGCATGGAAGCGGAGGCTCCAACATGGGAGTGCCAGATCCGGCAAGGGAGCTATGGATCCTGCTCGGAAATGGTGGATCAGGCAGTGGTGAAGCGAATCTGGTTTGGGGACATCCAGATCCGGTGAGCGGTGGTGGCGCACGCATGAATCCCATGTGCGGTGGTGACACACGCGCGGATGGCTCGGCGGGCTCATCGATGGACCCAATGGTCCTCATAGATGGGGTTGCTAGATTTTTTATTTTTTATTGATTAACCCTGGCGGGCATATCAACCGCCTTGGTAGTTTGTGATTTACCGTGTGTTGGCAGTCACTATCGATCAAATCCAACCGCCAAATAAAGTCCAAAACGGGAGAAATAAACAATCTTTTGACACATATGCTTTTACTATTGACCTTGTTCCACTTATATTGGAGAAACATGTTTTGTAGGACAAATATTTGAATACAAGTGGAAAACCAAGCAAAAGGCGCAATTCAGAAAGCATAAAGCAGAAATCCGTGAAGAAAATAAAAGCAAAATCCCACCAACATGCCAAACCTGGGCCGAGCACCGACGTGGAGGCGACCCAGGCCCAACCAGAAGCCCACCAGAGCAATGCAATGGTGAGCAGAGCAGCCCAGGTTGTAGCCGCACCTAGGGTGCGCCCGCACTGCCCCCAGCTCCACTTGGGCCTAGCATGCTCTGGCGGTTGCATGGCGGCATGCAAAGGCGGTCCACGTCAGTTTCCTAATTTACCTACACCAAACCGACCACACTTCAATATAAAAGAGAGGGTAGGGCTCACCTTCAAAACACACATCATTTGGAGCCTCTACCTCACTACCCTATCTACTCTTGTAATCTTTTAGCTTTTAGTAGTAGTTTTGTGAGCTAGCAAATTTATAAAGGAGGGCTTGGCTCCTTGGAAGAAGAGTGGCATCTTGGTATGAATACTATAAACAGTTCTTCCATAGTCATACTTTCTTACTTACAATATAGCAATGCATATGAACTAGACTATAGTTCTCATGTTATAATATATGAACTAGCATATAGTTTGTATGTTATGATCTTGACATGTAGAACTTTATGCTTAATCATTTATATAACTTATATGAGTAGAATTAGAGCTAAGTTGAGGTGGCGGTTCATCATGCCTTTGGGTGTGCCCAAGTTCTTTACCTATTGATTCGTAGGGTCAGGGACCCGGAGGAATTTGGGTAGTTTCTGTGTATGCAAGCATGGTGCTTGGGTATGGAGAAACATGTGAATATATTTCCTACTCTCCGGTTGAGGGGTAGGTGGCAGGTGGTGACAGCCCTGTCTGTCCCTTGTAATTCCCCATGTTCGGGTAGGGTGTAGGAGTCTAAATTGTCACATGAGGTTGCTGGCAGACCAGTACTCGGTGGCCTCCTCACCTATCTTGCACTTAGTTCTAGCTCTAACCATATAATTTGTATGATCATCACTTGTTCTTTGCACGGCTATATTAGAACATGTCGGCTCCATGTAGAAACATTCTTTTATTCTTTGTTTTCATTTTATCCTTGAGGTTGGCTCAGATGTGTGTCCACTATCCTTGAAATACTGTTTTTACCCCTGTCATGAATTATGGTCCACTAATGCTAGTATGTAATCTTGTTCTTGCTCATGCTAGACTCCACAAACCTTGCCCTCCTTTGGGAAAATATAAATAATGATACCCTAAATACTTCCTGGTGAAATGCTACAACGATAGATCCATGCGCTTGCGGAAATTTTTTGTAATCGTTAAGAACTATTGTAGTTGGTGTTTCTTGGCGGCGGCGCTAAGGTTAACTCAATCTTAGTGATGGTGTTAAGAAATACCAACAGGCATTTCTGGCGCCATTGACGAGGATGGACTTAAAACCTCCACACTTGGTGATTGCGCTAAGAAATGCTAACACCGTGACCTTTCCACGGAGGCGGTTGAGTTGCTCGCTTCTGTTAACTTAAAACGCTCGCCTCCAATAAGATTTGTGTAGTTGTGAAACTTATTGGGACACAATGGAAGACATGGTGATTTATATCCTGAGGTTCAGTGCCTTGCCAACCACTTTATCCCCATTGAGGCAAGCCCTCAAGGTTGTCGTTGGTCTTCTTGCTAGTTACAAGACCGCAAGCTTGTGATCACCCCTCAATGTGCGTTCTCAGCATGAGCACTAGCTCTTGACCTCACCAGACCAGTTGGTGCTTTTCACACCTCGCTTCTACTAGGGTTGCTCTTCTGATCTTCCAAGGGCCAAGCACAACACCCTCTCACAATTGTGGTCTCTTCGAAGCACCGCACAATCTCTATGCATGCTACGATGGAGCCTCTTACCACCAAGCCATCTAGGAGGTGGCAACCTCCAAGAGTAACATGCCTTGAAGCTTGCTAACCAACCCCTAGTGCCACTAGATGCTATCTCACTCAACCACAAGCACTAGATCACTCCATTCTCACATTTAATCGCAATCTCAACTATGAAAGTGAGTGGAGGGCTCTACTTCGGCTCTAATAGATGGGGGCACACCCTTTGGCACCAGCAACCCACTCCAACCACCTACCCCTCTATTTATAGCCCACTAAACAAAACTAGCCATTGAGCCGAAGATGCAGATTCTACGCATGAACCAGAAAGAGCTCTCGTGCTTCACTAAAGTTCAGATTAGAGGTTTCCAATAGTGCACCAACGGTCAAATTACAACAACACCTATTGTTAGACAACAAGCTCTAGTGCTCTCTGTTGACGGTAGTTAACATTCATCATACACCATCAATATAACTTGCATAAATGACTACAATGGATCAACAACATAGACTTAGGGGTTTAAACTGACAAATTCCATGAGTTTTGGTGAATCTGTGTTTCCAGCAGGATTTAATCAGAAAACCGCCAAGAAAGACCTATTCGTCAAAGGAAATCACAGAAATCTGTCGCGTAACCGATGTGGGAAGACTCTAGAAGACTCCAGGAGGCTCTCCACCGAAGTGGGACACATGTCACTCCGGCCCCAAATGCAGGTCGCCCGGCCCCTAGGGGTCCCACCTATCAGCCTCGTTGCTATGTCGGTTCTCCATCGCCTCCTAGGATGCATCTATGCCGTTTATTCGAGTTGGTTTGATCCAAGGGTCTAGGATGATTTAATGGGGCTATATATACCTGCCTACACCCCCCTGAGGGCATTATTATTAAGCCAAGTCAGATCCTGAGAGCTGAGAAGCCAAAAACACTAATTCATATGTCCCCCAGGATCTAGAGCTAACAATCAAGAGAATATTAGTCCTCGATAGGATCTAGTCTTGTATTAGAGATAGTGAGATAGAGTGAGAGGGAAGAGTTTTGGAGGAGTCCTGGCCTATCGGTGCTCTCTCTACGACTTGTACCATGGCAGAATCAAGTTCTCCTTGAGCTTGCCTCTGAGATATCTCTAGTAATCGACCACTAATTCAAGTAAGCATCTTGTTCATATTGTTCTTTAGGTTTGCGACTCTCTTTTGAGTATTTTAATCCTTGTAGCTCCTGGGTTAAAGTAGTAATCGTAGTGTAAGTGTGGTGCTTAGACTCGGTTTCTCATGGATGTACCGTATTTTTCGAATCGGTGGTAGCTCACGAGGGTGACTCTTATAGCCTTGTTGAATCCTCTGTAGTCCACCTCCCGTTAGTAGGCCTAGCAGGACCTTGTTACAATAGGAAACATACTCTGCCTGTGTTTTCTCTAGTAATATCCCTAGAATTGAACAATAGAAGACAAAGCTTACCGAAGTTAGAACTAGAAGACCTTAGCAGTCTCCTCTACACTCCTATTATCTAGCCTTGATTGTGAAGTTGGGTTAAGTTAGATTTGGTTATTCTCACACACGTTTCCTCGAGTTCGATATAAAACTGGGTATTCCCGGTGAAGTGCTACATCGGTATAATATCCGTGTGCTTACGGATTATTCTGTGTGCATTAATTTATACCAACAAACATTTCTGGCGCCATTGCCATGGAAACGGTTGCAGGGTTAACTTCAAACCTAGCTTAACCTTGTATCATTATTCTTTTATCTTTTTTTACCATGGATCTAGAATCCACCCCTATCTACCAATATGGTGCACCCACGAGCGCACGCCTACAGCCACAAGAATCCTCAAAGCCTATCCTAACACCTGGCTATGAGCTGCGCCCGCTTTAATTAACATGGTTCAGGATCAACCCTTTTCGGGCAAAGATGATGAAAACCCCTAGTCCCACCTAAATGAGTTTGAGCAGACCTGTGCATTCTTGCATATAGCAGGCATGTCAGACAAAACCTTATGATGGAAGCTTTTTCCCTTCTCTTTGACGGGAAAAGCGAAACGTTGGTACAACCTCGCTATAGGGAGTAGACAAGGAGATTGGGAAGTTGTGTTCTAGCTTTTGCTTGCAATTCTTTCCCATCTCTTGGGTAGTCAGACTTCGTTCAGAGGTTCTATCTTTTAAATAAAAGAAAAAAGAATCTCTAGGCACGACATGTGAACGCTTTATTACTCTCATTAACACCGGCCATTCAAGACCCCATTCTTCTTCAACACTTCTATATGGGTCTTGATAGGAAAACCTCAAAGCTTCTTAATACGGCCTCAGGAGGCTCGTTCTTGTACGTCTCCACCAATTCAGGGAGAAGCATTCTTACGAAAATCTTAGAGAACATCCCTGAAGAATTAGAAGAGAAGCCATTAGAGTAAGAATCCCAGATAGCTGAACCCGAATCCTTACCAAACTCAACACCAACTTCAATTGTCCCAGGTCCCGAACCACCGAAAAAGGAGGAAACTCCAATTTTGGATTTCATCCTTGAATTCAAGGATGAACTTTTTGATGAATATAGAAATACCTCGAATTACCATACAATGAGGAGACCCCAGAAGTCTAGGAAATCATCATTTCATGAAGAACCTTTAGACCCTTCTGAGAAGCTTTCCTTAAAAAGACTACGAAAGAGCTAGTATCTATTATAAGCAATGAATGGCTAGAAGAATTAGAGCTTTCCTCTGATGTGATTTGATTCACCTTCTATTTCCATTTGTTGCCAAATCAACAAAGCTCCTTTCGATGCTCTTTATAATCTAGTTGTGGGTGTTAATATCATGTCTGCATCTTTTGCTCATGATTTATCGAAACACATGCCATTAACCCCAACAATCAAGTTGCTAAAAGATCTTTCAGGACACATTCTCCCAAGTTTGGAGATTCTATATGTCCTCCCTATCCAGGTAAAAGGTACCAAGGTTCATTTGAGCTTTTATATCTATGATATCATGGAGTTTGACCTATTGATAGGACAACCAATCGAAAGACTTATCTAAGAAGGACAATCGGGGAAGTTGAATATAAGACTTGGAAAAACTTTAAACTTTCTATACCCATCACTCATTCTTTAAATGATGAGAGTGAACCAATTCTCGAGGAAGACCCAATGGAAGAGGTTAAGGTTGCATCTCTTGATGACTTGATCGAACCTAACCTTGAAGATGATGCCTAGTTCTTCATTGAGGAGGAAGATGAAAATCCCATAGACCCTAAAGATCTAGATGAATTGCTAGAACCATCTAAGCCCTCCATTGAGCTAAAACCCCTACCTTCTAGTCTTAGATATGCTTTTCTCAATAATGATTAGGATTCTCCTATGATTATAAGTAATAAACTTTCTCAGGAAGAATCCCTTCGCTTGCTAACTATCTTAGAAAAGCATCGTTCTGTCTTTGGCTACTCACTCCAAGACCTTAAGGGAATTAGCCTTGCTTTTTGCACCCATCGTGTCAGTGTTTCGAACAAACACCGGCTAGTAAATTTATAATTGTTGCACGTTAGGCCCGGATGGTGCACTAAAGGACACAAGATTTATACTGGTTCGGGCTGAATGTCCCTACGTCCAGTCTGCTGCTGCTCGTGTTATTAGTACCAAAAAAGGTTCGTAGTAGGGGGTACAAACGGTCGAGAGAGGGACAGGTCCCAAGTCTCTGATGGAATGGTCGAAAGGGCGCTGAGAGCTTGGTCGCTGCTTGGCTATATCCATGATGTGTTGTGTGTCAAACCGATCCCTCTTTTGTGGGGTGTCCTGCCCTCCCTTTTATAGACCAAGGGGGAGCAGGGGGTTTACAGATGGGAGAAAGAGGAAAAAAACTACGGTAGAGATCACCCTTCAGAGGTGCCGAGCTTTCCTTTTTTCTTGAGCCTGTTCCACGGTCTTGGTAGATCATGGTGGGGATAGCGCATCTGCTGACCCTGATAGGACCATGCCCTGGCCTTACTTTGGTGAGTGGATACGTCCCATCCTCCCCCGGCAGATGGTGCGTGGTGTCAGGGCACCGAGCCATGACTCTACGGGGGGTAGACGGGGAAATGACTATACGCCTGTTACTGTAGATGATGTGAGTTCTTCCTTGGATGGTACCTTCCTGCAGGCACACAGGGCATGTCCCTTGATACTGCGGTTGACTCAAATGTCCTATTTAAACCATGTGCTCATCTTTATGAAGGATCAGGGCGCAGTCGTCGGGCGAGGCGGAGCTAGCCCTCAGTCATCGGGCGAGGTCGAGCCCACCCTCAGGCATCGGTCGAGGCAGAGTCTAGCCCTTAGCCGTCGGGCGAGGCGGAGTCTAGCCCTTAGCCATCGGGCGAGGCGGAGCCCACCCTCGGACGTCGGGCGAGGCGGAGCCTGCCCCTAGCCATCGGGCGAGGTGGAGCTCGCCCCCAGACGTCGGGCAAGGCAGAGTCTGGCCATTAGCCATTGGGCGAGGTGGAGCCTGCCCTCGAACATCGGGCGAGGCGGAGCCAGCCCTTAGCCCTCGGATGAGGTGGAGCCTGCCCTCAGACGTCGGGCGAGGCGGAGCCCGCCCTTAGCCATCGGGTGAGGTAGAGCCATCCCTTAGCCATCAAGCGAGGCGGAGTCTAGCCCTCGGTGGTCTGACGAGGTGGAACCAATCTTTCATCGTTCGGGCAAGAAGCGCAGTAGTGTTCTTGTCTGACTGGAAGTGTCAACGTTCGATGGTTATTAGTTCCACCTCATTGGGTACCCCGGTATTAGGTCCCCGACACATCGCATCCCTATAGATCCTAATTCTATACCTTCTAGGGAGCCCTAGTGTAGGCTTAATAATGCGATGAGAGAGGTTGTTAAGAAAGAGGATTTGAAACTCTTGCACGCTGGGATCATCTATCCTGTGTCGCATAGTGAGTGGGTAAGCCCTATTCAAGTTGTGCCTAAAAAGGGAGGCATGACTGTTGTTATAAATGAAAAGAATGAATTAATCCCACAAAGAACCGTCATTGGATGGCGCATGTGCATTGACTACCGAAAACTTAACACGCTAACAAATAAAGATCATTTTCCTTCATTGATGAAATGTTGGAGCGGCTGGCGAATCACTCTTTCTTTTGTTTCCTTGATGGGTATTCAGGTTATCACCAAATTCCGATTCATCCAGATGACCAAAGCAAAACCACCTTTACATGTCCATATGGAACTTATGCTTATCGTAGAATGTCTTTTGGGCTATGTAATGCTCCAGCTTCTTTTCAAAGATGCATGATGTCTATATTTTCTGATATGATTGAAGAAATCATGGAAGTTTTCATGGATGACATTTCTGTTTATGGGAAAACTTTTGATGATTGTCTTGAAAATTTAGACAAGGTTTTGCAAAGATGTGAAGAAAAGCACTGGGTCCTTAATTGGGAAACATGTTATTTCATGGTTAGAGATGGCATAGTGCTTGGACATTTGGTGTCCGAAAGAGGGATTGAGGTAGATAGAGCTAAAATTGAAGTAATTGAACAGTTACCTCCTCCCATAAATATCAGAGGGATCCATAGTTTTCTTGGTCATGCTGGTTTTTACCACCATTTTATAAAATATTTTTCGATCTGTGGCGGTATTTCTTTGCCGTCAACCTGTCGAAGAAGCGGGTTGGGAAGCAGGAGCTGAGCATGCCGATGGGATGTGCCAGCATTCATCTGCACAACAACCGGGCGAACGACTATCTATTGATGCGTCTGTCGACCTCCAACAAGGGGTGGCATTCACAGTGGTTTTACGTCAAGGACAACGTGGCCACCCCCTTGCCAGTGTACTCCGGGCGCCTCATCAAAGAGGTCCCAGGGTCGTGGAAGTGGGGTGTCCCGGACAAAATAAGAAGAGGATCAAGGACCATTTCCCTGCCCTCCAAATTCTAAAGGAGAGGGGTGTGAAGGGATCAGGGATCATCGGTGCCTACCACACCCGGAGGGTGGCGCCGCTGATGAGCCGTGCACTCCCCCTGCACCTGATGGCGCCCGAGACGTCACCTGAAGGGATGGCGCTTGCCGACGAGGCGCTCCCCCCACCAAAGTGGCACAGCGAATCAAGGAGGCGATGGAGCCTTCGAAGGACACCGCTGGTGTTGTCCTTGACTTAGTATATCCAGTGCCAGGACATCCTCCAATGCGGCCAGAACCGGGGTTCATCGATTTCGTAAGTTCCCCTTTCGCGTGCCTTTTTTCACTTGAATTTCTGACCCCTTGATGCTGACCTCGGGATAGCGGGACCAACCAAAGAGACTCATCCTCGGGATGTGACTCGAAGTAGTGGCGCAGCTTCTTCTTGGTGATGAGGACGATGTAAAGGAGCTTTTGGATATGGGAGTAGCCCGGGTTTTGGAGTCGGATAGTACCTCACTAATGAAGTACATAGGGCACTGTACCTTGAGGGCATGCCCCTCTTCCTCCTGCTCTACTACCAGGGTGGCGCTGACCACTTGTATGGTGGCCGCTATGTATAGCAGGAGGGATTCTCCGTCGTTTGGAGGAACTAGGATCGGGGGCCTTGTCAGAAGTAGTTTGACCATGTCAAGCGCCTCCTAGGCTTCGGATGTCCACTCGAAGCGGTCGGCTTTCTTCAGGAGTCGATAAAGGGGGAGGCCTCATTCGCCGAGGCACGAGATGAATCGGCTGAGGGCGGCGAGGCACCCTATGATTTGCTGAACCCCCTTTATGTTCTGAATTGGGCCCATCTTTGTGATGGCTGAGATTTTCTCCAGGTTGGCTTCGATGCCACGCTCGGAGATGATGAAACCGAGAAGTATGCCCCTCGGGACCCCAAAAACACACTTCTCGGGGTTGAGTTTGATGCCGTTCGCTCAGAGTTTTGCAAAGGTTTGCCCAAGATTGGCAACGAGGTGGTCAGCCCGCTTGGACTTAACCATGATGTCGTCAACGTAGGCCTCAACGGTCCGCCCGATGAGGTCCCCGAAGCATTTGAGCATACAGCACAGGTACATGGCCCCAGTGTTCTTTAGACCGAACAGCATTGAGACTTAGTAGAACGATCCAAAGGGGTTGATGAAAGGTGTCGCGAGCTGGTCGAATTCTTTCATCATGATTTGATGGTAGACGGAGTACGCATCAAGGAAGTAGAGGGTTTCGCACCCTGAGGTAGAGTCGACTATTTGGTCTATGCGTGGCAAAGGAAACGGATCCTTTGGGCACGCCTTGTTGAGGCCCATATAGTCAACTCACATCCTCCATTTCCTGCTCTTCTTTCATACAAGAATGGGATTGGCTAACCACTCTATGTGGTGTACTTCCCAGATGAATCCAGTGGCCGACAGTTTTGCTATTTCTTCACTGATGGCTGTGCGCTTTTCCTCGTCGAAGCGATGTAGGCATTGCTTCACTGGCTTGGAGCCTGGATGGATTTTCAAGGTATGCTCGATGACCTCCCTCGGAATGCCTAGCATATCTGAGGGATTCCACGCAAAGATGTCTTTGTTGTTGCAGAGGAAGTCGACGAGCGCGCTTTCCTATTCAAAGGAAAGTGTGGTATCAATGTGTACCATTTTACCCTCGGAGCTGCTGGGATCTATGAGGACCCCTTTGGAGCCCTCTGCCGATTCGAACGACCCGGTCGATTTCTTTGCGTCGAGCGCTTCTTCGGCGACCTCCTCCTTGAGGGCGGCGAGTTTCCCGGAGGCAACGATTGCTGTGGCGTGGCCACAGCACTCGACCTCGCACTCGTAGGCCCGCTGGAAGGACGTGCCGATGGTGATGACCCCGTGGGGGCCTGGCATCTTGAGCTTGAGGTATGTGTAGTTGGGGATGGCCATGAACTTTGCATAGCATGGTCGTCCCAGGATCGCATGGAAGGTTCCGGGGAACCCAACCACCTCGAAGGTGAGGGCCTCAGTCCTATAATTGAGCTGGTTCCCAAAGGTAACGAGCAGGTCGATCTGCCCAAGTAGCATGGCCTGCTTCCTGGGCATGATGCTGTGGAAAGGTGCTCGGGTTGGGCGAAGGTGCATTCGGTCGACGCCCATCACGTCGAGCGTCTTGGCGTACATGATGTTGAGGCCACTGCCCCCGTCCATCAGTACTTTGGTGAGTCACTTTGGGCCGACTATTGGGTCGACCACAAGCGGATATCTCCCTAGGTGTGGGACGATATCCAGATGATCGGTCTGATCAAAGGTTATGGTGGATTTCGACCACCGGAGGAAGGGAGGTGTGGCCGGTTGGGCGTGTAGACTTCATGTCGTGCGACCTTCCGACGGCGTTTGGAGTCGTAGGCCACTGAGCCTCCGAAGATCATAAGGCAGCCGTCCGGTGTTGGAAAGCCATCATCCTTCTCCTCGGCGTCGTCCGCAGTGGGGGCATGTTCCTTCCCCTGCTCCCCTTTGTTGGAGCTTCCAGACAAGAATTTCCGCATGAGGCTGCAGTCCTTGAGAGGATGCTTTATGGGAAAGGCGTGGTTCGGGCATGGCCCTTCGAGCATTTTTTTGAAGTGGTTCGGAGTGCCCTTCATGGGCTTTCGACCACCCTTGTGGTCGGCAGCGGCCACGAGTGAGTCCTCATGCAGTTGCTTCTTATTTTTCCTTTTGGCGGAACAATTGGAGGTGCCTTCGCCGGCACACTCGTCCCGCCTTGCCTTGCCCTCAAGGTGATCGAAGATCGCTCCGACCGCCTCCTCTCCCAAGGCCTAGCTGGTGGCGATGTCTAGGAGTTCCTTGGTGGTCCACGGGCCCTTGCGTCCTAGCTTATGAACCAAGGACTCGTAGGTCGTCCCGGAAAAGAAGGCTCCTATCACGTCGGTGTCGCCGACGTTTGGGAGCTCGTTGCACTGTCGGGAGAAGCGTTGGATATACCCACAGAGGGTCTCACTGGCCTTTTGATGGTAGTTCTTAAGGTTCCATGGGTTCCCAGGGCGCTTGTACGTGCCCTAGAACTTCCCCACAAAGATCTCCTTCAGGTCCGCCCAACTTTGGATTGCATTGGACGGTAGGTGTTCCAACCACGCTCGTGCCTAATCGGCCAAGAATAGTGGAAGGTTGCGGATAATGAAGTCATCATTATCCGCACCACTGGCATGACAGGCAAGCCGATAGTCTTCAAGCCAAATGTCGAGGTTTGTTTCCCCAGAGTATTTAGGGATATTGGTAGGTGGTCGATACCTTGGTGGGAATGCAGCGTTGAGAATG
The DNA here is from genome assembly GCA_904845875.1 of Miscanthus lutarioriparius. Lineage (NCBI taxonomy): Eukaryota > Viridiplantae > Streptophyta > Magnoliopsida > Poales > Poaceae > Miscanthus > Miscanthus lutarioriparius. The sequence continues at coordinate 16,029,359 of CAJGYO010000018.1, forward strand.
TGCTAGCTGAAGGCCTGAGGCCCGGGCAGGCCGGGGCTTGGGCTCCGGTCCTCACCGCTGTTGTAGCGTCCGCCGTGCCAAGGATGATAGCCATGGTGGGCTCCTTCCCTCGGGTCGCTGTAGGTGCATCTACGGGTGTTGAGGGTGTTGCGTGCATCGCGGTTGTGGCTAAGACATTGATGTATCAGGATCACAGCACGCTGCCCGCCGCCTTGCGGCGTTTGGTGGACTGATGTGTCCCTGGCGGGGCGCACCAAGGTCATACGCTGGCTGGTGTCGACCTCGCGTCGCTGAGACAATGAGCTCTCCGCCTGCTGCGCTACAGCAGGCTCAAGTAGTGTGCGAATTTCGCGGTGGGCCCAACGATCCTCAGGCGTTGCGGCCTCTGGAAGGCCATGGAGCAAAGCCATTGCGGCGGTGATGTTCTGGCTTGCCCGAGTAAAGTGAGGCAGGGTTTCATCATCGGCGATGATCCTTCGGTTTACGTCATGGGCCAGGGCGCATGCGCGCCCGCCGTTTCCGCGGCGTTCGATCTCCTGATCGACCTCCACATACTCCCGAACAAGCTATTGTCTGGCTTCGTCTATCTCCCACTTTTGGGCTCTTAGCTGCTCCACCCCTACGTGAGGTGGGGCCACTGTTCCCCCTTTGGTTCCATCGCTGAGGTTGCCTGTCGGGGTAGCCACATCCACGGAGACGCTTTCGACGTGTCCCTCAGGGGTTTCTGCCATGAAACATTCCCGGGAGGGGTGATGGCTCCCCCTGCTAGAGTCAGAGCTAGAGTCTGACCCTGACCCCTCTGCGAGGAGGCCGTTGAGGGATTCCGTGACAAATTTAATCATCCCCATGAACTCATTGTTCACGGGGGACGAGATCGTGCGCCATGCCACAAGGTGGCTAACGGTTGCCGCGGCATTGCGGAGACCAAACAGAAGCGCCATCGGGGCGCTTCGTGCGGAGTGTTCTAGAGAGAGGGTGAGGTGGCGCGGGTCCTCCTTGGACGGCTGGGGTTCAAGGGTGACGCCAGGCTGGCGCTCAAGCCTCCCATAGTTGAAGCTAGCAGAGGGGAGAGACTGGATGGCGGTGTGGGCCAGCGCCAACTCTCCTCCTACCGTGACGATGAAGTCCAGGTCACCGAAACGCATGTGTGCGCCTGGGACCTAGCTGATTGCGTGGCTAGCCATCCGAGGCCTGATTTGCAATGCGCAAAGGCCCCTACCTAGTGCGCCAACTATCGGTGTTTCGAACAAACACTGGCTAGTAAATTTATAATTGTTGCGCGTTAGGCCCGGATGGTGCACTAAAGGACACAAGATTTATACTGGTTCAGGCTAGATGTCCCTACGTCCAGTCTACTGCTGCTCATGTTATTAGTACCAAAAAAGGTTCGTAGTAGGGGGTACAAACGGTCGAGAGAGGGGCAGGTCCCAAGTCTCTAATGGAATGGTTGAAAGGGCGCTAAGAGCTTGGTTGCTGCTTGGCTGTATCCGTGATGTGTTGTGTGTCAAACTGATCCCCCTTTTGTGGGGTGTCCTGCCCTCCCTTTTATAGACCAAGGGGGAGCAGGGGGTTTACAGATGGGAGAAAGAGGAAAAAAACTACGGTAGAGATCACCCTTTGGAGGTGCCGAGCTTTCCTTTTTTCTTGAGCCTGTTCGACGGTCATGGCAGATCATGGCACGGATAGCGCGTCCGCTGACCCTGATAGGACCATGCCTTGGCCTTGCTTTGGCAAGTGGATATGTCCCATCCTCCCCTGGTAGATGGTGCGTGGTGTCAGGGCGCCGAGCCATGACTCTGCGGGGGGTAGACGGGGAAATGACTATACGCCTATTTCTATAGATGTTGTGAGTTCTTCCTTGGATTGTAGCGGTTGTCGTATGCATGTGTTAGTATCCACTCCCGAGGGCTGAAGGTGGCACCTACTACACTATAGGACAAAAGTCAGTGCCTACAAAACTATTTGGGCACTGTTATGTCGGAAAGGGCTTAAAGCGCCCGTCCCATCGTATCCTGATGGTACCTTCCTGTAGGCGCACAGGGCATGGCCCTCGATACTGCGGTTGACTCGAATGTCCTGTCGTACCCTGTGCTCGTCTTTATGAAGGATCAGGGTGCAGTCGTCGAGTGAGTGTGGCAGAACCTCCTAAATTATAGGGCCCACATGCACCTGTCACTGTCCAACGACCTTTGACATTTATGCATATGTTACCGATAACTTAAGAAGACTGTCGGGTGTCCTCGGAGAACCCCGAATCATCCACGATTTCGAAAGCGGATCACATTACGAGTCATTGCAGATTACAACATTTATTCAAATATCTACACCGAGTAAATCAATGGAAGTCTTACAATAACTTAGTTTACAAAACATTTATTTCAAACCTTACAAACTAAGTTCGATTATTATTACAAAACGTAGTAGGGAGTGGCATTATAATATATAAAACACACAAAAATAATCGCTTACCCCAAGGGCCACACATTACTTATCATCATCATCAAGATGAACAACAGGTCATGCAAAGACGATCCAAAACAGATCTCGCTCATGAGCCTCACCGCAACAAGGGTCAACGAACCCTGAGTACAAAAGTACTCAACAAGACTTAACCGAAATGAAAACTGATAAGACTCAGGAATGCAGGCTCAGGGATTCAAGGTATGGCTTTAGCAATAATCAAAGTTCTTTTGCTTAAAAGCACTTTAACAAAATTCTTTGTATCAATATTTAAAATCTCATCGGATCATATACAAAGTCGACACGATCCGTATTAAGATCATGAAACTTCATATCCAACACTTTCTCGAACCATTCTCGAGTTCCAGTTATTAATCTACGATGATGATTAGAGAATTGAGTCTCCATAACCGAGGAGCAACGACGATTCGAACCGATTATAAACCCAGCTGGGGAATTCCAGACCACACGACATATGCAGGTCCCTGACCTACATATACCAACCTACCCTTGGATCCTCTGAAACAAGAACGGGTCCGCGCCACCCGAGAGCACAAAGACACCTCAAATCCGCCACATTCCAGCCCACGAGGGTACACGCTACTCCCGCCATCTCTCCACTCCCGGTCTTGCGAGTAGCCATTCTCGTAATAGAATCGCCAAGTTTAGGCTTACGGAGTATGTGGTTAGTACTACAAATTCTCAACTCACACAGGTCAACAACGCAGACGGACCTTAATCGACACAAAGGAAAGAACCCGCTCACAAGACCTCCATGTCTTGTGGCTCACACACACCGAGTCCGCCCGGTCTAGATTTATTACTCCACATTCCCATATCACATGCTAACATAATTAACCAATGTTCCATTTAAAACTTGCGGTGTGGTATCACCCAACTCGATCGGTCTAAGCAGAGCTAAGCATAACTAGGCATATACGATTTTAAGCGGGTAACAAAGTAGATATGGAACAACAAGGTTGATAATGCAACAATTAGGTTTCCACTTGACTTCTAATCACTTAATGCAATATTGAAAAGCAAAAGCGAAATCAATTTAAAAAATACAAGGTAGGGTTATATGCATCCGGGCTTGCCTTCGTTGACGGAAAAGTCGGCTCCTGCGACGTTTCACACGTCTTCGATCCGACTTCAAATGCATGGATCAACCTCCTCCGCAACTTGATTAACTACCACGCGTTCACCTTCGTTTACTACACGTAGTAACATTGCCATGTTTACATGATGTGGAATATGAAACATGATGCTCGATGATGGATACAAAAATAAATAAATTGGATACAATTTTTTTTTTCTTCAGCGATCTGATTACAAACCAAATTAACCAAACCATATTCGTAACTGATGAGACCACGCTAGCACCGATCACTTTGGTGAACTCTCCGACCACTATGGTGAACCACCCGACCACTATGGTGAGCTATCCGACCACTATGTTGAGCTATCCGACCACTATGGTGAACTATCCGACCACTATGGTGAACTATCCGACCACTATGGTGAACTATCCGACCACTATGGTGAACTATCCGACCACTATGGTGAACTATCCAACCACTATGTTTGAGCTATCCGACCACTATGCTGAGCTATCCGACCACTAGGGTGAGCTATCCGAAGCAAAGATCGTCGGTGAGGGAGAACCGGCGACTGCAGCGATCAAAATGAGTAAACAACAACCGACTAAAGACTACTGACATCAAAACGAAACCGTAAGTACAATCGATTATGGATAACGGCTCACCGAAAAGCTCGCCACGATGACACGCTCTGCAGCGGTGAAGTTCTTGACCTCGAGGAAGAAAAACGTGGACAACGAGTTCTCGGCAATTTCAAAGCGATCAAGGCTAGCCAATTTGGATTCGCAAGGAAAAAGACGGAACTAGGGACGGCCTTTTACCGAGATGGCAACAGCGCTAGGGAGTCGATGCGAGCTTGTTGGAGCGATGACAACGACGGTGGTGAAAACAAAGGAAGAAAAACGACGATGACGACGTCTTGGTACTTATAGCGCGCAGAAGCTCAAGGAAGCCACGACGGAGCTATTCCGTGCAGTAGCGACATCAAAGACGGCCACGACACGCTGGAACGCGAAGAAGGAACGACGGCAATGTAGCTTTTAGGCGGTGAACACCATTCACAAAATTACAAAATTGCCATCGCCAAAAATTCACAATTTACTCTCAAATTTTTCATAACAACTCAAAAATCTCCAAAACAAAAGTTGTTCAAAATTGAAAGTTCTACAACTTTGCTTCTATAACCATCTCCTAATTTCATCTAGATTTTGAAATGGATTTTAGTGGTAGGATTTAAATGTCAAAAGCGGGGTTTTCTCGAAAAATTCAAAATCCAAACAAACTTTGAATTTAAGTCAAACAATACAATTCAACACATACCACATGAATATAAACTTGTTTTAGTGTATGCATCTCAAAGTTTTCACCAAATGCCAAATGCTTTGCAATGCATATGATGACATGTCGTTTTAGTATTTTAAACACCGAGGTGTTACAATCCTTCCCCTAAAAAGAAATCTCGCCCGAGATTCAAAGCCATAGAGTAAGTAATGAAAAGGAAATGTGTTAATCCAAAAACATCCCGAACTCTTCCATAAAACAACCGAGGTTTCTTTACAAAACACTATTTGTAGTAATCGAGCTCAACTAACATTATCTATTCTATATTGACGCTTAGAAACTCGGAAATTTTTCTAACAAGTAATCTTACGATTCCCGGTGTAGCTTCCTCTTTGGAATGTTGATTCCATTGTATTTTATAGAACTTTATTGTCCTCCTTCGAGTAACACGATCTTTCTCGATCCAACACTCGGATAGGATATTCGAATAAGTCAAATCGATTCAAGTCCTACCCTTCAATCTCAACATTACCTTTCGGGCACTCGGAGACACTTCTTCAATTGAGAAACATGGAATACATCATGCAACTTTGGCGATAGATGTTCGGTAATTTCAAGCGATAGGCCACTTTTCCATATCTTTCCAAAATTTGAAATGGTCCAATATATCGAGGTGCTAACTTGCCTTTAACACCAAAACGAGTAACTCCCTTCATTGGTGATACTTTAAGATACACAAAGTCCCCTTTGTTTAAACGTCAATGGTCGACGCCGTTTATACGCATAACTCTTTTGTTTCGGGATCGAGCTATCTTCAAATTACTTTGTATTTGCCTAACCTTGTCTTTCTGCTTTCTTTCACAAGATCAACTCCAAAGAATCTTCTTTCTCCGGCTCGAGACCAACTCAACGATGTTCTGCATCTACGACCATAGAGTGCTTCAAATGGAGCCATTCTAATGCTTTCCTGATAACTATTGTTGTACGAGAACTCAGCCAGAGGTAAGCATTCGTCCCACTTATTGGAATAGTTAAGGACACAACACCTTAACATATCTCTTCAGCACACTGATTGACTCTTTCGGTTTGTCCATCATCTGCATGGATGATAAGTTTGTACTATACTGATGAGTTTGGTACCCAATGAAGAATGCAATTGTTTCCAAAATTGAGACAAACTGTGTACCCTATCGGACACAATAGTCTTGGGTACTCCATGAAGACTCACAATTCGCTCTAAATACATCTTGGCATACCGTATAGTGGGATATGTATTCTGAACTGGAAGAAAATGTGCTGATTTGGTTAGTCGATCTACAATAACCCATACTGAATCAAATCCCTTTGATGTCTTGGGTAGACCAACAATAAAATCCATACTTATATCCTCCCACTTCCAAGATGGAATAGGTAATGGCTGTAATTCACCAGCAGACCTCAAATGTATAGCTTTCACCTTTTGACAAGTATCACACTTTGCTATATATCTAGCAATCTCTATTTTCATTTTAGTCCACCAGAATCTTTGTTTTAAGTCATGGTACATCTTGTTGCTTCCCGGATGGATAGATAACCTAGTAGCATGTGCCTCTTCTAGAATTGACTGCCGCAACTCAGGAACCTTTGGTACCACCAAACGATCCTTGAACCATAACACACCTTCATCATCTATGCTGAAGCATTCTGCTTTTCCATTCTTGACTCTTTCCTTAATATGGGCTATACCCTTGTTTTCCTTCTGAGCAGCAATAACTTGATCTCGAATTGTGGCTTCAACAATTATGTTGGTCAAACTACCTTGTTGAATTACTTCTACATTCAACTTCTCCATTTCTTGACATAACGTCAAACCCATTGTTCTCACTGCCAGACAATTGCAATAACTTTTGCGACTGAGGGCATCTGCAACCACATTTGCTTTACCGGGGTGATAATGTACTTCCAAGTCATAATCTTTAATCAGTTCTAACCATCTTCTTTGTCGCATGTTCAACTCTGACTGAGTAAAGATATACTTTAAGCTTTTGTGGTCTGTATACATATGGCATGTATTACCAAGCAGATAATGCCGCCAAATCTTCAGAGCATGAACCACAGCTGCTAACTCCAGGTCATGAGTCGGATAGTGTTCTTCATGCTGCTTAAGTTGCCTGGATGCATAGGCAATGACTCGGCCTTCTTGCATTAACACACATCCAATACCAATACCCGACGCATCACAATAGACGTCAAATGACTTCTCGATGTCAGGTTGGGCTAATACTGGTGCAGTGGTCAACAATCTCTTCAAAGTCTGAAAAGCCTTTTCACAGTCAGACGACCAAACAAACTTGACTTGGTTCTTCAACAACTCAGTAATGGACTTTGACACTTTAGAGAAATCTGGAATAAACCGACGGTAATACCCCGCCAATCCCAGAAAACTCCGAACTTGATGAACTGTGGTTGGCGGTCTCCAATCAAGCACATCCTTCACTTTGCTTGGATCAACTGCAACGCCTTCAGCTGACAAGACATGTCCTAGAAATTGTACTTCCTTAAGCCAAAAATCACACTTGCTAAACTTGGCATATAGTTGATGTTCTCTCAAGCGGGTCAGAACAATTCTAAGATGTTCCGCATGTTCTTTCTTATTCTTGGAATATACTAGGATGTCATCAATAAACACCACTACAAACTTGTCTAGCTCAGGCATGAATACTGAATTCATCAGATACATGAAATGAGCTGGAGCATTTGTCAATCCAAAAGACATTACCAAGTATTCATATAATCCATATCTTGTGGTAAATGCCGTTTTGGGAATATCTTCAGGCTTTATCTTAATTTGGTGATATCCTGACCTCAAATCGATCTTGGAGAAAACTTTGGCTCCGCCAATTGATCAAAACAAATCAAATCTATCCGAGGTAAGGGATACTTATTCTTAATGGTCACTTCATTCAATGGACGATAGTCAACACATAACCTTAGGGTCTCATCTTTCTTTTCACAAAAATTGCCGAACATCCCCAAGGTGATGAACTAGGTTGGATAAACCCCTTCTCAATCAATTCTTGTAACTGAGTCTTCAACTCGGCCAATTCCTTGGGTGGCATCCTATAAGCTCTTCGAAAAATCGGAGCTGTTCCAGGTTGCAATTCTATGTTAAACTGTACATCCCTATCAGGTGGTAGGCCGGGTAAATCTTCAGGAAACACATCCAGAAATTCACACACTACCGGAATATCTCTAATCTCTTTGACAGCAGTTGCACAAATCTTGCCCACTGATCTTCTTAAGGTTGGAAGTTGGATGAGAAGTTGAGAATTACTATCAGGCAAACTCACCCTTAATGTCCTATTCAAAGCATCTATAACAGCCTTATGCTGATACATCCAATTCATTCCCAAGATTACATCTATATCCTGATCCTTAAGGATAATCATGGTAGTGGGAAAAATATACCCACCCAGGTTTACGGGTACCTGGTATACCATTTCCTTAGTACACAGACGCCCCCCAAGCATCGTGATAAAGAAACTTTCCTTTGTTGCCCCAATTGAAATTTCATGCTTTACCACAAATGTTCTATTGATGAATGAATGAGATGCACCCGAATCAAAAAGTATAACTGCAGGGTGATTGGCAACAGGAAACATACCCATCATCACTGGCTCCCCTTCCGGAATTTCTCCAGCTTGAATATAGAACACTCGTCCTGTCTTCCTCTCATCTTTGCCCTTCTGAGCATTCTGATTGGGGTTCTTGTTTGGTGCCTGACCCTGTCGTTGATTGGCAGGGGCCTTCTGATAATTTTGATTAGCTTGCCTAGGATATGGACATTCCCTAGAGAAATGACCGGTCCTTCCACAATTGTAACACGGGTAATTGTGACCCTGGGACATTGGAGCATTACCACCAGGAGCATTGGTCGACTGTGAACTCGGGTAGGTTATAGCAGGACGGACATTTGACTGTTGCCCGGCTTGAGACTGCGGCGGACGATAAGGAGGACGATTATGATGTACTGGATGATAAATCACCTCCGCTTCTCTGGTTTCCCCAAAGGATCCAGACGGCACACTCTTTTTTCTTGAGCTCCTTATGCTGCTGATACTTTGACTCTGAAGCAATTGCAATATTTACTGCCTCATGATAAGTAACATTAGTACAAGTTGTCATCATTGTTTGCAGCTTGGTATTCAGACCCCTCATAAACCACCTCTTCTTCTTGGCATCAGTATTAACATGTTCGGATGCATATTGTGACAGGTGATTGAATCTTCCCACATACTGCATCACTGTTTGATCTCCTTGCTTCAAAGCAAGGAATTCATCTAGCTTCATAGTCATAACTCCTTCAGGGATATAATGGGCTCTGAAGGCAGTACGGAACTCAGCCCAAGTTATTGGAATGCCAGCAGGTTGCATAGCCACTAAGTTTGCCCACCAAGCACTTGCTGCTCCTCTAAGTTGCTGAGCGGCAAACGCAGGTTTCTGATACTCCGTGCATGGGATAAGATCAAATTTCTGCTCCATGGTTCGAAGCCAGTCATCAGCCTCCAATGGTTCATCTGCCTTGGTGAACACCGGGGGTTTTGTAACTGTGAAGTCAACATACGTAGCCTCATGCCCGTTAGGATTGCGTCCGCGATTTCTATGCATCGATTTTGATTACTTTGAGCCATCTCATGAAGCAAACGAGAATTTTCCACACCACATTGACTAATGCAATGATAGCATCAATCACCAAATTAGTCGGCATTGGTGGCGGGTTGGGGATATCATCCTCATCTTGTGAAGTACCCGAATCATGCGAACCTCGCGACGATTTGACGCATCTGTTCATAACAAACCAAACTTTATTCACAAGTCTTTATTCAAAGATCCTAAAGCTTACTACAACGCATTACATCGGTGCCACTTATTTAAACACAAGACCACATCTAAACAAGACTACTTAACTTAACTAGAAGTAATTATTTCACAACTCTCGCCTTTTCATGATTACATCAAACTTCAGGCTTGGTATCCATTCCGGAATTATTACCGCCTTCATTATCACTTTCATCAATCATTACTAATTCTTGGGATCTTCTTCTTCTTTCGATTCACTTTCATCGGCAAGGATGACACCGGATCCAATGCATCAACTTGGGGTTCATGATTTGGATCTAGGAGATTGCTTAGCCTATGAACTTCCTCATCTTGTATATGTATTATGCTCTTCTAAGTCTTCTATATAAAATTCTAACTCATGAGTTCTAACTCTAGCTACATTTTCCCTATGCCAAGCTTCATTCCTTCCTTCCTTTGCATTTAACTAACATACGTTCGCTCGCAGCCTCGTGAGTTGTGGTAAGATGCCTTAATTGTTTCTGTAATCGCCCACCTGAATGGCGTCCATAGCCCTATCTCTAGTAGCTTGGGCTAACTCTGCAGAAATCCTCTCAGATCTCCTTTGAGGATCGTGCCTAGCTGCCATCTGCTAGCACCATCATTCCTAGGGGCAAGTTGGTGACGAGGAACTCCTTTGGGTCCAGAGGACTTACGGGGCGTCATCTTGGCACGAGCCATACTGTAGGAAACCAATTTAATCCAAGTAAGACCACTTGATCAAAGTCTAAAGAGCAGCTATGATGGATTACATTACTCAAACCAGACTCACTACTCAACTCCAGACTCAGAGGTGAAGGAAGTAACAAGTGAATTAATCATGATGCATGAATCGTTCTTACGAACAAAACCATCAAAGCTTATAATACACATAAACAACATTTGTTTTTATATAGGGCATAATAAGATTACTACTCCACCATACAAAACCTTTTTAATCAAATAAGGAATGGTGAGAAAGAAATAAGATAAGTCAGAAGCAATTTGGACCAAATTAACAAGTTAAGTTTAGTCATCCCAAATTGTTTTGAAGTTTTTGTAAACCAATACGACAAAGACTTTGTAACGATCGCTCTGATACCATTCTGTGGCAGAACCTCCTAAATTATAGGGCCCACATGCACCTGTCACTGTCCAACGACCTTTGACATTTATGCATATGTTACCGATAACTTAAGAAGACTGTCGGGTGTCCTCGGAGAACCCCGAATCATCCACGATTTCCGAGCAGGATCACATTACAGAGTCATTGCAGTATTACAACATTTATTCAAATATCTACACCAGAGTAAATCAGCGGAAGTCTTACAATAACTTAGTTTACAAAACATTTATTTCAAACCTTACAAACTAAGTTCGATTATTATTACAAAACGTAGTAGGGGAGTGGCATTATAATATATACAAAACACACAAATAACCTCGCTTTCGCCTAAGGGCCACACATTACTTATCATCATCAAGATGAATAACAGTCATGCAAAGCACGATCCAAAACAGATCTGCTCATGAGCCTCACCTGCAACAAGGGTCAACCGAACCCGAGTACAAAAGTACTCAACAAGACTTAACCGAAATGAAAACTGATAAGACTCAGGAATGCAGGCTCAGGGATTCAAGGTATGGCTTTAGCAATAATCAAAGTTCTTTTGCTTAAAAGCACTTTAACAAAATTCTTTGTATCAATATTTAAAATCTCATCAGATCCTATACAAAGTCGACACGATCCGTATTAAGATCATGAAACTTCATATCCAACACTTTCTCGAACCATTCTCGAGTTCCAGCTTATTAATTCACGATGATGATCGAGAATTGAGTCTCCATAACCGAGGAGCAACGACGATTCGAACCGATTATAAACCCAGCTGGGGAATTCCAGACCACACGACATATGCAGGTCCCTGACCTACATATACCAACCTACCCTTGGATCCTCTGAAACAAGAACGGGTCCGCGCCACCCGAGAGCACAGCACACCTCAAATCCGGCCACATTCCAGCCACGAGGGTACACGCTACTCCCGCCATCTCTCCACTCCCAGTGCGCGAGTAGCCATTCTCGTAATAGAATCGCCAAGTTTAGGCTTACCGGAGTATGTGGTTAGTACTACAAATTCTCAACTCACACAGGTCAACAACAGAGACGGACCTTAATCGACACAGGCGGAAAGAACCCGCTCACAAGACCTCCATGTCTTGTGGCTCACACACACCGAGTCCGCCCGGTCTAGATTTATTACTCCACATTCCCATATCACATGCTAACATAATTAACCAATGTTCCATTTAAAACTTGCAGGTGACAGGTATCACCCAACTCTGATCGGTCTAAGCAGAGCTAAGCATAACTAGGCATATACGATTTTTAAACGGGTAACAAAGTAGATATGGAACAACAAGGTTGATAATGCAACAATTAGGTTTCCACTTGACTTCTAATCACTTAATGCAATATTGAAAAGCAAAAGCGAAATCAATTTGTAAAATACAAGGTAGGGTTATATGCATCCCGGCTTGCCTTCGTTGTGAAAAGTTCTGGCTCTACGCGACGTTTCACACGTCTTCGATCCGACTTCAATGCATGACATCATCAACCTCCTCCGCAACTTGATTAACTACCACCACGTTCACCTTCGTTTACTACACGTAGTAACATTGCCATGTTTACATGATGTGGAATATGAAACATGATGCTCGATGATGGATACAAAAATAAATAAATTGATACAATTTTTTTTTTTCTTCGCAAATCTGATTACAAACCAAATTAACCAAACCATATTCAGAATGGATGAGACCACGCTTAGCACCGATCACTTTGGTGAACTCTCCGACCACTATGGTGAACCATCCGACCACTATGGTGAACTATCCGACCACTATGTTGAGCTATCCGACCACTATGGTGAACCATCCGACCACTATGGTGAACTATCCGACCACTATGGTGAACTATCCGACCACTATGGTGAACTATCCCACCACTATGGTGAACTATCCGACCACTATGTTTGAGCTATCCGACCACTATCTTTGAGCTATCCGACCACTAGGGTGAGCTATCGAAGCAAAGATCGTCGGTGAGGGAGAACCGCGATCGCAGCCGATCAAAATGAGTAAACAACAATCGACTAAAGACTACAAAGATCAAAACGAAACCGTAAGTACACCGATTATGCATAACGGCTCACGAAAAAGCTCGCCACGATGACACGCCCTGCAAGCTGCGGTGAAGTTCTTGACCTCGAGGAAGAAAAAACGTGGATGACGAGTTCTCGGCAATTTCAAAGCGATCAAGGCTAGTAATGGGTTGGATTCGCAAGGAAAAGACGGAACTAGGACGGCCTTTACCGAGATGGCAGCAATGGCGCTAGGGAGTCGATGCGAGCTTGTTGGAGCGATGACAACGACGGTGGTGAAAACAAAGGAAGAAAAACGACGATGACGACGTCTTGGTACTTACTTATAGCGCGCAGAAGCTCAAGGAAGCCACGACGGAGCTATTCCCGTGCAAGTAGTGACATCAAAGACGGCCACGACACGCCTGGAACGCCGAAGAAGGAACGACGGCAATGTAGCTTAGGCGGTGAACACTGTTCACAAAAATTACAAAATTGCCATACGCCAAAAATTCACAATTTACTCTCAAATTTTTCATAACAACTCAAAATCTCCAAAACAAAAGTTGTTCAAAATTGAAAGTTCTACAACTTTGCTTCTATAACCATCTCCTAATTACATCTAGATTTTGAAATGGATTTTGAGGTGGGATTTAAATGTTTGAAAAGCGGGGTTTTCTCGAAAAATTCAAAATCCAAACAAACTTTGAATTTAAGTCAAACAATACAATTCAACACATACCACATGAATATAAACTTGTTTTAGTGTATGCATCTCAAAGTTTTCACCAAATGCCAAATGCTTTGCAATGCATATGATGACATGTCAGGTTTTAGTATTTTAAACACCCGAGGTGTTACAGTGAGGCAGAGCTAGCCCTCGGTCATCAGGTGAGGTCAAGCCCGCCCTCGGGCGTCGGGCGAGGCGGAGTCTAGCCCGTAGCCATTGTGCGAGGCGGAGCCCGCCCTCGGACGTTGGGCGAGGCGGAGCCTGCCCTTAGCCATCGGGAGAGGCGGAGCCAGCCCTCGGCTGTCGGGCGAGGTGGAGTCTAGCCCTCGGTGGTCGGACGAGGCGGAACCAATCTTCCGTCATTCGGGCAAGAAGCGCAGTAGTGATCTTGTCCGACCGGAAGTGTCAATGTTCGATGGTTATTAGTTCCACCTCATTGGGTACCCTGGTATTAGGTCCCCGACACATCGCATCCCTATAGATCCTAATTCTATACCTTCTAGGGAGCCCTAGTGTAGGCTTAATAATGCGATGAGAGAGGTTGTTAAGAAAGGGGATTTGAAACTCTTGCACGCTGGGATCATCTATCCTGTGTCGCATGGTGAGTGGGTAAGCCCTGTTCAAGTTGTGCCTAAAAAGGGAGGCATGACTGTTGTTATAAATGAAAAGAATGAATTAATCCCACAAAGAACCGTCATTGGATGGCGGATGTGCATTGACTACCGAAAACTTAACAAGCTAACAAATAAAGATCATTTTTCGTTGCCCTTCATTGATGAAATGTTGGAGTGGCTGGCGAATCTCTCTTTCTTTTGTTTCCTTGATGGGTATTCAGGTTATCACCAGATTCCGATTCATCCAGATGACCAAAGCAAAACCACCTTTACATGTCCATATGGAACTTATGCTTATCGTAGAATGTCTATTGGGCTATGTAATGCTCCAGCTTCTTTTCAAAGATGCATGATGTCTATATTTTTTTATATGATTGAAGAAATCATGGAAGTTTTCATGGATGACTTTTCTGTTTATGGAAAAACTTTTGATGATTGTCTTGAAAATTTAGACAAGGTTTTGCAAAGATGTGAAGAAAAACACTGGGTCCTTAATTGGGAAACATGTTATTTCATGGTTAGAGATGGCATAGTGCTTGGACATTTGGTGTCCAAAAGAGGGATTGAGGTAGATAGAGCTAAAATTGAAGTAATTGAACAGTTACCTCCTCCCATAAATATCAGAGGGATCCATAGTTTTCTTGGTCATGCTGGTTTTTACCGCCATTTTATAAAAGATTTTTCACATATTGCTAGACCACTTACAAATCTTTTGGCCAAGGATGTTTCCTTTGAATTTGATGATGCATGTTTGAAATCTTTTGAAATTCTTAAGAAAGCACTCATTTCTACACCAATCATTCAACCCCCTGATTGGTCACTACCTTTTGAAATTATATGTGATGCCAGTGATTATGATGTGCGGCAGTTCTAGGACAAACAAAAGATAAAAAGCATCATGCAATTGCTTATGCTAGAAAAACTTTGATAAAGCCTCAACTTAATTATGCAACAACTAAAAAAAGCTCCTGACTATTGTTTTTGCTATTGATAAGTTTAGATCTTACTTAGTAGGAGCTAAGGTGATTGTTTATACTGATCATGCTGCTTTAAAATACCTGCTTACTAAGAAAGATGCTAAACCTAGACTCATAAGATGAATTTTGTTACTCCAAGAATTTGACTTATAAATAAAAGATAAAAATGGAGTAGAAAATTCTGTTGCCGATCACTTGTCCAGAATGTAGATTGAGAATGCGCAGGAATTGCCCATCAATGATTCGCTGTGGGATGACATGCTCTTCAAGGTCACAAAATCTGACCTCTGGTACACAAATATTGTTAACTTTATGGTTGCAGGTTATGTACCACCAGGGGAGAACAAGAGGAAGCTCATCTACGAAAGTTATCTCCACATATGGGATGAACCGTACCTCTTCAGAGTCTGCTCTGATGGCCTGCTCAAAAGATGTGTACCAGTGGAAGAAGGCATCAAGATCATCGAACGATGCCACTCATCAACATATGGAGGACATTATGGTGCATTTCGCACTCATTCAAAGATCTAGCAAAGTGGATTCTTTTGGCCAACCATGTATGAAGACATGAAGGACTTCATTCGAAGATGTGGAGCATGTTAGAGGCATGGGAACATTAATTCAAGAGATTCCATGCCACTCACCAACAACCTCCTGATAGAGCTCTTCAATGTTTGGGGAATTGATTACATGGGACCGTTTCCAAAGTCAAAGGACTATGAGTACATCTTGGTGGCAGTTGACTATGTCTCCAAGTGGGTTGAAGCCATGCTATGCAGAGCTGCTGATGCGAAGAACTCCAAGAAAATGTTTGAAGAGACAATATTTCCAAGATTCAAAGTTCCGAGGATGGTGATTAGTGATGGAGGCACTCACTTCACTGACAAGAACTTCCACAACTATTTGACGAAGCATGGGATCCATCACAATGTCACTACTCCGTATCACCCTCAGACAAGTGGCCAAGCAAAAACATCAAATAAACAAATAAAGAATATTCTACAAAAGACGGTCAACGAGATGGAGACTGCATGGAAGGATAGACTACCTGATGTGTTATGGGCTTACAGAATAGCCTATAAAATGCCACTTGGGATGTCACCATACCAACTTGTCTAAGGGAAGACCTGCCATCTACCTATTGAGCTAGAATTCAAGGCTCACTGGTCCATCAAGCAATGGAACATGGACTTTGAAGCCATAGGAACTAAGAGGAAGATGCAACTCTCTGAGTTGGATGAATGGCATGAAAAAGCATATCACAACTCCAAGATTTACAAGGAGAGAACCAAGAGATGGCATGACAAGAGGATAAAGAAGAAGGAGTTTGCCCCCAGAGATAAGGTATTACTTTTTAATTCCAGGTTTAAATTATATGGGCATGGAAAACTTCGAAGCAAATGGGAAGGACCGTTCAAGGTGATAAGCACTTCATCGCATGGAGTGGTAACACTTCAAAACGATGAAGGTACATTATTTAAGGTAAATGGACACCGTTTCAAGATCTTTCTAGAACCTAGAAAGCCACCTGAGGATTTGGATAATGTAGATTTTTTTATTTTTACCATAGATTTACACCTCTACCATCCTTTTTACGTTTCGTAACGCGAAAATATATTTTTGGGATTAGATAGGGATAAGAAACCGCTGTGAGAAAAACCCAAGCAAGATGATGATGTGGGGCTAGCTGGCCCCACACCTAGGCCAGCCTGCCCACCTATCTGTCTCCTCGTGAGCGGTCAACTCTCTCGTATCTTCTAGACCCTTCCTTGTTAGAATCCCATAGTTTTTTGCCGCATTCGCATATCCCTTTGTTACGAGACCTTTATGGATAGATCTTGACCCCTACTACAAGTTGTTCCCCCCTATATAAACGAGCCCCTACTTGCCTCGATAGCCATCCCATCAAAGCATCCTTTCTCCAACAGTGGCAAAGCTCTCCTCCTCTCTAGTCCCCATGGCCAACAAAGAAATCATCCCCTATGGTGTCGATCTTAGCAAGAAGCCCGATGCGCTTGCGCTGACCATCATTCCTCTAGAAGTTACCCCCATTTGCTCAAACCAGTCTTACTTCGCCCAAACCATTCATCGTCCGGTCCATGTCCCGCCGCCACCATGTCCACTTCTTGAAGCCAAGCCACGTCAACAAGAGCCTCGTCTAGACATCTAGAAACTGATCAAGGTGATGAAGGAGATCAACCACCTTCCTCCAAAGGGACATGAGGTGCGGACTAGAGTCAAGACCAATAAGTTTGGAGATGTTACATGTGCAAAATACAAGTCGGTCACCCCTCGTACCACCATTGATGGAGTCCGAGCTATGCCAGAGCAGATCAAGGTTGTTCCTCCCAAGGAGAGGAAGAGGAAGGCGCCATCACCACCTATCCTAGAGGTTGAGAAGCGTCCAAGGATGACCATTGCTCTTTTAGAGAAGAAGATTGAAGACCTCTCCGATGTCATCTATACCTTAGAGCAAAGGATCGATGAAGAACACGTCTACCGCAAGAGCCTACAACATGATCTTAATGCCTTGAATCATTTTGTTGCTAAGATGAGGAAGTGAGAATTAGGTAGTCGATAATAAGGCACGAGTGTTTAGGTTAAGTGTTTCAAGTTAGTATGTTTAGGTTACTCGCTTAGCTTAGATTGTTAGAGTGATTGAAGTTTGTGTTTAGGTTGGTTTGTGAAATAAAGTGCCTTATATATATTAATGGAGTGTTGTTATTATTACCTGCTTCCTATCTCTATTTTGGATATGTGTTTTGTCTCCACATTGTTGTACATAAAGGTAAACAGGAAAACAAGTGTGGGGGAGACACACCGCGACAACAAGATGGGATTTGATTGTGAAAATCATGAAATTCAGGAAGTAATGGATCACAAACCACGCTCACCAAAGTTGGAACCTAAATGGGCCCGAGAGTGGGCCACCCGGCCTCCTACATGGGCCGGTCAGCCCATCATAGTGCCGCCTCGCCTCGAGCTTCATCCACGGTTAGGTTTGCGGCCCATATGTTCTATTTTCACATGTTTTGCTTTCCATTTCGAACCAAATTGAAAATCCCCTGATAAAACAATTTAAAATCTGAGGAAAGATTATTTCAGTCATGACTAAAGGATAACTCACATAATACTTTTCCTGGAAGTCATGGTACTATTGGGAACTTATTATTAGGGACCCCGTGCTACTTAAGTTGTTGTGAAATGAAATATAGTAGAATAATGAGAACTTGATTCTTAATGTCTCGTTAATTGGAGAATTTTATTTCAAAAAAAGTTAAAAGAATAGCTACACCTCTCCTTTGTGGTAAGCAATATCCCACTCGAGCCATACATGATAGGATAGAGAAACCCTTTTACATATACTACTTGTATTTGTATTGAGTTTGGTCAAACCTTGTGATCCTAGTTGAGAAACTTATCATGCTCTCAAGATCAAGTGCACATACACTCCACATATATCCGCTGCTCCTACACTAGGAGTATGCAAAAACATGTTTTCTATCCACCCAAAAAATGTTCTACTCCTATACTGGGAATAGACACAAAAATATGTTTGTTAGGATAAATGCTCCAAGTTCTTATAAATGTCTCTCTTGAAAAGTTTCAATTGCAGAAAAAGAGGCATGGGCTATGCAAAAGTTATTTATAAAAAAAGAGCACAAGAAAGAAAAGGTATTGAAAAAATGGACAAGTGTCCAAGATATCTAAAACAATGGGTACTTAGATGTCGGCCTAAAAAAAAGAGAGATGAATAAGATAGCCCATGACTTCTTGCAAAAGTTTTCAAAGTTTCAATCAAGAGAGATATGTTTAAGGAACATAGTAGAATTAGAATAGCCACTATATACATATCCACACACATGCACATCTTGATCTAAGAGTATGACATTTTCTCCTGAGGATCCTTGTTTTGAATTTATAATATATGCAATGCAAGTATGTTCTCATATTTATCCCTATCTGAGCTCCACATAAGCTTTTAGAAGTAGGCAAAAAGAAGGCAAAGTCATCATTGCCTTGGTGAGGATCCAAAAATATCACATATACAGAGTGATTTGAGAGTACCACAAAAGGAGAAGGTAAGCTATGTTTTGTTTTTGAAAATCTTAAAATATTTCTCCAATTGACTTGACTAAAGGGAGATAGTGATCAGTTTCAAGATATTCCATTCTTCAACCACCCAAAGTTTTATGGTAGACACTTTGAATCTCGTAGTGTATGTATGACTAGGAATGATTTTATGTTGATGTCTTGTCCCAAGGTTATGTCTTGAGTAATCCATCCTTTATCAAGGATGAGTAAAAGCCTAAGTGTGAGGGAGTTTGTTGACGGTAGTTAATATTCATCATACACCATCAATATAACTTGCATAAATGACTAAAATGGATCACCAACATAGACTCAGGGGTTTAAACTGACAAATTCCATGTGTTTTGGTGAATCTATGTTTTCAGCAGGATTTAATCAGAAAACCGCCAAGGAGGACCTATTCGTCAAAGGAAATCGTCAGAAATCCACAGCATAACCGATGTGGGAAGACTCTAGAAGACTCCAGGAGGCTCTCCACCGAAGAGGGACACATGTCACTGACATGTGGGGCCATGTGGCCTGCATGTGGGTCCCATCTATCAGCCTCATTGCTATGTTGGATCTCCACCGCCTCATAGGATGCATCTACGCCATTTATTCAAGTTGGTTTGACCCGAGGGTCTAGGATGATTCAATAGGGCTATATATACCTACCTGCACCCCCCTTGAGGGCATTATTATTAAGCCAAGTCAGATCCTGAGAGCTGAGAAGCCAGAAACCCTAATTCATATGTCCACCCGGATCTAGAGCTAGCAATCAAGAGAAGATTAGTCCTCGATAGGATCTAGTCTTGTATTAGAGATAGTGAGATAGAGTGAGAGAGAAGAGTTTTGGAGGAGTCCCGGCCTATCGGTGCTCTCTCTATGGCTTGTACCCTAGCGGAATCAAGTTCTCCTTGAGCTTGCTTCTGAGATTTCTCTAGTAATCGACTTCTCATTTAAGTAAGCATCTTGTTCATATTGTTCTTCACGTTTGTGACTCTCTTTTGAGTGCTTTAATCCTTGTAGCTCCTAGGTTAAAGTAGTATTCGTAGTGTAAGCGTGGTGCTTAGACTCGGTTACTCGTGGATGTACCCTATTTTCTAGATCGGTGGTAGCTCACGAGGGTGACTCTTATAGCCTCATTGAATCCTCTGTAGTCCACCTCCCATTAGTAGGCCTAGCAGGACCTTGTTACTATAGGAAACATACTATGCCTGTGTTTTCTCTAGTAATATCCCCAGAATTGAACAATAGAAGACAAAGCCTATCAAAGTTAGAACTAGAAGACCTTAGCGATCTCCTCTACACTCCTATTATCTAACCTTGATTGTGAAGTTGGGTTAAGTTAGATTTGGTTATTCTCACACACGTTTTCTCGAGTTTGATATAAAACTGGGTACTCCCGGTGAAGTGCTACATCGGTATAATATCCTTGCGCTTGCGGATTATTCTATGTGCATTAATTTATATCGACACTCTCTTCAGTGGAGCACC
This sequence comes from Miscanthus lutarioriparius, assembly GCA_904845875.1. Taxonomy (NCBI): domain Eukaryota; kingdom Viridiplantae; phylum Streptophyta; class Magnoliopsida; order Poales; family Poaceae; genus Miscanthus; species Miscanthus lutarioriparius. The sequence continues at coordinate 16,050,089 of CAJGYO010000018.1, forward strand.
AGAGATATCCGATGAGTACAACGCCTCTAAGCCACGCCAAAACACCTTCTCTAGACGCACACTCCGGTGCCCTCTCTGGTGAGGCCAATGGAGAGATCCGGTGAGTGCAACGAGCAAAACCACGTGCCATCATCGTCTCTAGTGGAATCTTCCGGTGAGCACTCCTGTCCTACACCAGAGAGATCTAGTGCCTACCGCAACTGTATATATATATGCTTCACATTTTAACAACACTAGTCGTTAGATAACAAGCTCTAGTGCTCTCTCCTGTACTCTGATTAGAACTGCATCGGTAGTTCTTGTGCCAACGTCCACTCTAGTGCGCATAGGAACGCAACATGTATATATATATGCTTCATATTTTAACAATTTTCCAACCCCTTAGCTGAAGCTCTGGTGGTAACTCCGGTGACCACGCTGGACAACTCTGGTGGGTGAAAAATAGAACTCTATGCTCCATTCAGAAATATTTTTCAAACATACTAACTCCAAAATGTTGTCTTGCAAGACAACAACTCTGAAAGTATCAAGATGCCCAAGAGGGGGGGGTGAATTGGGCTAATTCTAAAATTCTTTGCAATAATTAAACCCTACACTTAGCCCACTTCCCCCTTGTCCCTAGAATGTGATTCTATTGATCTAGCGCACAAAAGTTTAGCACCCTAAGTTCCAATCCTACTTTAGCATGGCAATTCTAAGAATGAAAAGACAAGAATTGAATTGCTTAAATGTAAATGCGTAAAGTAAAGAGAGGAGAATGAATGCGGCTATGTTTTGTCGAGGTATCAGAAAGTCGCCACTCCCCACTAGTCCTCGTTGGAGCACCCGCGCAAGGGTGTAGCTCCCCCTTGATCCGCGCAAGGATCAAGTGCTCTCTATGGGCTGATTCTTCGACACTCTATCGTGGTGAATCGCCCACAACCGCTCACAACTTGAGTTGGGTCATCCACAAGCTCCGTCGGATGATCACCAAACTCCCGATCACCACCAAGTTGTCTAGGTGATGGCGATCACCAAGAGTAACAAGCACGAACTTTCACTTGACCACAATAAGCCTAATTAGAAGGGTGGATGCACAATTGCTACTCTCCTTACACTAATGAGGCTTTAATCTTGGATTCTCAAATCTCAATCACCTCACTAGGCTCTTGCTCTCCTAAGCACTCTCAAGGGTGTTTTCAGCTGATCAAATGGGCAAGAGACCTCCCTTGGATGAATAGAGGGAGTATTTATACCCCCTTATTAAAAATGAACCGTTAAGAGGTTGTGTTAGCACTCTGCGGGGTGACCGAACGCCCGGTCAAGGTGACCGGATGCTCTGGTCAGTTATCCCCGCCATAGAGCCATTAAGTTGTGACCGAACTCTGACCTATGTCCGGGCAGCACTGACCGGACGCGTCCGGCCACGAAAACTGCTCTCTAGAACCTTACTGATGTTGACCGGACGCTAGCACCCAGAGTCCGGTCACTTTGCTGTTCAGCACCCGGTTAGTAACCGGAACCTGACTAGCATCTGGTCAGCACTGACCGGACGTGTCCAATCAGGATTCTCCCTCTCTAGAACCTTACTAGAGTTGACCAGACTCTGGCACCCAGCGTCCGATCACTTTTCACTCAGTGTCCGGTCGCAACCAGATGACTTCTACTTGATCAAATGAACTGACCGGACTCTACTGCCAGTGTCCGGTCACAACCGGACCAACGTCCACTCAACATTTGACCCTCTATTCACTTTCAACTCAAAATCATATATGAATGAAGTTTGCTCCAATTGATCTTAGGGCTACTTCAGAGCTACCTAATGCTAGATTTGACAAGTGTGCACCACACCTAACCCACTAGACTCACCAAGGTCAAGCTACTAGTTCATACCCCTAGCCAAAGGAAAAACAAAGTCCAAAACCACTCTAAGTGTCTCTTCAACACCAAACAACACTTAGAACTAGTCATCCTTAACCTTGTCATCCATCCTTTGAAAACCGAAATGATTTCCATTGTAGGGGCATTACTACCATGATTGTCCAATCAATTGCCATTACCATGACCTAACTTAATTGCATCTGCAAAACACACATTAGTCATAGTAATCTAGTATTGTCATTAATCACCAAAACCCATCTAGGGGCCTAGATGCTTTCAATCTCCCCCTTTTTGGTGATTGATGACAATGCAACCTCGAGTATGTGAAAGAGATGAGGTTTTCAACATGCTTGGTTCATATAAGCTTTTGATGATAAGAGCAAAGAAGTTAGACATGCTTATATGACCCAAACCAACATGGTGTACTCAATAGATATGAAATAAGCATAAGTACAAGAAATAAAGCTCATTTGAATCAGAGTAAAATGCGGAAGCAAAGCAAATGAGCATAACAAAATGACATGACATATATATAGATCAAAGTAGAGAGCACACATGTCACATATCACATAAGTATCACACTCATACGTATATAGTTCAATGCATGAAAGTAAACATGAATGCATAATAATGTATCACACATAAAAACCCAAATGTAATAAATCATAAGCTCCCCTAGATATAATACTCCCCCTAAATATAACATACTCAATCCCTCTCCCCCTTTGGCGTCAAGCACCAAAACCTAAGGGTCGGTCGGCGGGGCAGGAGCAGATGAGTTGGGCACTGAGGTGCGGTGAGTGATCTAAAACTATGTAGCATCATCCTCTAATCTGGAGCTCTGAGCTGTCTGACCCTCTATCGCTGGAAGTGAAGCTAAAGCGGTCTAGGTTTGCTCTGGAACTGGCATGGCTCTGTGACTCTACAGGTATCACTGAAGCAGGTGGCTCTGATGATGCAACTGATGATGGGAGCATCATTGTAGTCCTAGTAACAGGAGCAATGGTGTAGGAGTAGGGACACGTAGCTCTGGTGGTGTAGGCTGCCCTATAAGCTCGCTAAAAGTCGCACCAAGACTACTAGAAATTGGGGTGTCAGGTGTGTCACAAGCACCGAGGAGCTCTGAGCCAGTGTGAAGCTCATAACGATAGGTGTGAAGTGAGGACCCTGGGCTGGCACTAGAGAAGCAAACCATTGGGACACATGCTCTATCGTGAAGCAAACTATGTAGATGGCTGTCCCTAACTCTAAAGCCCACTGGGCTATAAAGCTAGAGTCACTAAAGTGGTGGCTGGCTGACCAAGCTGAGGTGTAGACAGTGGTGGAGCAACTCCAATAGCAGTGACAACATGCTGCATAAATCCAAGTAACTGCTGCTACATCAGGAGTTGCTGCTGCTGCATGGCCTACTGCTGCTGCTGTATGGCCTGCTGTTGTCTCTAGAACTCATCCTGTCTGGCCTGAACCTATGCAACAGCAACTACGGTCTCCTGGGCCTGGTGAGCCTGATCCTGCCTCAACCGCTCAAGAATAGCAAGAAGAGCGGGGTCTGTCTGTGCTGGCTAGGGTGGAGCTGAGCTGGAGCCATCGGCCTCACTGTCATGTCATCGAGGAGGCATCTAAGGGATAGCCTTATAATCATCATCAGAACTATCACTAGGGTCGCTCTCGACCATACCCTCATGCTGAGCATCTAGCTGCTCCTCCTCTGTTGCTACAACGCCCCTGATGATCTCATCCTACTGGGCTGCAGACTCTGGCACCTCTAGGCAACGGCATGACTGGCTAGGTGTCCTCGTACTGCTGTGATGGAGCATCTGGGTCATGTTGTATGGAGAAAACTCAGTAGTAGCACCAGTATACTCTGCCATAGTCTCTGGGGACTTCACTGTAACTGCCTTGTGAATCAAGAATGTGATCTAGTGAGCATAAGGCAGCTGACAATGGCCTCTGAACCCCTCTGCAAGAGCGTCCTCTATCTCTGATAGAATAACATCCCAAATATAAAAAACTATCTACTGGATCAGAGAGTTCACTAGCCACAACTGGATACGAGTCAATCCCTTGTGATAACCCATCCTCGAGAGCAAAGTCCTCCTCATGATAGCATCAAGCAGCCTAGCTATAGGAGTAAGGTCTCTAGGTGTCTTGCTCGACCCCTCGTCGAAAGGCTCTATGAAGCAAGGTCGGACTAGATCTGTAGGAGGCACAAGACCGCCGTGAGGGCGTCTGGGAGGCTCTGTCTGACCATAGCAAACTTCATGAAGGTGAATGGGTGCCTCTAGAATCCTGAGGATCTCTCTGACCCTAAAGCTCATTAGCCTGTAGTCACGACCTCTGAATGCAAAGTGTATGAATCTATGCCCTAGGTTAATCCAAAGTGAAGAGTAGAACTCACGGACCCATGATGGAACATATCGGCTAGTCTGTCCAAGTAGGTCTATCAACCCTGGCAGATAAGATAGATAGGGATGAATCTGCTCTCCTACTGCTGCAACAACTGACTCAATGGAGCAAACTCTCTGAGATCTTAAAGCAACCCCACTGTTAAGATATGCATTATAGAAATCCTCCTGCAGTGGTGTATAGAATCCCTCTGAAGCATGCTCATCTCACCTCGGTGGAAACCAGTCCTCAAACTATACAAACCTGAGCTGCTACACCTGCTTGGCTGTGGCTGCCCTCAAGTCAAGGTGAGTCACTGGAGGCGGACCCTGTGGTCTGGGAGGCGGACAAGAACCCCTCCTCTATGTCTTAGGCTTCGGTGTCACCTGAGCACGAGTACGACCAGAGTGTTGTAACTATGGCTGAGGTGCCTGCTCTGTCTCCTCGGTCTGTTCTGCCTCCTGAGTTTGCTCTATCTACTAGGTACCCTCTGACTGCTCTGCTGGCTATGCCTGCTGCTGTGGCTCCCCCTGAGGCTGACTCTCCTCTAAACCAACACGTCGTCCTCCAAGCATGATAGTCCCAGCTAGACTACCATGAAGACTCTCAACCCTCTCAACGGAGGCCCTCTGAGCTGGTGATAGCTAGTCTACAATACGGACACCACTACGAGCTCCACCTCTCTCCGCCCGCTCTACGACGGCTACCACTGCTGCTGCTCTCTCAGTATCAGCATCTGCAAACTTCCGCTTCTTCGTCGTAGTCTTCTTCGCCTTGCCTTTCACCTCAGCAGGCAGGCGAGGCGAAGGCATCGGATCCTCATCACTAGGACCACCTCGGGCATTCTTGACACGAGCCATAGCTATAGCTGAAAAGAACTACTGCCACTGACGAGAATTAACTACCAACTATCACTTGCGAAGCTTGGCCTCGATCCATACTCATGGGCTTGGCCCCGAGTCAACTAACAACTACCAAAGTACCCTCAAAGACACCGACTCACTGCATGATAGAATAGATCAGATATATGAATAATTACAATACACATCTAGAGATACAAAACCGTAAGAAGCAAGCAATGGATACGAAATTAGAGACGATGGCTTGCTACCTGACGAATCGATGACCGAAGAGAAGAGGAATGAATAGTGGGGAACCACCGGGTCGATAATGGCTAGGGTTAGGATTGCGATGTGGTGGTCAAGAATGCAATGCAAGCGCACGAGACTATGGCTAGGTCAAATTAGCGATGCGCAGCAAAGCACGACGGTGGATTGCCCTAGTGGTGGCGCTGCTGCTTAGCATGGCAGCGTAGAGCAAGGCGCAGCGCGGGTGAGACAGCGCGGCGGCTCAAGAGCGGTGCAGGCGCAGGAGCATGCGACTACGTGAGAGCGACACAGGTGTAGGAGCGTGCGGCGGCACGGGAGCAGTGAAGCAATGCTATGTGGCTAGGGCACGGGCGTGAGGCAAGCGCTGAGCGGTGGAGGCACGGCGGCATGAGCGAGCAATGGTGAAGTCGGATAGGTGGTTGCATGATTAGGTCAACCCGGGTGCGCAGACGACGGATTATATGGTGGCTCTCCCCATGATGGATAAGGAAACGAGATAGAGTAATAGATCCGCACGACTTCTACTAACCGGACGCTCCGGTGGCAATGATCGAACGCTGCCACCGAGTCCGATCAACAACAGAGAGGTCCAAAACCTCCTAAGTCGCGAACCGGACGTGTCCAGTTAACCCTAACCGGACGCAGCCATAGTCCGGTCCATCCTGTGATCATCTTCTTCGCTTGACCGGACGCAGGGGCACCATCTGACCGGAAGCAGGAGCATCACTGTTTCAGCATCCGGTGACTCCTTTGCGCTTCTATTCACCTCCTGTGAACTGACCGGACGCTGAACTCCAGAGTCCGGTGCAGCATCCGATCGCCCTTTTCATCAAATCTTCAATGTTCCTTCACGATGCCTGTTCCCAATCAAGTCCCAACTTCAATAAGACCCAAATAAACACTAATTGGGACTGATGTGAGAGACCTCTCTCAAACCCTCAAAATTTTCAAAATATTTTTCCTTAGGTTATACTTCTTTTTAAGAAAATAGGCAATAAAAGGGTAATTGAAAGAAAATGACAAAACAACATACATACATATACAATGCAATACTTGAAAGTAATTCTAGTTGGTTGTCAAGTTTGATCCAAGGTTAAGCTTCTTCACACGCTTTTCGGCGGTTATCTTAACCATGTTAGACAAGCCCTAAATGCATTACCAAAAATTAAACATGTTGTATATTACAATGCAATGCAAGGGACAACACAAGCTCATTTTCTAGTAAAGTTACTAAAATCAAGCACATTGAGCTCATTCCTCAATTGACAAAATGTCGCCTCATCTAGCGGTTTAGTGAAGATATCCGCCAATTGATCCTCGGTCCTTACACCTTCTAGTGATATATCATTATTAGCAACATGATCTCTAAGAAAGTGATGGTGGATATCTATGTGCTTGGTGCGAGAGTGTTGAACCAGATTATTAGCAAGCTTTACCGCACTCTCATTGTCACACAAGAGAGGTACCTTTTCTAGAACTACACCATAGTCTAGCAAAGTTTGCTTCATGTAAAGTATTTATGCACAACAAGCACACGCGGCAATGTATTCTGCTTTGACGGTGGATAAAGCCACACTATTTTGCTTCTTGGAGGACCAAGACACAAGTGATCTACCAAGCAAATGGCACCCTCCGAATGTGATTTTCCTATCAACTTTGCAACCGGCATAATCCGAATCGAAATAGCCAACTAATTCAAATCTAGCTCCTTTGGGATACCGAACGCTAATGCTTGGTGTGTGCTTAAGGTACCTAAGGATTCTTTTAATGGCAACCAAATGAGCTTCCTTAGGATTAGCTTAAAATCTAGCACACATACACACACTAAACATGATGTCAGGCCTAGATGCGGTTAAATATAACAAGCTACCAATCATAGAGCGGGAGAGAGTTTGATCAATTGTTTTACCTCCCTCATCTAGGTCGAGATGTCCATTAGATGGCATTGGTGTCTTGATTGGCTTATATTCATCCATATTGAACCTCTTGAGAAGATCCTTGGTATACTTTTCTTGAGAGATGAAAATCCCTTCTCTCATTTGCTTGACTTGAAAACCAAGAAAGAATGTAAGCTCTCCAATCATTGATATCTCGAACTCCTTTGATATCAATTCACCAAACTCTTTGCAATAATCTTCATTTGATGATCCAAAGATGATATCATCAACATATACTTAACAAATGAAGATTTCTCCATCAAGCTTCTTGGTGAATAGTGTGGTGTCGACCTACCTAATGGTGAAGCCCTTCTCAATGAGGAAATCCCAAAGATGCTCATACCAATCTCTTGGGGCTTGCTTAAGCCCATATAGCACCTTGGACAACCTATAAACATGATTAGGATATCTAGGGTCTTCAAACCCTGGGAGGTTGATCAACATAGACTAGTTTATTTATGAAACCATTTAAAATGCACTTTTAATATCCATTTGATATAATTTCATTTCATGATGCGATGCATATACAAGGAGGATACGAATGGTTTCAAGTCTTGCGACCAGTGCAAAGGTCTCTCCAAAATCCAAGCCTTCAACTTGAGAGAACCCTTTTGCAACTAGTCTTGCCTTCTTCCTCACTACAATGCCTTGATCATCTTGCTTGTTGTGGAACACCCACTTTGTTCCAATGACTCTTGCACCTTGTGGTCGCTCTTCAAGAGTTCAAACTTCATTGCAAGTGAAGTTGTTCAACTCTTCATGCATGTCATTTATCCAATCCGAATCTTGAAGAGCTTCTTCTATATTCTTAGGTTCAACACAAGAGACAAAAGAGTGACGTGCAATAAATGAAGCAAGTTTTTTAGATCGAATCATTACACCCTTTGTAGGACTCCCTATGATGAGATCTTGTGGATGAGCTTGTAGTAGAGGTGAATTTCTTCTATCAACCACTTGAGGGGGAGGTTGTGGAGCATCAACATCTTGAGCTTGTGCCACCATTTGATCATGAGAGACATGAGTATTTTCATTTTCTACTCTCCCATTTTTATCACCATCTTGTGGCACATTTGATGAAGATGGTGGATCAATCACTTGTACATCATCCTCATCATCTTTAGGCTTGATGTCTCCAACCGGAATGTTCTTCATGGCCTCCCTCAATGGTTCATCACCTACATCATCAAGATTCTCATGTACTCCTTGGGAACCATTAGATTCATCAAATTCCACATTATATGTTTCTTCAACCAAGTCGGTGGCATGATTAAATACTCTATATGCTTTGGACTTTGATGAGTAACCAACAAGAAAGCCAATATCACAATATCTTTGAAACTTCCCTAGGTATTGTCGCTTCTTGTAGATGTTGCATTTGCAACCAAACACCCGGAAGAATGAGACATCCGGCTTCTTCCCATTGAGCAACTCATAAGGTGTCTTGCTAAGAAACTTTTGAAGGAATAGGATGATTAGATGCATAACATGCGGTATTGATAGCTTCGCCCATAGAGCTTCGGGTGTGTTGTACTCATCAAGCATTGTTCTTATAAGTGTGATAAGTGTCCGGTTCTTTCTCTCAACTACACCATTTTGTTGAGGAGTATATGTTGCGGAGACCTCATGCTTGATCCCAACTTCATCACAATAAACTTCAATATTTGTGTTGTCAAACTCTTTGTCATTATCACCTCTTATCTTCTTGAGCTTCACTTCAAACTCATTTTGTGCTCTCTTGGCAAAGTTCTTGAAACATGAAGCAACCTCAGTCTTGTCATGAAGGAAGAACACCCATGTATATCTTGAGTAGTCATCAACAATCACAAGACAATAAAGATTTCCTCCCAAACTCTTATAAGTTGTTGGTCCAAATAAGTCCATGTGAAGGAGCTCTAGCACTCTTGTTGTTGACATGAAAGCTTTTGTAGGATGAGTGTTTGCAACTTGCTTGCCGGCTTGACATGCACTACAAAGCTTGTTCTTCTCAAATTTCACATCCTTCAACCCTCTCACCAATTCATTCTTCATAAGCTTCTTGAGTGAGCTCATCCCAACATGAGCAAGTCTTCTATGCCATAGCCATCTAAGTGATGTTTTGATGAATAGGCATGTCTTCAAGTTAGCATCTTCGGAGGTAAAATCGACTAGATATAGGTTGTTGTATCTAAATCCCTTGAATATAACTTGATCATCATCTTTCTTAGATACAACCACTTCCTTCTCGGTAAACAAGCATTGAAAGCCAAGATCACACAATTGTCCAATGGATAGCAAGTTGAAACTCAAAGAAGCAACATATAGCACATTTGAGATTGAATGATCATTTCATATTGCCACTTTGCCCAATCCTTTAACTTTGCCCTTTCAATTATCACCAAATGTAATTCTTTCTTGACCATCAACTTCTTCATCTAGTGAGGTGAACATACGAGGATCACCGGTCATATGTTGAGTGCAACCACTATCAATTATCCAATGACTTCCTCCAGATCTTGTTGTTCACCTACACACAAGAGATCAAGCTTGTTTAGGGACCCAAACTTGTTGAGGGCCCTTAACTTTCTCAACAAGTGACTTTGCAACCCAAATTTTCTTAGGTCTATTCTTGTTGGGAGGTCCTAAGAACATGACTTTCATTTTACCACTAGAATCCTTTCTAAGCATGTAATGAGCATTGAAAGCAAAAGGTCTAGCATGCTTGGGCAAGGGTTGTGGTGGTGGAGTTTGACACTCATGGGCAAAGTGATATTCTTGTCCACACTCAAAACATCTCTTTGGCTTTGGCTTTGACTTGTGTTGGTGTTGAGCTTGAGCCTTTTTCTCTTGATGTGCCAAGTACCCAATGCCACTTCTATCCATCCTCATGACGGTGTTCATGAGTAGCTCACTTTGAAGATGTTGACCTTTTGTGAATTTGCTCAACCCGGTCTTGAGATATTCTTTTTCTAACTTGAGCTTCTTGTTCTCTTCCTTGAGCTCATCATGATTTTTCTCCTTCTTGAGTCTCTTGTTTTCTTCCTTAAGCTTCTCATTCTCAAGAGCTAGATCACTATCATGGTCAAGGTTCTCTATCACAATGGTGTTGGTGGTTGATAGCTTTTCAAGATCTTTCTTTAGCTTCTCATTCTCATCCTTGATCTTGACATACTCATCATAGTTATTGGACTCAATCACTTGCTTGCCTTTGCTACTAGAACCTTGCTCAATGCTCTCAATAATCAAATCATCACATGATGTAGCTATATCAATCTTAACAACATGGTTAGTAGCATCATATGGCTCATTGGACAAAAACTCATGAGAGACAACAAGATTGTCATGATTGATCTTGAGATTTGTATATTCTTCTTTTAGCCTATTGTAGCTAGTGATGAGCTCATTATGTATCCCCTCAAGTTTATCATGTTTTTCTTTAAGCTCCTTCTTAGAAGATTTGAGCTCCTTGAGTTTGGATGACATAGCATCATTTGCTTCTCTAAGCTCAACACTAGCCTTTTTTCGCTATGTCACATTTAGCTAAAAGAGAGTCATTCTTAAGTTCTAGCTTTTCATTCTTAGCTCTTGACTTTCTAATGATCTTAGTGTATTGATTTAGCAATTTAACAAGATCATCATATGAAGGTGTTTCAAATTCATCATCATCACTATCACTATCATCATTGCTAGCATGTTCATCACCACTACTTTCATCATCATTTGATACATTTCGTTCACCCTTGGCCATAAGTCATAGGTGTGTAGAGGATGATGGTGGTGGTGTTGGTGAAGATGATGAAGAGTCAATCACAATAGCGGCCACCTTCTCATTCTCACTATCATCATCGGATGAGCAACTTGATGAATCAATATCCGTGAGCCAATCACAAACGATGTATGCATTGCCATTTTTTTCTTCTTGTGGAAATCCATCTTCTTGCCATCCTTCTTCTTGTATGGCTTGTTTTTCTTCTTCTCATCATCATCTTCATTGCTTGAGTCATCTTTCTTGCCCTTGTAATTCTTCTTGTATTTGTCTTTCTTTGGCTTGGGACATTAATATGATAGATGACCAAGTTCTCCACAATTATAGCAATCCATCTCCAAGATTGGCTTCCTTCTATTGCTAGTGAAGAACTTCTTTTTGCCATCAAACTTGATGCCATTTTTGTTGAGCTTCTTAAGTATCTTGGTGGTTCTTCTCACCATGAGAGCAAGGCTTGCATCATCAATTTCATCATCACTTGAGCTCTCATATTCAATTCTTGCTTTGCCCTTCTCTTGGCTAGCCTTGAATGCCAAGTCTTTCTTCTTGGTGGAAGATGAGCCATCTTGTGGTGTGATGTGCATATACATCTTATGTGCATTGATCTTTCTCAAGATTTGAGTTGGTGTAGCGGTGGAAAGATCACCTTGATGAAGCACGGTCACAATATGCCCATATTTGTCAATGGGGAGGACACTCAAGATCTTTCTTACAACATCGGATGGTTGCATTTGTGTAAGTCCGAGCCCATTGACTTCCTCTACAAGAACATTCAAGCGTGAGTACATTTCATTAGCACTTTCTTTCGGAAGCATCTCAAAGGAATTAAGCTTTTTCATGACAAGATGATAGCGTTCCTCACGCTCACTCTTTGTTCCCTCATGGAGAGCACAAATGTCCGACCATAGTGCAAGGGCGTCCGGGTGGTTCTGCACACGGTTAAACACATCTTTGCAAAGGCCTCTAAAGATGGTATTAGATATAGTGAGATAGAGTGAGAGAGAAGAGTTTTGGAGGAGTCCTGGCCTATCGGTGCTCTCTCTATGGCTTATACCCTAGCGGAATCAAGTTTTCCTTGAGCTTGCTTCTGAGATTTCTCTAGTAATTGACTTCTCATTTAAGTAAGCATCTTGTTCATATTGTTCTTAGGTTTGCGACTCTCTTTTGAGTACTTTAATCCTTGTAGCTCCTGAGTTAAAGTAGTATTCGTAGTGTAAGCGTGGTGCTTAGACTCGGTTACTTGTGGATGTACCATATTTTCTGGATCGATGGTAGCTCGTGAGGGTGACTCTTATAGCCTCATTGAATCCTCTATAGTCCACCTCACACTAGTAGGCCTAGCAGGACCTTGTTACTATAGGAAACAAACTCTACTGTGTTTTCTCTAGTAATATCCCTAGAATTGAACAATAGAAGACAAAAGCTTACTGAAATTAGAACTAGAAGACCTTAGCGGTCTCCTCTACACTCCTATTATCTAACCTTGATTGTGAAGTTGGGTTAAGTTAGATTTGGTTATTCTCACACATGTTTCCTCAAGTTTGATATAAAACTAGGTACTCCCGGTGAAATGCTACATCGGTATAATATTCGTGCGCTTGCGGATTATTCTATGTGCATTAATTTATACCAACACTCTCTTCAGTGGAGCACCAGAGATATCCGATGAGTAGAATGCCTCCAAGCCACGCCAAAACACCTTCTCTAGACGCACACTCCGGTGCCCTCTCTGCTTAGGCCAATGGAGAGATCCGGTGAGTGCAACGAGCAAAACCACGCGCCATCATCCTCTCTAGTGGAATCTTCCAGTGAGCACTCCTGTCCTACACCAGAGAGATCTAGTGCCTACCGCAACTGTATATATATGTGCTTTAGATTTTAACAACACTAGTCGTTAGATAACAAGCTCTAGTGCTCTCTCCCATACTCTGGTTAGAACTGCACCGGTAGTTCTTGTGCCAAAGTACACTCTAGTGCTCATAGGAACGCAACATGTATATATGCTTTAGATTTTAACAAATTTTCAACCCCTTAGCTGAAGCTCTAGTGGTCACTCCGGTGACCACACTGGACAACTCTGGTGGGTGAAAAATAGAACTCTATGTTCCATTCAAAAATATTTTTCAAACGTACTAACTCCAAAATGTTGTCTAGCAAGACAACAATTCTGAAAAGATCAAGATGCCCAAGAGGGGGGTGAATTGGGCTAATTCTAAAATTCTTTGCAATAATTAAACCCTACACTTAGCCCACTTCCCCCTTGTGCCTAGAATGTGATTCTATTGATCTACCACACAAAAGTTTAGCACCCTAAGTTACAATCCTACTCTAGCATGGCAATTCTAAGAATGTAAAGATAAGAATTGAATTGCTTAAATGTAAATGGTTAAAATAAAGAGAGGAGAAGGAATGTGGTGATGTTTTGCCGAGGTATTGGAGAGTCGCCACTCCCCACTAGTCCTCGTTGGAGCACCCGCGCAAGGGTGTAGCTCCCCCTTGATCCGCGCAAGGATCAAGTGCTCTCTATGGGCTAATTCTTCGACACTCCATCACGGTGAATCACCCACAACCACTCACAACTTGAGTTGGGTCATCCACAAGCTCCACCGGATGATCACCAAACTTCCGATCACCACCAAACCGTCTAGGTGATGGCGATCACCAAGAGTAACAAGCACGAACTCTCACTTGATCACAACAAGCCTAATGAGAAGGGTGGATGCACACTTGCTACTCTTCTTACACTAATGAGGACATAATCTTGGATTCTCAAATCTCAATCACTTCACTAGGCTCTTGCTCTCCAAAGCACTCTCAAGAGTGTTTTTAGCCGATCAAATGGGCAAGAGACCTCCCTTGGATGAATAGAGGAAGTATTTATATCCCCTTATTCAAAATGAACCGTTAGGAGGTTGTGTCAGCACTCTGCGGGGTGACCAGACGCTTTCGAGTCAAGGTATCCCCGCCATAGTTAGCCAGAGCCGTTAAGTTGTGGATTGGACTCGACGACTGCGTCTCCGGTCAAGACCTGACCGGACATATCCGGTCACAAAAACGCTCTTTGGAACCTTACTGATGTTGACCGGACGCTGGCACCTAGAGTTCGGTCACTTTGCTATTCAGCATCCAGTCAGTAATCGAAACCTGACCAGCGTCCGGTCAGCACTGACCGGACGCGTCCGATCAGGATTCTCCCTCTCTAGAACCTTACTAGAGTTGACCGAACTCTGGCACCCAGCGTCCGATCACTTTTCACTCATCGTCCGGTCACTTTTCACTCATCGTCCGGTTGCAACCAGACGACTTCTGCTTGATCAAATGAACTGACTGGACTCTACTGCCAGCGTCCGGTCACAATCGGACCAGCGTCTGGTCAACATTTGACCCTCCATTCACTTCCAACTTAAAATCATATGTGAATGAAGTTTGGTCCAATTAATCTTAGGGCTACTTCAGAGCTACCTAGTGCTAGATTTGACAAGTGTGCACCACACCTAACCCACTAGATTCACCTAGGTCAAGCTACTAGTTCATACCCCCCTTAATAGTACAGCCAAAGGAAAAACAAAGTCCTAAACTACTCTAAGTGTCTCTTCAACACCAAACGACACTTAGAACTAGTCCATCCTTAACCTTGTCGTCCATCCTTTGAAAACCAAAATGATTTCCATCGTAGGGGCATGACAACCATGATTGCCCAATCAATTACCGTTACCATGACCTAACTTAATTGCATCTGCAAAACACACGTTAGTCATAGTAATCTCGTATTGTCATTAATCACCGAAACCCAACTAGGGGCCTAGATGCTTTCAAACTCTTTTAGCACTAATTTAGCATTTTCAAAACCATTTTCAATGGTTTTCTCATGCTTCCTTTACACACCACTCGATCTAAATGAAACACGAGTTAGATCTCACCTAGTGGCACCAGATAACCATTTAGCTTACAAGAAAACCCATCTTGATAGTATTACTATGTATTCTAAACCCAGTTAAGCACTTCTCTACTCAACCTTCGACAGGTGAAATGAAATGCCCTACAAGTATACCTTTGCCTTGTGCATTCCATTTCCTTCTCCACAGTGGTGATGCCACACAAGCATCCAACCTCCATCTTAATCAAATGATGAACAATGCTCATCATTTCATGTAGCCAACCATGCTACCTTGACCATCACACGTAGAATGAAGCTCCTTCATCATTCTCCATCAAGCTAATTGATCATCAACACAAATCAACACTCGGCTTGATCTTCCATGAATGATATGATCCACTTCATAGCTTCGCATGGTCTTACTGGTTCATTAAAAAATCGTAGCTTCGTTTGCTCTTCACCGTTGCCTCTGATCCATTGGTGCCAAGCCCTCTACTTGCTCTTTGTTGCCTCCATGTTCCATCGCACCCGAGCCTCTACCTTGCCCTTCACACTTGCAACCTGGTCCTTCGTAGCCAAGCCTCACCTCACCTCACCTCCTAGTGTTCTCCACCTAGTCATATGACACTATGTCATGTCTCATATGCAATGAGATCCTTTAACTTCCCTAGTTGAGCACTTGGAACATGCACAAGCCACTTCATCACCATGGCTCTATGTCTTGCTCCCAAACCTGTGGACTAAGTACCTATTCATCTCATATGAAACACATTAGTCCACCTAAGGTTGTTACTCAATTACCAAAATCAAACTAGGACTTTCAGCTTGTCCTATGCATTCAGTCAGGCTATGGTTTGGACTTGTCTTACCACTAGGATTGTAGAGCACAAGTAAGGTTTCAAGTTGGTGTAAAGTGGAGTTGGTAAAGATTGCTCTTTGTCCCTTCTTCAAGAACTAGAGAGAGAGAGAGCAAGGGAATAGAAGCACAATCTCAAGCCATAGTGATAGGGAGGATGGGTAGCCTATGGGGATTCCCTCCTTCCTCATCTTGCCTTCCTTTTTCCCTTCTCTTTTTCTTGCTTCTAGAGAGAGATTGAGTGGAGAGGGAGAGTGTTTTGTGTGTATGGGTCCATATTGAGCTGGTGTGGACAACTAAGAAACTTACATGCCACATGTGTTAACTAGACACTATTGGACTGGTCAACTAGCAATGTTGGACTGTCCGACAACTATAAGGTCTGATTGGTTGATCCAGCCATGCTGACTGCAAACATTGTATTATCAGACTGTTTGAAGGCTCACGTCGGATCGTCCAACAATCCATAGACTACTAGAAAGAACTCTAATTGATCATTGATTTTCAAAATAGAATTTTGGAGAAAATGATGTTGTATGATGATCATGTTTAGGCAACATTGCAAGCTGGTTCATTACAATTCTAGAATTTTAATTTTAAAATGTGATATTTTTGCATATAATTTATATTAGTTTAACCATATTCTATATTTAGTAGAAAATTTCATTTATATAGTTACCACCTAGGTGGGTGTGTGTGGTGGCTGGTCAAGTTTTGCGTTGGTTTCACTCCACCCTGCAATGTCAATGACATGACTTGTCTATGTTTGATGGCCTAAAACTAGAGAAGCCAAAGAGATTGGGCTGCTCTCATCACCTCATGAACCAATGCCTCCGCTACCTACAAACAAGACTATTGATCAAACTAGATATGATCATCGTGGGCTATGAAATCTCCACTACTACAAAATTGATTTTAGGGACATGCTAGTGCCATTATTAATGGGAGGCAAACACAAAATGTACTATACCCTAAAACATGTGACAATTTTCATAGGTGGTCATTTTATTTAAGAAGACGACAAAAAAATGTCTATCTCCCAAAATCAATTTATAGAGTTGGGCCTTTTAAGAGGCCCCCACTAAAAATTGGAGCCATTTTTAGATCCGTCTCAGCTAATAGGGCCAAATCCATTCGACCCAATCTAGCCCCTAGCCCACTTAGCAAACCCTAACTATAAAACATCCCAATTGCTAGCCCCTTCACTCCCATCCCTCATAGACAGCTGCACCTCCCTCCTTTCTCTCTCTCTCTCTCTCTCTCTCTCACACACACACACACACACACACACACACACACTGCACAACCCTCCTCTCTTACACACACACCGCTGGCGATGAGGCTCCACCGATGGCGGCACTCAGGCAAGGTCAGGGGCGGAGCCAGAAATTCTGATAGCAGGGGCCAAGTGCTAAAAAGACATGTTATTAGGGGGGATTCAATAATTTTCACTAAATTATATAGCACAATATCATGTGTATAAGAGAAATACATCTAGCATAGGGGGTGCTTCGCCCCCCTTAGCCCCTCCCTCCCTCCGCCCTTGCGCAAGGCTCCACCAACGGTGACAGCATAGTGCTCGGTCGTGGCGGACGATGCAGATCAAGGGTGGCGCTGAGGCTTGTGGCTGAGATCCAGGGCCGGGGCTCGTGACGTGCAAGGATCCGGCAAGGAGGAGCAACGCCGCGCAATCTAGCAAGGAGCAGTGGCGGCGGCACATGGATCCGATGAGGAGCAGTGACATCACGCATGGATCCGGCAAGGAGCAGTGGCGGCAGCACACAGATCCGGCGAGTAGTGGTGGTGGCACGTCTATGGGATCGGTGGGCCTTGTGAATGAGCTTAGCCGGCCCCATCGACGGGCTCGTTTGTTTTTTAGTTTATTAACAGAGGCGGGCATTATGTATGCCTATGTAAATCAGGATTTATAGTGACGCTGAAGTAGAGGTGGACGGCTTGCCCACCTCCGTTAATGTTAGCTTTTTGTCCGCCTCATAAAATGATTATGGTAGTAGTGCTCCAAGCACCGCCTGAGGTGCAGGTAGTGCCAAATGTTGCATTGGTAAGCTTCATGGTAGCTTGTTGGTGTGGAACAATGGAAGAGAGGTTCTAGTAACATGTGGACCTAGAAATGGATTTATACTGCGTGGGTAACAACCATGGATGATGTTTAGATGAATACATGGGAAATATAGTTCATGCCACTCCTGTAGTGTTCTCTCTTTGATTCATTCTTGGCTCTATGTTTCTAAAGCTTTAATGTTTGCAGATAGTTATCTTTTATCAGTGGGCATAAGGATGTAACATCATAAAAGTCTTTTCTATTTCTTGCCAACCAAATATTCCAAACTGCTGCGCCCTATTACAGTAGTTACAAATTCAAAGCCATATGATGGATTTATCAATGATTGGTGAGCATAAGGATGTAACATCATAAAAAGACTTTTCTATTTCTTGCCAAACAAATATTCCAAACTGCTGCAATTACAGTAGTTGCACATTCAAAGTCATGTTGATGGGTGGGCTTAACTAGAGATTGCATACATTCGACACAAACTATAAGATATAGGGTGAACACATAGATAAAACAAGAGACATACAAACCTCCCCCCTCCCTCTCTCTCTCTCTCTCTCTGAGGTGTTTTTTAAGCGATCTGCTACACACCTACTTCAACAACCCTACACGCACTGCAGTATGTTAGGAGCTTGATGATTATTTAGATAGACTTGTCTTCATGGTTGTTAAATAGACTTGTCTTCAAGGTAGTTAAATTGGTTTATTTCAGTAAGGAGCTCTTACCAATTACCAGTGGATCGGAAACAATATATAGTAACCCATGTATCGTAAATGTGTATTTACTTTATCGAAAAATTAGTACAAACATTACCACAAATCAAAGTGGCTATAGAATAGCTAGCCACAGATTAGCCTGGCCCATTTATCATATTATTGTAACTCCTTCCTAAGTGATTTACTATATAACATTATGGTAAACATTATCATGAATTAAAGTAACACATGTATCGTAAATGTGTATTCATTTTATCGTAAATTAGTATAAACATTATTATAAATCAAAATGGCTATAGAATAAATTATTCTATGGCCGGCCATAGATTAGTCATATGTCTTTGACCATGCAATGCAATGGGAATGTGTACTAATATATACTATATTCGATGATCTTAATTTGGAGATGTCTCGATGCAATATGCTAAGTCATAGACTAAAGAATTGCACGTACATCACTAGATAGATCAGCTAAGTCATAGACTAAAGAAAATGCACATCATTAGTTAGTTACTACCTTCGTCCCAAAATAAATATACATATCTCATACTTCGAGTAGTCAACTAATCTTAAGTTTGACCAATACATATACAAAAAAATATTAATATTCATGATACCAAATTAATATCATTAAATTAATCACACCATATATTTTCATATAGTTAACTTATTTGGATATACACATGTTGATTTATTAAAGCACACAAACAACACTGTTCACATATTATCATATGCATAACACTGCACCGACAAAAGATCACTGGTCAATGTTAGTGTTACATAAATCCAATATAACATATCTGAAAACCATCGTTAGTGTCAACTAAAATGAGCTATCACTCGATCTGAACTCAAACCAACAGTAAGGTGTTAAACTATATATAGATCACCTTAGCCATCCTCATCGGAATATAGCAGGTAATAATCTTAATCCTAAAATAAACAAACATATATATGACGCATTGATCTCCATAATGTCTTGTATCCGGTAAAACTAATGACTGGATGTACTACACTCCGCTCACACGCTAAGCTTTCACAACAAAACTGACACATGCATTTAAATACCTTAGCTTGATCTTTCTTACCCATATATAGTATACAGTTCTTTACGTGAGCTCCAAACCATTGGACGACTATATACGTATCCTCTGACTTCCTACAGGTGCTTGTTGTGCAGGCGGCTTCATCTCAAGCCTGGAGCTCGAACCCTCAAAGCCCTTGCTGTCGTCCATGGAGTCTCCTGACATGGCACCCTCGTACAGGCCGGTGACCGGATCCATGACATCAGTGCCTGCACCCTCCATCCTCGTCGACGACCCCATCTGGAGCTGATCGTTGCCGCTCTTTGCCTGCTGCTGCTGCTCTTCGCTAGCCCACATCGTCATCGAGCTCTTGCCACTGGAGCTGCAATGGTTAGGGCCCTTCTTGTTGTCTGCTGACCCAATGAAGCAGCTCTCGCCCAACGTCAGGAAGCCATCCATTGGCCTCTCCATCTGGTGCAGGAGCTGGTCCATGTGGCTGCTTCCTCCATAGAAGCACTGCAGGTCCTGGACGGAAGAGAAGCTCGTGGAACTGGTGCCAATGTCAAGGACCGCTTGGCTGCCTAGAGATCTGTACCCTGCGGGCCACGTGGCGCAATCGCTGGACCCGAGGGCTTGGTATGCTTTCTCCACGATGGACTGCGTATACTTCCCCTGGGCTTCAACCCTCATCTGGAGGTGCTTCTGCACCTGCATGTCATGCATGCATGCAAAGTTCACCCTTTTACTTTTGTTGAGATGATTGAAGGAAAATGCATATATGCTGAGTTCATGACCACCGCACATATGAAAAGGACAGAAAAGTTGTGTGTCGAGTAAACTTCCCAAGATTGTTCTTGCAAAAGCGTCTATGATTCGGAACATGCGAACCAAAAAAATTGCCATATATATACCAGGTGACAAGTGTGTATGTAAACTTCCCAAGAACGTTCATTGATGCATTTATGCAAAGTTCATGAGCAACGTGCAAGGCCAGAAGAAAGAAACCAAAGCCGTGGTAAGTAAACTTCCTAAAGCACATGCTACCATGTAAATGCATGTACCTCTAGTTCACCATGGAGCCTTCTTTGGACTTCCATTTGGATCCTTAGGGCCTCGTTCACATTCACGCTGCGGCTGAATGATTAACAAGAAAACAGAATGAAGGTATTATCAGAACCTTATGATCTGAAGACTGCACTCACAAGAATTAGAGTAAGAGTAGCTAGGAATTGTGAACAAATCAGCTCACTCGTTCATGCTTCTTGCTATCACGCCTGAAGAAGAGGCCATGTTACGTTGCATCTCCATTGCTGAATGTGGTTCATTGGACGATAGATGTTACTACTTTTGAAAAATATATGTTTATATATATACTAGAATTATCTGCCTTGTGAACAACTGAAAGTACTGGACACATGATATATACAAAAATGATGATGTTTGCAATTAGGTTTGTGTACGTGATGAATGAATCTAAAACTACAGAAAGAAATTAGGATGCATAATATAGGTTTCAGAACATCATATCAGGATAGCTTAGCTTTAACAAAAGGATGGAAAAGGCACACACATATAGGTAGATAGGAGAAGGCAAGGACACAAAAATTATACAACAAGTTCTAATGATTTCGATCTCTAGATAATAATAAGCATATAGAAGTCTTAGTACATCTTATCTTTACAGTCCTAACCTGTATGGTCACCGAACTCCTTGTGCTGCTTCCCTAGCCTGAATTTCTGGTGGAGTGAACACAGTACAAATCAGAGAAAGAACAGCTTAAACCTAATTTCAACTTATGCATACCGGATCATCATGCAGGTATACGTACCTGAAGATGACTCTTGAGATGGTAGAGGGTGAGGCCCTTGACTCCCATTACCCTCATGATGGTCTTTGGCGTTGCCTCTACACGTACGGGGAAGAAAGGAAGCAAAGCATGAAAGGAATCAAAATGAACCCATCAAAATTCCTTAGCAACACGTAACTGATCGAAGCATCTACGTTACGTACTGTCTGGGCCTCCGAGCTGGGCGACGGCATCGACGAAGCGGTCATGGAGCTCAGGCGTCCACCGGAGGCGGGGCTTGGGGTCGGTGGTGAGGACGAGGCCGCTGGAGTCGCCGCCTTGCCCGCACATAGTAGGCCGATCATTTGAGCTCGCGGCGCCAGTGCTGGCCTGCTTCTTGGAGGAAGGGAACATTCTATTCTCTCGCCTCCTTGCTGCGGCTTTCCCTCTTAAACCTTTCTCTCTCTCTCTCTAGATCTCGATCGATCCTGCTGGGGCAATCTTCTCTTTCCGGCTGAGCAGCGATCTGATCTGCTACAAGGACGACTGGATGCAGAGATTTAAGAACATGGAACAGGGTTCGCTCCGCACACAGAACGAGGAGTGCACAGTAGAAGTGGTACTAGTGTTGGTCTCTTCTTCCTCCTAGATGTGCTCTTCTCTCTCTCTCCCTCTCTCGCTCTCGCTCTGTGCTTTAGACTTTAGTTCGTTGCTTTGTTTCTTTCTCTTTCTCTCTCTGTGTATAGTGTGTAGTCTCCTAGAAGAAAGCTTCCCAGGCCCCGGGTATTATTCTACCCGGGAGAAAAGCCACACCGCCAGCTACTCGAAGCCTCGCCAGTCTCCCCGTGTGGACCCCTCGATCTGCAGAAGATTTAGATTAACATCTGCATCTTTTACTGGTAATTATGGTCCAATAGCAAATAGTACTTCGTACATATATCATCTGCTTGCAATATAAGGTCTCTGAAGAAGATTGTAGGGCAACTGAATGAGATAGTATTTTTTTTTCAGAAGGTGCAATACAGGATTAGTTTTGTTAGAAAAGGAAAAAAATAATTCAAGATTATGGTAGTAATTAAGCTGGTGCATGCATCAACGATAACTTTAGAACGAAGAAGGCCTTCTTGATCAAATCATCAGTGCAATGAATCATCATCAGTGCATGAAAAAGGAGTAAACTCATCACACACACCATCATGTCCAAATGATGGCATCCAGATTGTGAGGTTAATTTAAAACATGCGCATTTGCATTGAGCCCCGGGACTTGTGTTAGCCAAGTAGACAGATATCAGAACGTACCCAACAAAAATCAAAAGGAGGCTAAAGTCACCACATACACATCTATCCTCCATCATATATATAGTGGAGCCACTGATGGGAGACCTATAGCTAGCAGTCATATTTCCTTTTTGTTGGTACCCCAGACCAAATTATCATCTTCACAGATGCAGATATGATGAGCAGGTGGCATAGAGCAAACTACACACATGCATGCATGATTGATCCATTTAGGTTGATGCATGTTTCAGATAATCAAAAGTGAACGAGTTCAATTTATAGTCTTACTCTGCCGTTTAGTTAATAGGCCATGTTTGGATGAACTGGAATATTGATAGCTTCAAAAAATAACCTTCATTAATTAAGGGTCTTTTGGGATCCCATTCAGCGAGCTAACAATAGCTGCTACAAATTAGCTAAGGTCCTGTTTGTATCCTCAGTTAATAAGTTAGTTATGTCTTAGCTCTACCACCAACTAACAATTAGATGTTACTAGCTTTTCTCAGATAACACGTACAGCTAATTAATATATAGTTAGGCTCTGTTTAATAGCGAGAGCTGGTGAAGCTAGAAATATTGGCTTCACCGGCTCTTTTAAGAGAGATAAAAATGACCCTTGCAATGGTGTAGAATATTCCCTAGAAACCAGAGCCGTTTTTTTAGAAGAGAAACCCTTTCAAATAGGGCTTTAGTTGGATGGATCCAAACAGGGCCTAATTTGAGTTAAATTAAACCATAAATACCAAGTGCTTGTCATAGTTGGTGATTGTCTTTACATATGGATGCAAAGTTTATAGTAAAACCACCCTAATACGAATATGAAAACACCACTATATATCCAAGTTGCAAATTGAACCCACCAATTAGGTGAAGAAAGTAGAGAGGATAAGGGTACAACACTATAAAGCTAGCCAGCTTGTTCGTCAGCCGTGTCCCCCTACACATTCTTCCACGAAGGGGCCAGAGAGGAGAGGCATGGCATTTTCTTTACCACACATATAGGGAATAGATGCTTTCTTCTTTGTCAATTAAGCAAAGATTCTCCTAAGGAATACGCTGGATTTTGCATTGCGTATAATTTGTACGGAGTAGTAGATATAAAATTTTCTGTCTGTTCTTTTTGCATAATTTCATTTAAACATGAAGCACTGCATCACCTAAATAATAAGGTTATAATGATTATTAACGACTCAATTTCAGAACACACGCCGGGTGATTAATTACCGATATGTTCAATTCGGATATTTTAAGCACACACACATATATATATATGCATGTAAGTCGGATATTTCAGTGTTGCATAGAAAGTCGGATATTTCAGGCCAAACATGCATATGTACAAGTACACATGCAGCTAGCAAACACTGGTACATATCCATGACTCCATGAGATACACAGATTCGCTACGAAAGTACGTCCACGTGACGGAAGAGAGACGACGTACGTAAGCATGACTACTAAATATGCCTCGCAAAGTTGCGTTCTACTACTTTTATCTCTCATCGATCAAGCTCAGAAATCATACTGTCCACTATGGGTGCGTGGTAGCTTGCATTTCAAGCACAGCTCTGTGTCGAGATGCTCTTTGAGATAAGACATGAGAAACGTGTTTGGAAACTTACTATTAAGCGTACAAATAACATATAGCTAATATTTTAAAAAAATAAAAGAGAATAACTCTGCTTTTTAACATAGCTAATAATAATGACGACATATATATGCATATGACCAATCATTTTGCTAGCTAGTATTCTCGCCATTTTCTTCTTTACCATATTAGGGATCTTGTAAAGACTCACAGTGCAGCAACTATGACAAGCACTTGGTATTTATAGGGGCGGTTGTAGACCATTTGTAGGGGCGGTTTGCCCAGCCGCCCCTACGCAAGGGTCTCTACAAATCATGTATTTGTAGGGGCGGTTCCTAGACCGCTCCTACAAATCGATTTGTAGGGGCGGTTGGTACTGTAGCCGCCCCTACAAATGATTTATAGGGGCGGTCTGGGAACACCAGCCGCCCCTACAAATCGATTTGTAGGGGCAGCTACAGTACCAACCGCCCCTATAAATCATTTTCGCGCCAAAAAAAAATTAAATTTACAATTCAAATTCGACCGGAACATATATTTTTCATGCCCACAGTACAACTACTCAGAAGTATACAAAAACAAACCAAAGTATTCGACCCACTCTCAACCGAATTAACAAAGAGCCATCTCGATGGATGGCTCACAGTGCAGCAACACAATGTATCTTAAAGCAAACAAAAGTATCAGACCCACTTGCCTCTCTCTCACACAACTATATAGCACAAGATAACTTTCTTCATCATGGTGACCACTAAGACCGAGGCCCTGCAATATGAGAACTTTTAGATTGCCCTGAAAAGGAAGTACACATGAGTTGGACAATTTTCTAATACCATGTTATGGTAAGAGTTAGTCCACCTAAGTGGGAAAGGAAATTAAGAATGTAAAACTCTAACCTGGAGACCAAGAGCCCGCCCCTGAGGCAATACTCCGTGCCATGTCAGAAGAGATCTCAATCACTTCCATTGGTTGAGGACCTATGAAGACAAGTATACAATTAACTCCAAAAAATGCACCATGTGCCATAGAGTAAAGGACGCTACAATAAGCTCTGACCAGCAGAAGAGGATGACGACAAGCTTTCATGGCATAAAAGGTTTCCCCCAAAGGACAAAGGTGATGGATCCCTCTCCAAGACCTCCCTCTGACGGTTGTAGGGTCGATAGCTCTGGTGCTCTATTTCCAGGAAACCTCTGAAATCAGTCACCTTTTGCAACACTAAAAACTACCTCCATTTTGTAAATGAATTATGCAAATTGGCCACCAAAAGGAAAAGGAAACAAGATTTAAGTGACAGAAAACCGGACAGGTTTAGACAAAAACATGAAAACCTAACCAAATTATTTACTTCCATTAAATTTACTGTGCAACTGCATTAATATTCAAGCACAGACCACACGTTTTTTTTACAACATCGCAGACCACACGTTGGACCACCAGGAAAATCATTAAACAGATCCGCTCAAGTATTCTCTAGACCAGATATCAACCAAATAAAACAAGTCTAAATTGTGAAGAAAGATTGCTAGGAATAAGCCAATAGGGTTTAAACTAGCTAACAGTTTTAAAAGCAGTTTGTGCAAATGGATTTTGGGAATGATTATGTTAGGCAGTGCAATCAAACATGGTTGCTATAATGACAGAATTGATAATGCAAAAGATGAAACTAGATGGAAAAAACTGCATCTACCAAACCATTACAGAATAATAGTAAAGTCATCTGAAAAGAAATCACTGACAACCAGTATGCCATAAAATCAACAAACCTACTTACTTCCAATAACGTGTAGCTTAAATTTTCCTAGACAACAAGAGAAAATTTGCAGGCAGGCAATACATTGGTGATCCAACATTCTGTTTTAAATAAACTATAAAGTACATTCTGCTGAACATCATGAACAACAATGCAATCAGTTATAAAGATCATGGCAAAACAGTGCGCCACATTCAACAACATAATTCCATGAATGTTCCAAACTAAATCACTACGGCAGATAAGAAAAGAAGGAAACCTCAGATGTTCCTAACTCATCTTCTTCCAAAGGAACAGTTGCTTGATCACCATTACTCCTCATACTGGAAAATGATGCAAGGAAGAAACCAGTTCACTAAGTAGAACATGTAGGTTACAGGTCCACTGGAACAAAATGATTAGTCCAACATAAATATCAAATAAAATTTTAGGGTCTGCAGACTAACGTACACAGCAATCAAATTACTTGCAAAAAGAGTTAACATGGTACTTGCCCATCTGTAATTATCAATAAGCCGTGATATATATTGCCCACAACTTTGCAGCCCTCGTCCTCACTGCCCAACTCAATGGATTTGTCTCCCCTGCCACAAATAACTAGTTAACCACCATGAAGATAAAATGCAACTGTAAAACAACACAACAAAAAGATAGTGCTAGGTGACACTGTAAAACAACACAGCAAAAAGATAGTGCACCAACTATGAAGGTTTGCAGCAGCACTAAAACACTGGCCATAGCACACATGAATTTAATCCAGGCTGTCTAAGAATCCAATTCCAAGATTAGAAGTACCTGAGTAATTGGGGTCGAAGCAAATCGATGAGTAGGTACATACCTGCAACATCTGTAGCAAATCGATGAGTGGGACAGTTATTTAGCTTAAGTGAAGTTACTTTTAGTCTTAAGGGATCATATTTCCTAATTTCTTTAGCTTGCCCTTGTCTGTAACCTGAGTACCCTAGCCCTGCATCAACTAACTCTTTGTGCATTTCCTGGACTTTAGCTTGCACCATGAATATGGTTCCTCTATCTTAAAATATCTATGCTCAATTGAATGGGAATTTGCAATTAAAATGCTGCAAGACTAGAACTGAAAGATTGAATACTTACTCTTGAGTACTAAAAGCCAGGAAGCGGACAGCTAGTAGACGAATTGATACATCATCAGTCCTCAAAACGAATCCCTCCCTCCTAATCAGTCGGCAGTCAGACAAGGTGTCGAATTGCACACATTCAAACTGAAATCAACGCATGGGCACCCGAATCAAAATCTTCTCAGCTAGCTAAGTTACTCCCCATGAAAGCAAAGGAAAGCAGGAACCGAATCGAATCGAAGGGAGCTTAAGCGAATTGAACTCGAGAGGAAACCAAGTCATTGCTAGCTAGTAAGTACCGACAACGAGGAAGGGCGGCGGCTGGTTGTAGTAGAGCTCGAGGCCTAGTCCTTGAGGGTGATGTGGTCCTTGTAGATGTTGTACCACTTCTAGATCTTGTCGGTAGCGTCCTCACTGCGCCGCCACCGACTTCTTGAGGTCGCCGATGGTGTTGTCCTCGTTGCACTTGGCCCGCACCTTCTTCCCCAAGCGGTCGTTCAGCACCACCTCGATCATCTTCGGTGGTCCCGACGCGATTTAACGGAGAACCAAGCGCACGAATGAAAAAACAGTACCCAACCATAGGAATCGACGAAAACCAAACCAAATCAAAAGGATTCGATCCCTAACTTTGCACAGGCCATCACAAGTGGGTTAGTGAGGATACTCCAAGAGATCATCGCCCAATTTCTACCCAATCTCCAGGAAATTTCAGATCGAGTCAAGAACATGTAAAAGTCACCCAAAACGAAAATCATTGATTTATCCGTGCTCGAGTCGATTCAATCAAATAAACTCGTAGGATAGCTTCAAATCATGTCATAGCACGAATCAACGCAAAAAGAACGAACAGATTTGATCTCAAATCGACGAATCGAAAACCCCCCTAAAATAGCTCCGAAAATCACAGCAAAAGGAAAAAGTCAGATTTGGAGAGGAGAACAAGTGCAGCACTACGAGCCGCGGGTCTAGAGCTCGTCGGCTGGGGATGGGGAGGGGGGGCGGGGGCGCTGCCACGCCGTGTGGGCGGGCGAGGAGCCGCGGCCATCGGGAGCGAGGGCGAGAGAGAGGGCGGGGAAGGGAAAGACGGAGAGAGAGAGAGAGAGAGTCCCAAGAGAGAGAGGAGAGTAGATATTTTGGGGTGACTGATTGTACGTGAGACATTTGTAGGGGCGGCTCAATCACCAGCCGCCCCTACAAATAGAAACACTGGGGGCGGCCGGTGAGTGAGCCGCCTCTACAAATCCGATCTATTTGTAGGGGCGGCTCGTATCACCAGCCGCCCCTGCTGTGCCATTTGTAGGGGCGACTGGTCTCGTGGCTTCTGAGCACGTCACTGTAGGGGCGGCTCTATCACCAACCGCCCCTAAAAAAATTTATTCCGTTGCTATAAATCGTTTTTCACGTAGTGTGACCTTGCTTAGATCATACTCCTTCCTTTCATAAATATATCAATTTTTTTAAACTTTCACCAGTTATAGGTCTCAAAATATTTAGTTTGGAGATATAAAAATGATATGGGCACATATTTCTGTTGAATAACACTTTCATAATCACAAATACATTTTGTAGACATTATTAATTATATTTTAATAGAAAATTGTGGTCAAATCGCATATCTCTCAAAGACCATAATAAAAAGTAAAAAAAACGTCATATATATTGTAGATAAGCCCTAGTTAATTTTATTTTTCTTCCTCAAAGAAGCACATGAGATTGGGCTGCTAGTTGCTCTTTTACATGAAATGATTCAGACCGCAAAGTTCGTATCATATGCGTCCATTTGGATCCTCATATATGCATATGCATGTAATGATGATGCAGCCAAATGCAAATCTCTCAAGATATTTGATATGGCCAGATTATATATTATTGTGTGAACACACTTGAGTTGCTTGTCAACATAATGTCGTCTCCCTTTGCTAAAGAACTCAGTACATATAGTAGACACCTTCTGCTTTTGTGCTAAACTAGGCCATTCATATCACTACTGGATTTAGGTTCTTTGCTGAGTGCCTGAGGCATTTAGCGAAGGCCAAATTGCACTCGGCAAAGCCTTTGACGAGTGCGGCACTCGACAAAGAACACACGGCAAAAAATTGATCGGCAAAGCTCTCTTTGTCGAGTGTCTTTTATCGGGTACTCGGCAAAGGCTTTGCCGAGAGCCCCGGGGGCACTCGGCAAAGAAAAACGACCGTCACGGCGCCGGCCCCGTTGACGGTCGCTTTGCCGAGTGCCAACCCTGTAGGCACTTGACAAAGATTTTTTAATTTTTTTTAAAAAAATCTTTACTGAGTGCCCTCTATTCGGTCATTGGCAAAGATGTTTTATTTTTTTTCTAAAAATTCTTTGTCGAGTGTCCCCTGGTCGGCGCTCAGCAAAGTTTGAATTTTTTTTAAAAAAAAATTCTTTGCCGAGTGCCCTCTGGCCGGCACTCGGCAAAGCTGGAAAAATGGTTTTCCGAGCGCCCATTTTTCCAGCTTTGCCGAGTACTGTAACCATGGCACTCGGCAAAGGGGTCCTTTGCCGAGTGCAACACTCGGCAAAGTGACCCAAAACGGTAATTTTTAATTTTTTTTTACATTCCATCATGATAAATAAATTCATACAAACATATATCTCATCCATCACATATATATCTCATCCATCCACACATCCATCCGCACATATCACATCCAACACAATATATATCACATATATAATAATAAGTGCTCAAGTCCATCCAAATAAATCCACAAGTCCATCACAAGTCCATCAAAGTCCACAAGTGCATCACAAGTATATCACAAGTCCATCACCAAGTGAACAACAAATGAAGAAAAAAAATACAACGTGCACTTATCTCGGCCACTGCGACTGCCAGCTCCATCATTCGGAGATGCATGAGGTGGATTATCCGAACCACCGTCAGATGGAGACTTCACAAAGGAGAAAAGATTATATGTGAGACAAGATTATTTGGATAGCTAATCTAGAAAGGTAGAGGCCATACAAGCAAAGCACAAGCAAAAGTAAAAAACTTTCATATTCACAGGAGTAGCTGCAGCTGCACGACGCGGAGGCGAAGGTGAAACCAACAGCCCAGCTGACAGAGAGAAACCCACACGTTGCCCAAGCCCTTGTAGGAACTCCGTAATGTTCGTCAGCCTCTGCGCCTGGGCCTGCCGCTCGGCCCGCTCAGCCTCCAGCTGGGCCACCATCCTCTGCTGCCCGGCCTCCAGCTCCTAACGTTGCCTCATTTCTTGTTCCAGTCGGGCCTACAATATTTCACTCTAATGTTTCAGTAATGCAAAGCTAATTAAGGTGTGTAAAGATCAATGTATGACGAGTAAAACAGGAATAACCTCGAGTGCGTCGACCCGGTGTTGTGCAGCGGTCGCCCGTGTGCAAATGGCCGGGCTCTCGCTCATGCTTCGTGCTTGGATCTAGAAGAGAGAGGGAGTAGAGGCCGTGTCGATGACGCCGTCGCCAAGCCAGAAACGCCCATGCTTCTTGCCTTGCCCCACCCTCATGACGGCCTCTCCATCGAAGTCCTGGGTGCTTGGATCGTGGTCTGGCCCATGGAGCGACCTCGCCACCTCAGTGTACTCACTGATGCGGGAGTGGACGCTCGGGTTCGTGTATGCCTCGGGCGGGTCCTCCAGGTTGAAGGAGACGTCGGACGTCGCCTTGCCCTTGTGGGCCATACACCATGCTTGGAAGTCTGAGCAAGCCTGACCACTATGTGACGCTGACTGCGAGAAAGACAGCACGATGATTAGAAATCAGGCAGAACTGAGCGTCACAATAGATAAATGAATTCACGTATCCATGCTTGTTTGTATCCGGTGAGGCTGCAGCTGCCTTGATGGTGTGCTAGACCTTGCATCTACAAACGACGGTCCCGGGCATCCCTGTGCATCTTGAGGTACTCCTCCGTGAACCACCTCTCCACAATCATCGCCCAGCACTCAGGATACGCTTGGCACCACCAGGGAATCATCTACACGTCATCAAGTATTGGACATATAAGAAGATCAAATTAAACCAACTTAATCTCAAAACGAATCAATATTGATGTTCTTCATTTACCTCAAGGTACTGCTCCCGGGTCATTGCATCTCTCTTGCATCTTTCTTGGTTTTCCTCTCTCCAAGCTTTGACCCATAGTAGGTTACGATGGCCTGGATGCGCACCTCGTGATGCATGTCGGTGACGAGTTTTTTACAGGCTTTGGTAGTCACCTGCTCCGCCCTAGCCTCAAATCCCTCCTTGCATCTATAATAAGTCTGCATACAAAAGCGATGTATCCATTCATTATTTCAAGAAAAGTCCAATGAATGCGACGTATTGAGCAACGTTGTGCGAGGGAGACTTACCCAAAACTTTGCCTTCACCGCGCCGCCTTGTTGGGGTACTCCACATCGATGGCGATGGCGTAGTGGTCAAACGAGTAGGTTAGCTCGTCTTCGATGCGTACGTGACAATGCCGAGGAAGTGTTGCCTGCACATAAGACCCAGGATGCCATTGATTAGCCATGCGCTACCACCCGACGCAACCACCCAGTTCTTGCACAAGTGATTAAGAAAAATATTAGTTTTTTATCATATCATATGAAGTAGTGGTGATAACATATAAAGTTACTTACTTTTATCCTTCGGGGCGAATCACTGGGCGTTGGTGAGGAAGCGGAACTTGTGGGAGGCTCGTGGGACCTCGCAAGTAGACACTTGAAGAGGAGTCGGAGGAAGCGGAACCCATGCCTGCCGCCTCCCACGGCGTGGGAGGAGACTCGTCCTCGTGTGGCCTCTCCTCCTCGTCCGTCTGTCGAACTAGCTCCTCATCCGACTCATCCACGGGTGCCACCTCCTCCTCCAGCTCCTCCTCACTCTGGCGTGGGAGGAGACGGCCCCTCCTGCGGCGGGTGGTCCTCCTCCTCCTCCTCCTATCCGATCCCTCCACCACCCCCTCCGCCTCCTCCTGCAGCCGGCGTGGTCTTTGGTAAATTGAGTTCACGGACCTATGACGGTCGCTCGCCATCTTTGTTCAATCACCTGCAATAAAAAAGAAAAACAAGACGTAATTAGAAATAAGTGCAAAAATAAACAAAACATAATTACAAAAAACATAGTAATACATGTATTAGAAATATATGCAAAAATGAACAAAACATAATTACAAAAAAACATAGTATTACATGTATTAGAAATAATCATCATGATTGAGATTAGCTGGATCATAGGTCTCATCATCACTATCAACATTGTCCAACTCATCAACACTATCCGAAGGAGAAATGTTGTCTTCATTGTCATTGCCTAAACGTAATCGCTCAAGCATTTGTATGTCCTTCAGATTTCGCACCTTGTCTCCAGCGTCCTCGTCATCATCCCTTTCATTGTCTACTTCCATTCTTATCTCTTCGGTTAAGTCTATGTCAAACCTCCCTTGTAGCCCCTCTTCTTGATAGAACTCTCCATCATATGTGTTTGGGTTGAAGTTGTAATCTTCATTGTTTGGGTCATGTATAGTCATTGGATCCTCGGTAGCACGGAAGGTACCGTAGGATTTTCATGGGGATCGTAAGTTGCCTCTTCTGGCCATCATCAGAGTCTACCTCCAGGTACCTAGAGGATTTACACTTTGGACAGAACTTTGCATGCTCGTGTTCTTTCCTAAATACGACACACCCCTTCGGACAAGCATGTATCTGCTCATATGGCATCTTAAGTGCACGAAGGAGTTTCTGTGACTCGTACATGCTCTTTGGCAGAATGTGGCCCTCTAGAAGCAGGGTGCCAATCACGGCCAACATCTTATCGAAGCCTTCTCGACTCAAGTTTAACTCGGACTTCAACCCCATTAAGCGTCCAATGGCATCTAGTTGAGACACCGATGACCGATCGTGAAGGGGTTTCTGTGCCAAGTCCATCATGGCGTAGAACGCCTGTGCGGCTGCCTCCATCTCCTCCTTCTCACGTCCCTCATCAAACTGTCCTTGGTGAAAGTCATCTAACATGTCTACTACCCCGACATCAGCATCAAAAGCCTCCACCCGTGGTCTCACCACCTCCTCTCTCATACGATGGGCTTTACCATGGTGGACCCACCGGGTGTAGTTCGGCGTAAATCCATTCTTCATAAGATGTTTATCCATTTCCACCTTGTTTACCCTTCTCCTATTTCCACATTTGTTGTAGGGACACAAAACTAGGCAATGTCCTTTAGCAGCCTTGCCAAATGCACTATTCAAGAAAGCATTGGTCTTGTTCATCCATTCATTGGTGTAATCACTCTGACTTCTCCGGCCTGTGTACATCCACTGACGGTCATCCATCCTCTAACATATGTATCACCGAGCAAAGTAACCATCAATTGCATCTACATGGTGTTCCTACTGTCTAATAGGTGAGGATAGGTCCTAATCCCACCCGCGGATGCATAGATGAGGTTAGTCTCCATGCTCTACTCCTATCCGAGACAGAATTTCGGCAGCACCTCTCGCTGTTCTCTAGATACACGTCCTGCCAAAGAAGAGTGCGTATCCGGAGAACAACAAGGAGGTGATGCCGAAACTCTATCTCGGATCGGAACAAACCATGAAAACTAACCCATCTACGCATCCGTGGGCTGTCCAAAAAACATGAACAATCCAAAACAGATATGGTCGTAGATATGCAAAGATCTGCATACCTCCAACCGTATCTCTTTCGAACGGAAGACGCCTAACTGGGTTACGCGATCTACGACCATGATACGGAAAGAGGGGTTATACCTAGGGTGGCGGTGGAGTCAGGCTAGCGGGGCCGTGGCGGGTTTGTGCAGTGGCGAGGCGACGCGGTGCAGGTAGACCCACAGCGGCGAGGAAGAAGATCGGGGTAGCTGAGATACTCCGGCTCGGCTACGACGGCTCTTCTCTGCAAAAAAAGAACAAAATACTATCTCAGTTCAAAATTTTGGCAGAACCTCCCCTGCACGGTGAGGTATCCAAAACCTACAAAAAAACATACGGCACGATGGCCGACAACCACATATACATATGCATTCAATTCAACATATCATTGCCAATTCACATTCATCCACCACCACCACCACCGCCACTCTACTCTTCTACTACTACAACCACCACCACCACCTATTACTACTACTACCACCAGAACCACCTATTGTACTATTACTACCACCACCACAACCACCTACTACTACTACTCTACCGAACTCTACTTCTACTAAAACATACTACCACTGCTACTCTACTACTCACCTATGGTGTCGGGGGCTGGGAGGGCGTCGGGGTCGGCCGAGGCGCGCTGGGGACGGGGAGAGGATGGTCGCGGCGGTCGGGGGCGCGCCGGGGGACGGCCGGGGTCGCGCCGAGAGGGCCGGGGCGCGCTGTGGGCCGGGCACGGGCCAAGGGGTTAAGCAGGCGGGCGGCCGGCCATGTGTCCGGGTGTCCGGCAGTGGAGGCGTGAGGCGGTGTGGGTGGGTGGCGTGGCGGGGCGGTGGGGCATGGAAGGCGGTGGGGCATGCCGGCGAGGCGCCGTTGCGGCGTGGGCGGCGGAGCGCAGGGGCTTGCGCGCAAGCGGCGCGGGGTGGGCGGGGCGGCGGAAGGCGGGCGAAGGGCGGCGGGCGGGCGGGCGGCGAAGGCGTGCACGCGCCGTCGCGGCGCTGGCGCGTGGGCGGGCGGCGGGACGGCGGGCGGCGGCGGGCGTGGGCGGGCGG
This sequence comes from Miscanthus lutarioriparius, assembly GCA_904845875.1. Lineage (NCBI taxonomy): Eukaryota > Viridiplantae > Streptophyta > Magnoliopsida > Poales > Poaceae > Miscanthus > Miscanthus lutarioriparius. The sequence continues at coordinate 16,084,878 of CAJGYO010000018.1, forward strand.
GCGGGGCGCGCGTGTGTGCGTGTGTGGGAGGGAGGGAGGTAACGGTTTGATGGCCAGTTTGAGTGTGGATGGGTCGTTTGCCGAGTGCCCCGATCTGGCACTCGGCAAAGGACTAGGGCGGCCAGTTTGCCGAGTGCCAGATCGGGGAACTCGGCAAACATGTTTTCCTTTTTTTTTGAAATTTAAACCCTAAACCGCACTGCATCGTTTTTTTTAAATACCACTTTGCCGAATGTCGGGCGGAGAAGCACTCGGCAAACATTTTTAAAAAATTGGCACGCTCTTTGCCGAGTGTCCCCACGGACACTCGGCAAAGGAAACACTTTGCCGAGTGCCTGGCAGCTGGCACTCGGCAAAGAGCATGTTTGCCGAGTGTCAAAAGATGACACTCGGCAAACCAAATTTTTTTTATTTTGAGCTCCAAACTTTTTCGGTAGTCCTCTTATAGTGCTTGTACTCCATGTCGAAATTTGGTACATTTCCCAAACTATTTGCTATATTTAGTTAATTTATTTCATTTAATTGATTTTTTTTGGAAAATGCAAATTTGAACTGCACGTGCATCGAATAATGGAATTTAATGATTCAAAAAATAATATTCATGGTATTGAGTGTAGTGTGAGGCCGTATCCAGGAACGGACCCGAAATTTCGAATATTTTGTTCACGAAACATGGCCATGAACTTGCGGACGAATTGTTTTTAAATTCTATAAAATGCAAACGAAGTCCGAAAATCATGAAACTTATCGAGATGTCATGATATCGTGGAGGATGTGATAAAAAATTGAGAAGGTTTGGTGCACATTATCACGTACGATCCTTACAAACCAGGACATCTCCGTGCACGTTATCACGTACGATGCTTACAAACCAGGACAGAGATGTTTGCCGCTTTTTGCCGAGCACCGGGGTTTGCCGAGTGCCTGACACTCGTCAAAAAGGGACTTTGCCGAGTGTCTAGTTTTGCAGAGTGCTTGACACTTTCTTTGCCGAGTGTATATCGTTGCCGAGTGCGGCACTCGGCAAAATAGCTCTTTGCCGAGTGCCTAACTTTTAGCTCTCGGCAAAGAAAGTTGCACTCGGCAAAGGATCTGTTTCCGTGGTGTATAGGCCCTCCGATCCTAGCTTGGCGCGCGGCTATATATTTACTAAGCAAGGCAACAGATGAAGTTGCAGTTCATACGATCGATCCAGTGCAAAGTTGAACATGTAAGTGTGTTTGCGTATGGCACACACGGTCCACACTGTGTTTGCGCGTTGGTTTCTACTGCCTTTTTCACCCGAGACGACGTGAGGAGGAGATGGAGAGAAAAGCCTAAAAAGCTGGCCATCAGAGAAGAGGCAGCGGTGCCCGGCCTCTAGCTCGATCTCTTTTCTTCGGAGCACGTCACCCGGCGGTGCGCTTTCAGCGTGGAAGCCAAGCTTCCCAGAGTTCCAGTTCTCGGCACCGACGTCGATGCATGCATGGGATCGGTCGCCGGCCGCTTTGTACGACGGCGGCGTGCAGCCCACGGTTGGAATGTCTCGCAAAGGCGCGGTCTCGGTCGGGGTGTAGCTCATATGTAGAGCTCCACATCGCGAGGCTACGTTTTTTGGGCACGTGCGCGGCAGGTAGTGCAGGGGCGAAGCTAGGATTAAATGCCGCCGGGGTCGGTCCAAACACACGATACTAGTAACTTTTAGCTTGTGATACTAACACTATGGATAATATTAGTAACCAATAATATATTACTGTGGATAATATTATATAAGCTCACATTATAAATATCAATAATACTACTATCACGACTAAGATCGACTAAGATCCTTTAGTAGTGTTAAATTGAAATAAATAGATATGACGACTTAGCCAACCTTTTGATACTCTAAAAACTGTAAAGAATTTTTGGGATTGAAAACATTGATAGTAAGCGATTAAGAATTCACCTCATTACATCACTCTCTAAATTATATAAGTTGCAAGTCAGTAGAAGTCCTCAATATAGTCTCCCTCACCTGCAGCCTCTAGAATACGTCTGGCAAGCGATACATGTTTTCCATAGAAAGCACACTCTCAAAAAGTAAAGATAGGGCATGTTTGGTTCCTTCCCCTCCTCCTAAAATTCATGTCACATCGAATGTTTGGACACATACATGGAGTATTAAATATAGACTAATTATGAAACTAATTGCACAACTTGCGACTAATTTGCGAGATGAATCTTTTAAGCCTAATTAGTCCATGATTTGACAACATGGTGCTACAGTAAACATATGCTAATGATAGATTAATTAGGCTTAAAAATTCGTCTCGAAAATTAGCCTCCATCTATGTAATTAGTTTTGTAATTAATTTATATTTAATACTTCTTATTAGCCTCTAAATATTCGATGTGACATAAATTTTAAGAGCGTCTAAAGAACCAAACACCCCCATAGTCATATCCTGTCCTTACACGTATGGACCCTCATCTATCAAGCCTTTGGTCGGGTGCTCCCTCCAACAACCCAATCCATAATCAAATGGTGGCGGCGAGTTCGCGTGGACTGGAACGGCTCTCAGCGCTCCGGTATTGACTCACTCTTCGTGCTGATATCCTGGGAAGTATGGAAGCAAAGAAATGCGCGCTCCTTCAGAGATGCCGCTGTTACACCAGCTAACCTCCTCTTAATCATCAGAGCAGAGGCAGAATGCTGGGCTCAAGCTGGAGCGACAGGTCTGTCCAGCTTGGCAGCAACGAACGCTGCGTCCACATAGCGATGCAGTTTGTTCCTAAGCATCATGTAATCCATTACCTTCTTTTTGGCCGGGCCAGCTTTTGTCTCTCGTAACATAAACTGCTTCTTCCTTCTTAATGCAAATGATACGCAATGCTCTTGCGTATTCGAGAAAAAAAAGCAAACATAGAAAAGGAGACAAAAAGGCGAACTCAAGTTTGCCAAACGTCTTGATGTACAAAAAGGGCTTCAAGGCAGCAAGCTCTTAATTTGCTAGAAGTATGGAACACAAGCAGCAAAATATGATATAATGTTGTTTGGTGTTTGTTTCTATTACAAATTAGATAGCTGAAACAGAAAAATACGACGGGGATCAGTGGAAGGGGTGAGTAAGGTTGAGGAATCATGGATTTGTACAAAGGCCAGTTGTGCTGGTGTTGCACGTTCATAAATTGGGCTATTGCCTACTGGGCCCTTGCGACTTTGAGTACGTAGTTCTGTTGCAAGGTTGGCTGGCCGGGCCCCACCTTGCTGGGCTGTTTGGGCGCTGAGTCGCTGACCGTCAAGGCATCCACCGATGTCTGCCGGGGTCAAATAATTCTTTTGCCGGGGTCTAGGCTGGTAAAATTTTGCATGCAACGAGAGCGGAAGATGAGCCATCGGGTTCGGCTGACCCAGGTCCGCTTCGCCCCTTGGTGGTGGATCAGTGTGAGCAATCGGTTTAAACCGAAACTTCGGTTTGGTTTATTCGGTTTTCAAGAAACAAGAACCGTTCGATTTATTAAAGAACCCAGAACCAACGATTGTGGTCTTGGTTTTTAACTTCGGTTTCTGGTTTTAAACCATAAAAACCGAGGTCTCCCTTGACCCCGGCACTGTCGTGCTTGAACAGATACGCACGAGCGCGATGCGCAACGCCGCGCTGCTGAGCGTCGCGCCACCGGCTACGCTCGCACCCCACTTGGCGGCGCCGCAGGTCGCACGCGCCCACGAGGTCGAGCTCGCTCCGTACTCGGTGGCCGTCGCAGCTCTGCCGGCGCGCTGTCCCTGTAGCCCCGCTCGCAGCTCGCCTGCCTCGCTCGCCGTCCCCCGCTCCGGCGTGGCGGCGCTCCCTGCTCCTTGCTCGTCTCCTACCACGCGCCGCCGCAGCCACTCCTAGATAGGGTTTGGCGTGGGTGTGCCGTGTGCTGCTGGGGGGTGGATGTCTGATTGAGTGGGGATGAGTGGTGGGTGAAAGGTCCTTGTTTGGTTTTTGTAATTGAGTGATAACATAGGTGGACTAATTGTGTTTAATGTGAGATACACAGGTAATTAGTCCATAGGTACATGTGTGTGAACAACATATGTCATGGAGGTGAAATGGCTTGGACTTGTTGCACATGTGATAATGAAGGAGCTCATTGCGTATGAGACAGGACATTGAGTCATGTGACTAAGGTGGAGAAGATCAAGACAAGACTTGGCTTGATAGACTGATTACAGGTGTGAAGGGCAAGTTGAGTGATGACTTGGCACCAATGGACCGAAACAAAGGTGAAGAGCAAGTGAAGTCAAAATCGACGAACCAATACGGTCACGTGATGATATGAAGTGGATCATATCATTTTGTGATTGGTTGATGCATGTGTTGCATCAACATCGGAGGAGATAGAATAGAATGCGCAAGGCAAATGTATAACATATAAGGCATTTTATTTCACCGGTCATAGGTGTTTAGAGAAGTTTATGATCAGGTTTAGGATAAATGGCCGTACTATCAAGAGGGGTAAACTTGTTTGCATATCGGTCATCTAGTGCACTCGAGTTATCTAGCTTTGCATCATTGCTAGGATCGAGAGGCGTGGTGAATTGAGTGATTAACTCATTTGAAAAATATTTTTAAAAAGCTAACACACTTGCACAAGATGGTGATCACTTGGTGATGTTAGCACATTTGCAAAGGAGAAGAAGTTGGTGAAGAAAATGAGTTGAAAGCGCTGGTCACGGGGTGACCGGACGTGTCCAACATAGCGACCGGACGCGTCCGGTATTTGGCCTAGTCATGAGCAGTGGCTGCAGTTGTGACCGGACTCACGGGAGCATCCGATCAGCTGTGACCTGACGCGTTAGATCATAATCAGGACCTCTCGGTGTAGTTTTTTTACGTGACCGGACGCTCAATACTTCGATTGACCTGACGACACTGAGCATTGCGTCCGGTCAGAGGAGGTGAAGCGCGTGGTGGTGTGCGACCTAACGCAGGGGGCATCCAATCAGGAGGACTGGACGCGTCCGATCGGTCCTGAGGCGCTCTAGGATGTCTCTGGACTCGACCTAACGCTGCCTCGCCTACGTCCGATCGATTTCTAGCGTCGCGTCCGATCGTGTCTGACAATGGGTGCAGAAAGAGCCATTGGGCGCCAACGGCTATACAGGTTTGAACGAGACACGTGGCAGCAGGGCTGCAACCGGACTCGTCGGTCAGTGCACAGTAAGCCCAGTGAAGGGGTAACAGCTATATTTGTTCGTGGGGTTATAAATAGAGCATTGGCCAGCCTTGGGCTCGTTGCTGAGCACACTAGTGCCTTGGTGGCTTATGTGGTGGTACTTGGGAGCCCTCTAACTCACTCATGCTTGGTAGTGTTCATCCGATCGAGTGAGAGAGCGATTCTAGTGCGATTACATCATGATGTTGCATCGAGTGACACTAGGTGATCGTGTTGCAAGTCGGTGGTGCTTATTACTCTTGGAGGTTGCCACCTCCTAGATGGCTTGGTGGCTTGTGACTCCGTTGAAGCATATGAGAAGATTGTGCGGTGCTCTAGAGGAGGATTTGTGAGGGGGGTTTGTGCTCACCCCGTGGGGATCACGAAGAGTAACTCTAGTAGAGCGTGTCATTGAGCTACCCTCACTTTTGGGGTAAGTTCTTACGGTGACCGATGTGCGGGCTTGGCGAGTGATGCTAATTAGCCGTTGAACCACCAAGTGAGCGGTCGACACAATGGAGACTAGCTTGGTGGCAACCAAGTAAACCTCGGGATAAAAATCACCGTGTCATCCTCTTCTCGTTGGTTTGCAACCCCATACACAAGCTTGTATTTACTTTAATATATATTGTGCTTGTGTAGTTGCTCTTATAATTAGTTAGCTTATGTAGCTTGCTAGTTACCTTCTTGCTTGTCTAGCATAGAAGTAGCTCCCTTGCGTAACTAATTTGGTTTTAGTAACCTTGTTAGTTACTTTGCTTAGTTTGTGTAGCTAAGTAATTTGCGCTCTCTAATTAGGCATTAGTTGCCTTGTTATTGAGCATTGCTAGTGAGCTTAGGAGCTTTGTGCTTTTGCTCACTAGTTGTGTAGGAGCTCTCCCGGTTGTTTAAAGTACTAGTTGCATAGGTTTGTGTGACCTTGCAAGCTAGAATTATTTAGGTGAGCTCTAGCTAGCCCGACACCTTTGTTGCCCAATTAGGATCTTTGTAAGGTGCTTGATAACTTAGATAGAGGGATGTAGTCTTGGCTAGACCGATAGTTTTAATTCCGCATTTGTTTCGGTTAGCCGACGCGTTTAATTTTAAAAAGGACTATTCACCCCCCCTCTAGTCCGCCATCTCGACCCTACAAGTGGTATCGAAGCTAGGTCTCTCATTTATGGTCTTCACCGACCTGAGAGCGTGGCGATTAGTGGGCTAGATGATTGTGACACACATGTCTTTGATGGCACACACTTTGCACGATGGAAACACCACATGATTGATCACTTTCGTGCAAAGGGACCCAAGTTTTGGTGGATGGTTATGAATGGCATTTCTCATGTGCTAGACCATAAAAATCTAACCAGAGCTCAAAGGGTTTGCTTTGAACTCGATGCTCATGCTTATTGCTTTATAATAGATGCTTTGAGTTTGGAGGTGTTTTATAGGGTGCATTGCAAAGGGACCACACATGAGTTGTGGGAGGAAATCAACCGCCTCTATAGTGACTCCTCCACAAGTGATGATGACAAGGTCAAGGAGGATGATCTCAAGGAGGAGGTGCATGAGAGTATTGAGCATGACCACAATTTGATGATTGTGGAAGATTGCTCCACCTCATGGTCAAGTGATGATGATGATAATTCTACCACAAGCTCACTTGACAAGATTGATGATGATGCCTCAAGTGATGCAAATGATGATGCTACTCCATGCACACTTAATGGTGATGATAATGATTCATGCCCGGATGATATTGCTACTACAAGCTCATCCACTACATCACATTGCATCATGTCACAAGGTGACACCAAGGTATCTAATGCAAATGTGATTGATCTTGATTCATATGAGGAGCTTCTAGATATATATGGTAGCATGATCAAAGCTTTAGAAAATGAGATGGCTAAAACAAAGAAATTGAAAAATGAAAACACATTTCTAAAGAAAACATGTGAACAACAAAAGCATCTACTTTATGTTACTACTTGTTCACATGAGGAGCTAAAATTGTCTCATGAGGAACTTAGTGTTACTCATGATAACTTGGTACAAGACCATGCTTTTCTCACTAAGGAGCTTTTCAATGAAAAACTTAAAACTAGTGAGAGCTCTTCACATGGGTCAAATGATCAATCACATAATGTTGCTAACCCTTGTGATATAGGCAAGAAGAATGTATCCACCTCTTGTGATGAATTATTAGCTATGTCATGTTCTTCACAAATAGACACTTGTTCTACTTCTATGTCTTGTGAGACTAACCTTTTGAAGGAGAACAATGAGGTCAATGAACAAGTGAAGAATTTGAGCAACAAGTTAGAGAGGTGCTACAACTCTAAAGTCACCTTTGAGTATATGTTAAAGAGTCAAAGAAACTTTGGTGACATGAGTGGCATTGGTTTCAACAAGAGTAAGATCAAAGGCAAGAGATGGGGCAAGAAAAGATATGAAAGAGAGATGAAAAAGCAAGAACAAATGAAGCTATCTCATTTCATGTGCTTCAAATGCCATGAAGCGGGACATCTTGCCAATGGTTGCTCAAATAAAGAAAAGCTCAAGTTGAGGAGAGAAGAAGAAAGGCTAAAGCATGTCAAATGCTTCAAATGCCGCACATAGGGTCATCTCACCTCTATGTACCTAACCAAGCAATTGATGAAGCAACAAGTGAAGCCTCAACCAAAGCCACAAGTTGAGCAAGAAAAGACACCCAAGAGCAAATCAAGATCAACCATGAAGATGGTGGTGATTTGATGATGATGAAGAAGAAAACAAGAAGGGGTGGAAAAGCAAGAGAAAGAGCAATGCGTCCAATAATTAATCAAGACGCAAAGAAAGTGAGCAATAACAAAGAAGAAAAGATGAAGATGATTGCTCACATCAAGTTCCATAGTTATGACATATTGGAAAACCTAGCTTCGGGTTGTCCAAACAAGATTGAGAAGAAAGCTCAAGCAAACAAGAAGAAGCAAGGAAATGAGAAGCACCACATGAGCAAGGAAGAGAAGGCTCGGTTAAAGAGAAAGTGGTACTCTTGCCGGGAAAGGGGACACATGGCATATTCATATCTCCTAGGTAACACTCAACCTATTTTAATTAATGATGATTCTATGCTTAGGAAGGATGGCAATGGTACCTCATTGATTGCAATTATAAAATATTCCGCTATTCATACTAAGGCTATGCCTAAATATGTTGTACCTAACTTGAGAGGACCCAAACAAGTTGGGTACCATCAAAAAGTGGATGAATATGTGTAGGTACCATCGGCATTGGAGGCTTGATTCAATTGAATTCTTGTTGTTCATCATATGTTGAGTCAAGCATTGAAGCCTAGTGCTAATCCAAACCTAATGCCAAGTCAAAATGAGTGAAGTCCAAGTGCTACAACATGCAAGTGTCATTTATCAAGTTGTGGTGATTGTTTGGAATTATTTGGTGGTTTGCATATTTGAGTTGAAGCTTGCTATTGTATGATCATGAGCTAACCAATGTATATCTCTAGTTGATCTCATTCATTTGGGTGCATATGAGTTGATTGAATTGGATAAATATGCATATGTTACTTGCTATGAGATGATTAAATGGATTAATTAATTAGTAATCAAGTTTGGATTGATTTGAGTTGGATAAATTTATAAGATGACTTTTATTAAGCGGATTAAATGGATATATGTCTTGTGAAAGTATTCAAACAAGTTGATTTCAAGTTTGATTTACCTTTGATGAAGTATAGCTCAAGTATTGAAATCTATCCATTATTAAAAATCTGAGCTAGCTGAGATCAAGTCTGAGTTTGAGTGATCAAATCTATTTGGATTGGCTTGAAATTTGGTATACATGCTATAGACTTATGATATCAAGTGATGTACAAATTTCATGAGAATTTGATAAGAGATGCTTCGGTTTTGGAGTGGATCTTGTCAGATATAATGCAGCAGTTTTTAGCATGGAGCAGTGGTGGAAGATTTGATTGCTAACAATTCAAATGTTTATAGCTGCTAGTTGACTTAGTGAGCCACATCTCCACCAAATTTTGTGGTATTTGGATCTGTACATTGCAAGTTATGGATTTCTCTTTGGAGAGTACAGAATCTGCTAGAAAAGTGACAATTATTGGATTGATGAAGAGTCACTTTGATTAAAAGGTCCTCAAGTTGAAAACATGATTATAAGTGGTTGAGGTACCTAAGTTTGGTTTTGGATTGATATAGAAGTATGACAAGCAAAGAGTACAAGGCCATTTAAGTGTGGAGTGTATTTGGCACACATTTGGTACTCAAATTGGAAGATCAAGATCAAACTCAAAATAAAGATGAAGTTTAAGTTATAGTGATAATTGAAGATCATTTAGTAGAAATAAAAGGAATTAAAGAAGGATTAAAGGTTGATCATCAAATTAAGTCCATCACTTGGATCAATCAATTAAGTTATTTTAAGTAAGTATCAAGAATGGTTCTTTGGAGAGAGGTTACTTCTCCCTAGTGTAGAGGCTTGCCGCCTTTTGTAGGTAAACCAAGTGTGGTACTTGGAAAGCTAACATGAAAGTGGTGATCTAAGGGACATTTGAGATGCTTAGTTGAAGCAATCAATAGGATTGATATAGAGAGCAAGCAACACCCAAAAGAGAGCTAGTCATGATAATTCAAGTGGTATTACAAATAGTTCTCTCGAGCAAGCATTGATCAAAAGAAGAAGCAAGCCAACCACAACAAGAGCTAGTGCACTTGATCTTAAGTGGTTCTCAAATCATATGGGTGAAGAATGAATTTCATTATTGATGATTGGTCTTCACCAAGCTTATAATTGGACTTCACATTGCTATTGGAGTAATGAATTGGAATCTATGTGGCTATCCTCTACTTCAACATAGCAAATGTATCATTGTAATATGCATAATCATTTCATTCCTTACTAGTATGCGGTTAGTGCATATAGTACATGCCTACTAGGATCATGCATTACAAATGAAAATTTAAAATTCATAGCCTACCACTATTTCTTGAATGATTAACTAAATCTAGTGGTAGTGTATGAGTTTATTCATAAGCTAGTGAACTCAAGTACTTGATTTAATTTGGATTGCTAACAAGTGACAAGTACAATATTGGCAAGATAACCCTTGCAAGAGGTGTGAAGAAGATTATCATTGGTTCAAACCGGACTTGGAAGCTTAGGCAAATCAATTTAGTTCAAGTCAATTTAGAAGCTCATAATAAGTGACAAGAGTACAAGCACAAGACAACAATGCAAATGGATATCTAGTTTGGTTGTTTCAAGTGGTATCTAGACTTAATTGATTTATCAAGTGGTATTCACAAGCGGTGTCTAGATCAACTTACAAGTGATATCCTACAAGTTGTACTCATGAAGATAGAAAATGTTCAAGAAATGGTTTTCATTGACAAAACCAACAAGTGGTTCCATGCTAGAAAAGTTCTTTCACGTGGCTTTCTACACGTGATATCAATCATACAAGATGGTGGTTCCACAAGTGATCCTCAACTTTAAGTGATCATCAAGTGAAGAAAGTTCCCTCATACACAAGAGCTCAAGATTATTAAGTGATATGACCCATGCTTGGACATAGGGGGAGGAGCCCCACTACAATTGGTATCAAGGTCACAAGATCCTACACGTGGTGTCATTCCAACAATTAAGTGGTGTCCATAAAAAATGCAAGATTCAAGTGTCAACCATCTACCCCAATGCAACCTTTTGTATCAAAAGAGACATACCTTTTATGGAAATTGATAACAATGGGGAGAGATTGAGACAAAGATATTACAAATGGGGATTTGGACATGGACAATGGACAAAGAGGGAGCAACATTGAGGAATTGAGAAGGATCAAAATTCTTGGACAAGAGAAGTACACAAGTAGGGGGAGCAAGCTCATGAACTTTGATTGGTTGCATTTGATATGTGCATATTCATGTGCTTCCTTGCATTGCATAAGTTTTTAAATTTGATATGCATGCTTGTTTTATAGAACTTGGTTGATGACTTGGTAACTAGCATGCATAGGATGATAGCTAGACTTGTTACTACGCGTGGTACTAGAACCTTGCTTATAATGTTGATCTCACGGGGTTTCTAGTATTTTTGTTATCTAGCTACTCATGGTGCTAAGGATGGTGTTAAAAGTGCAACTCCGATTGGTATCAACGCTTCAAAGGTTAATTCTTTACACCTTAGCATCATTGGTAGTAATTACTCTCCCATAATTCCAATCTATACATATGTGCAACCTTTAAACCAAACACACTAGCACATATGTAGGGGAGCTAATACTACCAATTCGGGTTTGTGGTACTTGTCCAAAATCATTTACACATACTAAAATTGCTTGGGCAAGCAACATGAATCCAAAATAGCTTAATTTTCATATCTTTATAGAAGTTGTCATCAATTACCAAAAAGGGGGAAATTAAAAGATCCTTGTTTGGTTTTGGTAATTGAGTGACAACCTAGGTGGACTAATTGTGTTTAATGTGAGATACACAGGTAATTAGTCCACAGGTACATGTGTGTGAGCAACATATGCCATGGAGGTGAAATGGCTTGGACTTGTTGCAAAGCTTACACATGTGATAATGAAGGAGCTCATTGCATATGAGATATGACATTGAGTCATGTGACTAAGGTGGAGAAGATCAAGACAAGACTTGGCTTGATGGACCTGGTTGCAAGTGTGAAGGACAAGTTGAGTGATGACTTGGCACCGATGGACCGAAGCAACGGTAAAGAGCAAATGAAGTCAAGATTGATGAATCAATACGGTCACGTGATGATATGAAGTGGATCATATCATTTGTGATTGGTTGGTGCATGTGTTGCATCAACATCGGAGGAGATGGAATGGAATGCGCAAGGCAAAGGTATAACCAATAGGGCATTTTATTTCACCGATCATAGGTGTGTAGAGAAGTTTATGACCGGGTTTAGGATAGATGGCCGTACTATCAAGAGGGGCAAACTTGTTTGCATATCGGTCATCTAGTGCCACTCGAGTGATCTAACTTTGCATCGTTGCTAGGATCGAGTGGCGTGGTGAATTGAGTGATTAACTCCTTTGAAAAATGTTTGTGAAAAGCTAACACACTTGCACAAGATGGTGATCACTTGGCGGTGTTAGCACATTTGCAAAGGAGAAGAAGTTGGTAAAGAAAAGGAGTTGAAAGCGCTGGTCACGGGGTGACCGGACGTGTCCGACATAGCGACCGGATGCGTTCGGTATTTACCCAGGCGCGGACAAGCAGACATGACTGGACACATTTGGTATTGCGACCGAACGCGTCCGGTATTTGGCCTAGTCTTGAGCAGTGGATGCAGTTGTGACCGGACTCACGGGAGCGTCTGATCGGCTGTGACCTGATGCGTCATATCATAGTCAGGACCTTTCGATGTAGTTTTTCGACGTGACCGGACACTCAGTACTTCGATTGACCTGACGCTGAGCGTCGCGTCCTGTCATTGGAGGAGATGCTTCAGAAGGTAATTTCCTCATTGACCTTGCACAGTTTATGTTTACCCTAAAAAATGTTTGTGCTTGTATACACTATTTTTGTTGTCACTTGAATTAGGGATGCATTAGAAAATTCCTGGCCTTCATACCAGTGTTAAATGAAGCCATTTTTGTACAATTACAAATTACAACACAAAATGGGTCAATGGTTGGTTGGTAATATTAGATGATCATTACCTGCTATGGCCCATAGGCTTGAGATTTGAGAACAGATAGAACATGTGAACAACATAGGTTGCAATCATGATATTACTCTTGTTTACAAATGTCTACAATTTTGTTGCCATCTATTCTTTGTGATCATAACTCTGCTAACTACTTTGTGTCTATGCATAAAATCTATCCAGATTGGCCTCCGATCTTGAGCACATCTCCTATACTATAGGCGCCTGAAATCGGGATCGATTTCAGGCGCTGCTCTCCACAATTCCACATGTTGCCTCTAGATTTGGGTTCGGGGTGGGTTTTTGGGGTCGGCTGTACGCCTATTGAAAGGGGTTTAGGGGAGGAGGCTGGTCAGGTGGAGGAAGCGGGTGCAGGGGTGGAGTAGCGCAGGCAGCAGTGGATCAATTTGATATGTTTGCATTTTCAATCATTCAACTTCCGATCCTGAGTAGTGATGAGTAACATGAATTGTGTTTAGCTTAAAAATCATATGACATTATGATGACAACCAGTGGCCAGGTTTCTTTAACAAATTTGAGACGTTTTCTAATTGGCACATCAAACTTAAAGTTCAATTATGTTTGCTTCGTGTTTTGTTTTAACATGATATCTCAAATGTTTTCCCTCCTTTGAGTATCGTCAATATTCACTAATCTGGTGTAGTGATGATCTTCTATATCTTCTGGAACATACCTTGTGTAGATAGATACATTCAATTGATAATGCAAGAGATGTTCTGTTGTGCTTCCTTTTAGTTGGCTCCTAATGATTACTACTCTCCTTTTCTTCTTCCTTCCACAATATGATTACTGATGTCATAAAAATGTTGTTTTTTATTGTATCTTTATTTCTATTTGTTGCAGAACAATCCTGGATGTGATTTTGTCAAGACATGGCAATTCATGGACAAGTTTACTCGCATAGTTTCAGAGCACAAGTAGAAAGGCCTCTTATACTCTATTGTAGTAACCATCTTCTTATTTATCCACCAAGGAGATTGGAAGGTCCATCTTTGTTTTGAGAGAAGATGTGATGCCCAATCCATGCAATGTTTTTTCTCTTTTGCTGGGATGTTAGTTTGACAAATAAAATTGCTGACAAATATGGCTATTTCTTTCAGAAATGCTATATAATACACATGTGTTTTAGCAAAAAAAAACACATGGATTTTTTCTCCCTCTCTCTTTTCAACTGTCTTCTCGGCCTCAAGGACGACTTCTTCATGCACTCCCGCAGCAGCGTGACCAACTCGGCTCCCACGGAGGACCAGCGCGCCAGCCAGCCGAAGGACCACCCGTCCTATACACGTATACGCGTGCGGCCGGAGGACCGCCCGTCGGACGTCCGATTTGTCCTTTTGTCCTTGCATAGAAAAAAATTGTTTCTTATGATCTGTGGATCTGTGATCTTGTGATTGTCTGGAGGTAGAAGAAAGATGGAGGCTGTTGGATCTTAATTCTATGGTGAAAAAAATTCATATGTTGAAACAGCATAAAACACATGGTTGTGTAGCAGACAGACTCATTTTTTTGCGAGATTTCTCTCCCTGTCAGTTTGGTGCCTCTCACCCTTGGCGTCCCATCCCCACGACGGCGCCCGGATCCGCATTTAAGCGCTTCCCAAACCCTAGTTATTAGGACGGACCGGAGATCGAACCCGGTGGGTTGCGGTTTCGTTCACTTTGGTCCAACCGTTTAGAACCGGTTGAACCGCCGGTTCAATTGTTTTGGACCGAACGAATTGAACCGGCCACAAAAACCTCGGAACCGGTATATATATATGCTATAATTAATAATTAACAAATGATAAACAACACAAATTTAATTGCACAACTATAAGGTTCATACATATGTATATACATAATGATATGTTCTTAATTCAAATTAGCAACATATGATTGATCATATATACAAATAAACTAATAAAAACACAATTATATAACCACCTTTGAAATAATCTAGCCACAAGTCCACAACATGTACTCCAAAATCAACATTTGTCTTTTGACGGTTCTTAACTCAAATGATCAAATTGTTAAAAGATAATAAACAACAACATCCCATAATGCATCGTAGCAAGATAGACCTTAACTTGACAGGTTCTAAAAAAGGATTTAAATAGTAATTCAAATATTCAGTGTTGGAAAATAATCTCAATGCTGAGATAAAGTGTACCATTGTGAAGAGCTCGTCGAGATAATCAAAATAGATATATTATTTATATATTTTAGAGCGAGAATGAAAAAGATATTAAAATTTGAAATTAATAAAAAAGCATCCAAAGTCAATCAATAACAAAAACATAAAGCACGGAGCCTGGCAGGCAAGTACTATACGCACGCACACAGCACGCTCAAACACGCTAGGCCGGCAGACGGCAGTAGCAGAAAGGCCCAGGCCCAGCGCCAGTTGCTCACGCGGGATATCAGCAGGAAGCAGCACGCGCACCACCAAACGAGATTACCAAACCGGGACGGTTCGGACAGAACCGGCCGGTTCACCGGTTCCGTAAAAAACCAGTCGGTTCACCGGTTTTTAGCGGTTCCATTGCATAGATACTCTTTTAAATGAACCGGACTGGTCTAGTTCTGATTCGATCTTTTAGTGGTCGAACCGCCAGTCCAATCTGATCCTAGTAACTGGGCTTCCCAGCCCCCACCCACTGCCCAAGCGCCCCCTCCAGCCTCCGCCTCCCAGCCCATGTCCTCATTGCCGGCCGCTTGCCGGTCTCCAGGAGGCCCCGAGCAACCCCGCCTCCGTTCCCTGATGGTGGGCTCGATCGAGCTGCCGCTCCAGGAGTCAACGACCTCCCCTCCTCCTGCTGCCCCACAGCGCAGGGTGCGCTTCGCCATTACTCCTCCCCCAACCACCAGCTCCTTTATTGCTTCGCCATTACCCCCACCACCCAGCAAATCCTGCCTCAGATCCACGGCCGCCCGCGCGAGGGAGAGCGCCTCAGGCTGCACTTATGGTGGCACACCTTCCCAAGGCAGCCTTGACGCGACGGAGGACTCCAGCGCCGGGTGGCCATGCCCGGTCACCTCACGCATCCAGAGATCGATGAAGATGGTTGGACAAAGGTACTACGGAAAAGGCGTTCAGCTCAGGCGAATTCAAGCCCACCAGCGCCCCGCACACCATCGCTGTGCTCTGCACTTCTGGAGTCACTCAGAGGGAGGTGCCTCCGGTGCCTCGCTGGCGGCCACAGGGCGGCAGACTGCAGGGAGCCGGTCCGTTGCATCAACTGCAGACGAATTGGCCATAAAGCCAGCGACTGCAGCAGAGCTTCACATCCCCCGTCCGGCCACGACACAGCTGCAGCACACCCATCTGACGACACAGCTGGTCCTAGAAGGCGACGTCGTTGTTTCCCGTCATCGACCAGAGAACTTCCTCGCCATCTTCAAGTACCCCCACCACCGAGATGCTGCGGTGACCAAGGAGAAACTTCCGGTGCGCAACCTCGACTTCCGCATCTGGCCATGGCGGATAGAAGCCTATGGAGACCACTGTGAGCTGCGCCATCACGTGCGTCTCTGCCTGGACGGAGTTCCAGTCGACGCTTGGAACGAGAGCATCGCTAAGCGGGTGGTGGCGAGAGCGTGCGACATCGACTAGGTGGAGCAGCAGTCGGTGGACCGGGAGGACACCAGGGTGCTATGCCTCTGGGCGTGGACCTACAATCCCTCCGATATCTCCAAGGTAACCTGGTTGACCATAACTGACAATACAGTGCTTGTTCATGACGGCGCAGTCCCCCCTCATGGCCGACGCGGGCTAACCTTCAGCATCATCGTGCACCTCGACCTGCTTGAGCTGCCCCCCGACAGTCATGGCCGGGTGGAAACCAAGGACTTCACTTGGCACTTTGGGGTCATCGATGGCGAACGCACGCCGCGTGAACGCCAAGAGCCACCGCCACCAGAACCCAGGTGCCAGCATCGCCAGGACGACGACGACGACGAGCGCCGTGGCCGTCGCAAAAAGAGTGACCACTGGGGGTCACGTCTGCTCCGGAGCCTCTCTCGTGCCCCGGAGCGAGCAAGAGAGAGGGAACGGTCAGAGTCACGACATGGCCGTCGCGACAAATCGACTGCTCCAGGGGAACGACGCAGACACGGCCACGACAACAATGGTGCCAGGAGCAGGACTCCACCACGCAACACACGCGCAGATCGCCGGAACGAGGATGACGGCGTCCAGAGCGGGTCACCACCTCGCCGGCCGCACTCAACGACGACATCAGCAGCAGTTCTCCATCAATTCGCAGATCGCCATCACGCCGTTCGCGCCCTGCTCCTCGTGGGCGCACCAGGAGCGAATCTCCACCGCACCACACACGCCCAGCTCCTGGCCACGACGATGAAGGCACCCAGAATGAGTCTTCACCTGGCCGAGCGCGTTCAACTCTCGAAGCCCCGCCCCCAGCAACCTCCAACGGCGCTTCAAGCAAGGGGGCTGACCCCGGCGCTGTGCTCGTGGGGTCTCCAGGGACAACAAGCAGGACGGCCACGACAGCACCCTCTGGTGAACATGACGTCCTGCCGCGGGACAAAACATTGCTGTCCGCCGGTCATGGCGTCCTGGAGCAGGGCGCAGCATCACCGACCACCGTCCACGGCGTCCCGGCGTAGGGCACAGCAACACCGACCTCCGGCCACCAGGGACCGACTTCTGAGGGCGGGAGCGCTCTGCAAGTCCCACTCCCACTCATGGCCACGCCCCCTGCTTCGCCGGCGACTCCAGCAATCTCCATCCGTGGCCGCACAAGGGAGCGTCAGTACGGGCGCCGCGACAGTGGCCGAAATCTCTCCCCGCCCAGAAGCTCGCCCAAGACGCCGACAAATGACGGTGACCAGCGGCAAATTTAGACTAAACTGCTGTCAGGATCGTACAGATTCATGAACTCAATCTGATGGTCGTAGCTGGCCGGAATACGCGAGGTTCCATTTATTTGTACAAAGTTATCGGGGTCACATGACCCCGACACATGCACTGTGGCTTCGCCGCTGACGGTGACATCTGCATCATCAGCCACAGGTGCTACACTCGCGCAGACCTGACGACGACAACAGTGGATCCCGCATCCACCAGCAGTAACATGTTCAACTGCAAGTTTTGACTGTCCTTCACCCCCCATACTACACAGGTTGTCATCCCCAACCAGTGGCGACAGCAGGGACGAGGCTGCACAACGTTCTGCCACAACTACGGCATTCAGGCGATCTCCTCGCTCCCACCAGGCCGCGTCTGGTACCCGATTCAGAAGGTACCGCCCAAATTGCGTCTATGTCAGGCGTAATTGTCGCAGGCAGCGCACGGCGTCTCCAGTAGCCCAACAGAACACGACGGCCAACTTCATCAGCACAGTCACACTGCAGACTGCAGTGCCGCTGCTCCAAGGGCCACCCCAGCGAACGAGGACAGTCAGACGCAGGAACAAGCGGTCTTCAGCCCCCCTGCGCAAAAAGTGCGCATCGCAACAGCATCTTGGCCGCGGGGCGATGCGCAAGCGAAGGCGCGCCAAGTTCTGATGAAAAAACCTGGCTTCATGGAGGACCGTTCGCTGGACGACGCGCTGATGGGCTACTTCACGCTGTTCGGCGGTCCACTTTCAGGGACGGTGATCCAGGCGTTGACTGCCCTTTGTGGCCTCGGCGACGACTCTGGGGCAGGCTGCTCCCAGGCTTAGGCTTCATAGTTCGGTGCAAGGGCTACATTATGTAACTCATGTCAAGCTCCAACCATTTGTATCTTGAGTTCAGTAGGTGTGTCGTCATCTCCAGTTATGTATCGGCTATGAAGGATGCAGTGGTGACGGCTAGGGGCCAAAAATAACCAAAGCGCTCTCCACTCCTTCAGGGTCACCATGTCATCTTCAGTTGTTATTCTACTATGTCTGCAACAAAGCTACTGCCATCAGCGCTGCTAGCTACCTGTTGTAAGCTTCGGTTTGGAAATACTACTGTGATCGGCTGCAGCCAGTTTACTCACTTCAATGTGTCTGTTCTTCCCTTGCAGTTTCTGCACAGGCTGTTATTTGGGGTAAATCTTGTTTTCAATGACACAACGTAATTGCAACATCCTGTGCTGGAACGTGAGAGGCCTCAATGATGTGGTGAGGCAAGATACAGTGAGCTTGCTAGTTAGAGACAACCTCCACCATCGTGTGTTTGCAGAAGACGAAGATGCAAAATTTGGATCAAGGTGTTGTCAGACGTACTGTTGGGGCTAAGTTCGCCAACACTTTTGTGGTACTACCAGCCATTCAGACACGAGGTGGCATTCTTATTGCAGTCAATGAGGATTACTTCCAGCTCTCCGACCAACATTCATCTACACATGCAGTGACTGCAACAGTCACCATGAGGGCAGATGGAACCAAATGGCAAATTACGGTTGTATATGGACGCCGAGAAATTACAATTTCTATAGGAGCTTGCAGCTATTCCTTTCCCGGCCCATGGGAGATGGCTCATCCTAGGAGATTTTAATCTCATCTACCAGGCAGAAGACAAAAACAACTCCAATCTAAACCGTCACCTCATGGCCTCCTTCAAAGCGGTCATCGACAACCTGAACCTAAAAGAGATAGGCCTCAACGGACATCATTTCACCTGGAGCAACGAGCAAGACAATCCAACATTAACAAGAATCGACAGATTTTTTTGCACCCCTGATTGGGAATTAACCTTCCCGACATGCTTTCTCCACTCTTTGCCTTCTCTCATGTCCGATCACACCCCGCTACTCCTGCAGGGAGAACTTGAGCACTACCACAACCGGACCTTCCGCTTTGAAAATTTTTGGGTCAAGATGGATGGTTTCAGAGACTTGGTGGAACAAGTCTGGAGTAAACCTGTGCACTCTTCTTTACCCATCAAACGGTTGCACACAAAATTAGCACGAGTGGCCAAAGGCCCTAAGCGGTGGCGCAAGGAGAAGGTTGGGGACACACGGCTGCAGCTGGCCATCGTCAAAGAGGTGCTGCTACAACTTGAGGCAGCGCAGGAATTTAGGACACTCACACAGCAGGAACTCGACCTGCGCCGACGTCTAAAAATCAGAAGCACCGGCTTAGCTGCCATTGAAAAGTCGAGGATTAAACAGCGGGCTAGGCTCACATACATCCACAACGGAGATGTAAATACAAAATTCTTCCACATTCGGGCCAGCACAAGATTGAGGAAGAATTATATCCATTGTCTGCACACAGATAGGAGGGTGGCGACTACGCACAATGACAAAGAAAAAATCATCGCGGATTACTTTTCAGCACACATGGGCTCACATACACCGAGGTCAGTGACGTTCAGCTGGTCGGCACTCGGTTATGTCCCAAGGGATTTATCAGCTCTCGAGGCCCCGTTCACGCGAGAAGAGATCAAAGAGACAATAAAGTCGATGCCACCTGACAAGGCGCCGGGCCCAGATGGTTTCACGGGTGCCTTCTTCAAAGCCTACTGGGACATCATCAAAGACGATGTTACTGTTGCGATGAACAGCCTGTACATGCTAAACTCCCAAGGCTTTGAGCTCCTAAATACGGCAAACATCATCCTACTCCCAAAGAAAAGGGACGCCTTGCGAGTTACAGATTTTCGCCCAATCAGTCTCATTCATAGCATAGCGAAGATTTTTACCAAGTATTTGCAAACAGGTTGGTGCCGCTGCTAGACTCCTTAGTTTCGAAATGCCAAAGCACATTCATCAAAAGGAGGAGCATCCACGACAACTTCCTATATGTTCAAAACACAGTATGGGCAATGCAAAAGATGAAGCTGCCCACGCTGTTCCTGAAACTTGACATACACAAGGCCTTCGATACGGTCAGCTGGAGCTACCTTCTGGAGGTATTACAGGCCTTAGGGTTCGGACCACGCTGGCAGGAGTGGGTATCGATCCTTTTCCGCATGATGTCGTCGAGAGTGCTGCTAAATGGACAGCAGGGCCCAGCTTTCAGTCACAACAGAGGGGTTCAACAGGGCGACCCTCTATCGCCCATGTTGTTCATTCTCGCTATGGACCCGCTTCAACGCGCTGCTAGACATGGCAACAAAGCAAGGCGTCCTCTCTGCTCTTCCTCTATCTATGGCCAGGTGGAGGACCTCCATGTATGCTGACGATGCGGCTATCTTCATTAACCCGATCAAGGACGACTTGGACACCATCACGACGATCCTCTAGGAATTTGGTAGGGTCTCAGGCTTACATATAAATCTGCAAAAGAGTTCCGTCCACCCGATCAGATGCCAAGACATCGATCTAGACCATGTGTTAGCCTCCTTTGCAGGGGCAAGAGAATCCTTCCCGTGCCGCTACTTGGGATTGCAGCTACATACGAGATCCCTGCAAAAGGTCCATGTGCAACCGCTCATTGAACGCATAGGGCAGAGGCTACCTGGTTGGAAAGGTAGAATGCTCAACAGAGCGAGCAGACTTACTTTGGTCACCTCAGTGCTATCCTCGATGCCTACCTATCACCTCACTATGTTCCTTCTGGCGGTATGGGCAAGAAAGCAAATTGACAAAATCAGAAGTTCATTCTTTTGGAAAGGTGATGTGAACGCCAACGGAGGGCATTGCTTGGTAAATTGGCCGGCAGTCTGCATGCCAAAAGATTTGGGAGGGTTGGGGGTGCCAAACTTGAAAAAATTTGGAAGAGCCTTGTGCCTACGTTGGTTGTGGCAGGAGTGGGTTCATGACTCAAAACCTTGGGTAGGGACGACACTGTCGTGCAATGACCTAGACCGTTTGTTCTTCAACACCTCAACAACGATAACAATTGGGAATGGTAACAAGGCACGTTTTTGGCATCACAATTGGCTAGACGGTGAAGCTCCAAGATACCTAGCGCCCCATCTTTTCTAGCTAGTGAGCCAAAAGAATAGGAAGGTTTGTCAGGAACTACAAAATGGTAATTGGATCCGCTCCCTCAGGACGCGAATCACAACATCCGTTCAGATACAAGAATTTGTCGCCCTCTGGTTCAGGATTCAGGAAGTGCAGCTCACGCCCAATGTGCAGGACTCCATAGTGTGGAGATGGACGGCTGATGGAAACTACTCCACACGTTCGGCATATAACATACAGTTCCAAGGTTCACACTGCAAGTTCCAAGCTGATCTCATTTGGAAAGCAAGGGCGGAAAATAAATGCAAGATACATGCCTGGTTACTAATGCACAACAAAATCCTCACGGCGGATAACTTGCAAAAGAGAGGGTGGCCACATCATGAGCATTGCGTCTTGTGCAATGGACCTTTAGAAACAGGACTGTATCTATCTTTGCTATGCCCCTTCACTAAAGTCGTATGGAATCAGGTGTTATCTTGGGAAAACTTTGATGTGCAACTGCCCCAACAAGATCCCTAGTGCCTGGCAACCTGGCGGGAGGAGGTGGCGAGCAAGGTGCCAAATGGCCCCGTTCGGCTTGCTGAAACTGGCTGAAAATACTGTTCTGACTGAATTGTTGTGAGAGAAATACACTGTTCCGGCTGAAAAAACAAGCCGAACAAGCCGGTTTCAAAGCAAGAACGCCGAACATTTAATGGAGTGCTCATTTATGTTGTGTGGAACCTGTGGAAGAAAAGAAATAGGAGAATTTTCGAAAACGAGCACAAAACATCGGAACAGGTCACCTATCTGGCCAATGAAGATATTGTTCAGAGACGTAGGGCCATGTGTAGTGCGGGCTAAATCAACAAGCGCATGAGCGGTGGCTTCTGTGTGTTGGCTCTATGGCCAGTGTTTGAGTTGGTCCTATAAGCAGGTTTCTTGGCACCATTGGTGCCTGTATATAAAACTCTATTTCCTTCTTAATTGAGCGGCAAAGCTCCTGCCTTTACTTTCAAAAAAAAAAAGTTTGGTTCTAAGAACAGTAAACAGTTCCTGACTCGGGCTGACTGACGTGCAGCTTACCGAATTATGTTTCCTTGGGAATGAAAATTTGTTAAGAGCTAATCAAATATTTTTTCTTGTGTATGGGTTTACACTTTACAGTTTGAATCGATCATGTAATCATGTTGAATATATTTTCATGTGCTATGGCCTATGGGCCACATTCCCATTTCCGGACCAGTTATTTTCTGCAGTCACTTTGCAAGTCTGCAGTCACATTCCCACACATTATTTTTTTTCATGCAGTGGACTGCTCTGGGAGTGGAAGCAAGAATACCAGAATCATAAGGTGAAACTCCCACACATACCAATACGGCAGTATCAAATTGTCCGTACGGGTTGTCTACTGTACAATGTACATGTATAGCAGCTCGTATATGCTGTGTACTTTACACGGCTCTTGATCCACAGGACTACAAGAGAGCCGAAATGCCTACCTGTCTAAACTCTCTAGAGCTCAACTCTCTGCTCGGTACAAACCGTCCCCTTTTTTCTACGCTATACAAAAGTGAAGCAAATATCGTCGAAATCGCAGCAGATTATCTGTTGAATATATTGCTCAAATCATGTGTGCAGCTTGATGCCTGGCAGCAACTCCTCGCTGGAGGAAACCTAAGGTTTACCGGCCAAGTTCTCCAAGCAAACGTCACAGAGAAGTCAGGCCAGCCCTTTCAGTGCCTGAAATGCATCTGGGCATCAGAATCCAGGGCCATTCGTTCGTCCTGAACTTGGCTGCAAGTGAAGTTAGTTACCTCAGAGCTTCCGAGTCGTGCTGCCGTAGAGGCTGGTTCTCGTTGTTCTGGCTGTCCAGCGGCATGTACTGGGACATGATGGACATGATCTCCGAGTCCATGTACGACTGCAACACGACGGCAAAGAGTTTTCAGTTGATCGAGTTGCCATCTGCACAAACGCTTCTGCATTCTACGGCGTTCACCGCTGAACCATGTATCCTTTTCAGATGGACTTACCCTGAGCCTGTACTTGTAGAAAGCGTAGCCGGCGACCCCAATGCCTACTACGCACGCCACGGCCGCGATGGTAATGAACCAGCCGAGCTTCGACATGTTGTTAGCTGCGTGACAGGTCCAGAAAAAAGTTGGTCGTCAGACCTTCAGATGGCAGATGCATAGCTGGTCTGAACTCTGAATTGTGATCTACATGTAGGTCGCTGTGGCTGGCATATGTATGTATCTCACTCACCTATGCAGACGTCCTCGCCGCGGATGTAGAGCTGGTTGCCCTTGCACTTGCACTCGTAGTTGCCCCACGTGTTCTTGCACTGGCAGTCCGGGCATGTGCACGCCAGCTTCTCCCTGCACTCGTCCAGGTCTGGATGACGACATGGATCGGAGCATCTCGATTAGTTCAGTGATTCTGCCCGTCCTGCTGCTAAAGCCGTCAATGGTTCGGGATGGGGCGAAAGGACGTAGAGGGATTTTACCTTCACATTTGTGGCCATCGCCGTGGAACCCCGACGGGCACCGGCACCCGGTCAGCGCGGTCTCCTGCGATGATCACCGGCGAGCACGCGGTTAGCGACGACGGCCGTCAACGGAGAAGATCGTGTGAGCAAATGGTGGAGATGGGCTGTGTGTACTGTTACATACCGTGCAGGCGGAGAAAGTCTGTTGCCCTCTCGTCTCCGACCAGCACCCGCCGTTGTTCAGAGCGCACCTGCCCGGCCCAATAGCTGAAGCACACACACAGACACAGTGCAGCCAGATGAGGCACACGGCGCAGCGGCATGGTATAAGAGCTTGTTCAGTGCCGTGTTGGCGTGTTCAGACGAAGAAGACCATCTTACGTTTGCAGTGAGTGTAGCCGTCGCCCTCGTAGCGGACGCCGTTCACCACGGGGCACTCGCACACCCGGCCCCGGTACGTGTCCTGGCAGGCGGTCACGTTGGTGGCCTCGTCGCGCCAGCACCCGCCGTTCCTGTGCAGGCACTCGTTCGTCTCGATGTCTGAAGAGATCAGGGAGAGAGAAAATGGTTGTTCAGATTTCACAGGAACATCCATTGTGCAAACAGCACTTGGGGCATCAGAAGTGGCCTATATCTATATACCATGGCTGAGGCAGACGCGGGGCTCCGTCCCCTCCTTGAAGCCGGCGCACACGGCCTTGAGCACTGCCGTCCGCTCCAGTTTCCCTGCACGTCACAATTCGTGTTCATCAGTAATTCATCACTGCACATCACAGTTTACATCGAAGCAAGCCAAGCATATGCAGCAGCACCAACCTCTGTACTGAACGTTGTTGATGACCAGGGTCGGCAAAATGGTGACATCGCCTCGCGACCCGCTACCGATCTGGAACTACATTGCAGCATCATGACCATATTTTGTCAGATTCCAGACCAGAAGATAGATAGATTCAGAGTGCTAGGAAAGGAAGATCGTTGTGACTGACGAACCTGGTCTTCCTGCTCCTTGGACAGGACGGCGTTGTCGGCGTCGGCCTCGGGGTCGCCCATGCACTCCAGCACCTTCTTGAGATCCAAACCTGGTTCCATTCCAGAAAAGCCCACACGCACGATCAAGAAAAGCACGCCGAGATCATAGCCATCCATGGAGTATGCCGGCATCGGTAACTCACCGAGCGCGGTGACGACGTCCTCGGCGCAGGTCTTGGTGTACTTCTTCTCCTTCATGGAGCAGCGGATCTTGTAGTCCATGACGTAGTCCCACCACGCCCAGGGTCGGCCGGTGTCGTTGGCGACGCGGTGCACGCAGAGCTGCCTTAGGTTCTCCACCACCACGTCCTTCCCCTCGTAGCCCGCGCCGAAGTCCCCCTCCGGGTCCGGCGCGCAGTACCTGCCGTGGTTGATGCACTGCGACCGGCACTGCTGCGTCAGCCGGAACGCCTCGGGGCAGTACCAGGTGATGTAGTGCGGCGTGAAGCGCGCGTAGCCGCCGCGCTCCAGGAGCTGCGCGTGGCCGCGGAACCCGCGCACGAACGCCATCTGCTCGTCGCACCGGGGGCCGCACTCGTCGTTGCTGTTGGTCCACAGCTCGTACTCCACGCGCTCGTCCGGGTGCGGCATCGACTCCCGCCAGTCCAGCTTCACGATCACCTCCTCGCCCGCGCCGTCGTCGCCGGAGGCCACCTTCTGCGCCATCTTCTTCAGGGACTCGCCGAACGCGCGGTTCACCAGCGCCGACGGGATGTTGATCTTGTCGACGTACTCCGTGCCCGCCGACGCCTCGGGGCTGTCCATCGTCAGCAGCTGCTCGTCCACGCTGTCCGCGATCAGCACCGCCGCCGCGCCCGCGCGCTGCGCGTTCCACGCCTTGAGCGCGAAGTAGCAGTCTGCATCAGGCGGCAGCCAGGTGGACGTGCATCAGTTCACCGGTGAACGGCAGGTGAATTGGATATGGGGACCAATTCACCAACGAACGGCAACATTGTTTAAAAAAAACGAACGGCAACATTTTTTACTACTAATAAAAATGCTAGTGAACAGTTGATGCAGCTCCGAGTGCCATAATAGCTGGGCATTTGACTGAAGCTTCAGCTTTGGGAACGTTTTGGTTTGAAAGCAAGGGTGAAGCAGATTGGTCTCTGATTGAAAGAAGCTCCAGCCTTTGGCGCCGACGCAACTGCTGGTTGGTGCGGTGGTGGTGGAGGAGGAGTCGGATCAGGTGTGTGGCGGTCGTGGGATCAAGTGAGATGTGAGTTAACAATAATCAACAGGGCCAACTACTTTTGCCTCTATGTAATCAGTAATCAGAAATTTGAATGTTTGAAAATGTAAATGATGATGTAAACTGGGATGGGCCTTGAAGGCCTAGATCAATGAAAAACTAATCAGGTGGGGAGTCTTTCCCCCCGTTGACACTCAAACAAAAAAACAATAATCAACAGGAAGCGAGAGCAAGATGACTTCAATAATACTCCACTGGCCACTCTAAGCTAAGGGTTCTTTTCTGATGAATTGGTCATTGTTGCTAGGCAGGTTCATGGTAAGGTGGTATGTATCAGCATGTGCAAACCCAAAAAAAAAAAAAAAAAAATCAATAAGCAAAAACAGTATGTGAGCTGAATTGAACTACTTGGAATTATAGGCTCTGGGGATTGGGGGGAACTACTAGGTGGTGGGCGCAAAAAATCAATGGAGCAGCAAGAGCTGAATATGGCCCCTGCTTGCTGAACTGAATTATAGGCTTTGTTCGAAATCAATGGAGCAGCAAGAGCTGAGTATGGCCCCTGCTTGCTGAACTGAATTATAGGCCCCGTTCGCTGATTGGTTTCAACCACCAGCATCAGCCGGGCTTATCAGCCCAGAAACCAACCAGCGAACAGGCTGATAAAGCACTAAGAAATCTATGTGACACCTTAGTTGGAGATCAATCGGCATCAAATGATTAATATATTACATCACTTAGATGGCATGTCCACCCCTGTTGTTATTCACTGACCAACCATTCAGTTCTACCTTAATAATCACTGTCTAAACAATGCTTTCCGACAGAGTGTTAACATAACAAAAGAGGGAGTACTGACATCAATATGATATTGACAGGGATACTAATAAGCAAGAAAAGTCCTTTTCAACCCCTCAAAATATGAACAAAACTTTCGTTCCAAAAGGAAAAGAACAAAACTGTACTTCAAACTAGCACAACTCAAAAATTTCTGAATATTTTTGTTTGATGAAATGAAACTCAGTTTCAGAGGTAAACATAAGATGTGTTCATTCAGGAAATGAATGACGGAAATTTAAGATTTTTGATGAAGAGAAGAAGAAGCGGCGGTGCGTACCTCCACGGTCAAGCAGGAGGATGACCGGGCGGCGGGACTTGGCCTTGAACTTGGCGTCGAACTCGTCGCACCCCGTGGCCTTCTTGTCCGGGTAGATGACGACGCCGGTGAGCGTGCCGCCGTAATCGGGCACGCCGAAGTTGCCGATGGCCGCGTCGTGGTGGCCACGGATGTGCTCCGGCGCGAGCACCCGCACGCTGCTCTTCTCCACCACGAACCGCCCGCGCACGGCCACGATCAGCAGCTGCACCGCCACAGCCACAAGGCCGCCGGCGAGCCACGGCGCGCGCCCCGCCGCCATTTCCGACCGATCAACTGATGACCGTCCGGTCAGCCGCCAGTCTCCCTCTCCCCAACAGCTAGCGAGAGGAGGGAAGAAGAAGAAGACTTGAAGCAAGGAGGAGGATCAGAGGGCAATGAGTCGCGCCGTCTGGTGGCAACTAGCCACGCAAAGCCAGGGGTAGGTGGTTGCGAGAGGGGGAGAGAAATATATTGCAACTGACCGGTGCAGGTGCGGAAGAGCGAGGGAGAGAGGGGTGGATGGAGAGAGAGAGAGAGACGACGAGAAGACTTGGAGTTTTTTTTTTTTTTTTTGATTCAGAAGACTTGGAGTTGGGACGGCGGGATGACGATGGAGGAGGTTGCTTGAATCGTACAGAATGGTGTTTGGTCCGGGGCATTGGTGTCCAACATGTGACGTACAAGAGAAGGTGACAAGGAGAGGAGGAAGAGGAAGGTGCCTGTGAGAGGGAGCAGCCTACTGCTAGCAGGTGTGAGGCCATACAGATTACAGAGACTACTTCAAAGTAGGAGCATGACAGTGACAATTTTTCTGGGAAACATGAGGTGGTGGAAGAAGAGATCGAAACGAATCGGGTGTGAGAAGAATCTCAAAAGGGGAGAGTGAGAGGTAGAGGCTGTGGCTTGGAGTCTCTTGGACACTTTTGGCCGTGATATTTTTTTCCTTTTTCCCTTTTATTTTGAGAATTGAGAGCAGCACCCATTTTCCTCGTGTGCTATGAGAATGACAAAATCATCACCAAGCATGTCGCTATTGAGAGATTAGTCACTTGCCACTAAAATAATAAAAAAAAAAAACCTAAATTATTTCCTCCAAATTTGCATTATGTCCAGATAACCCCATAAACTAACATTTGATTCAATTTACCTTCTCTAGCTATTTCAGTTGATCCAATTTACACCTTCAAAAGTTTTTTCCCTTTCTGTTTCTCTATGTACAAAAAGTGTAAATTTGATGTAATTAGGACTAAACTTTAGTCTCAAGATCCAAATACCCCCTTAACATAGTTGTAGAGAAATCAGAGTAAATGATCCTCAGTGGGTTCCATCTATATAGGTTATATATATAGATTCCAACTCAGGGAACTCGCTGCGCGTTTTGTTTGCCGGAGATCAGTCCGTCTGGAAAAAACGAGCCTAAGAATAGTGTTTGGTTTGCGCCGTCGTGCCATGCCATCTGTCATCAAGTCATTCCATTTGTTTACTCCAGCAAGCCGCCAATCTCAAAGGCCGGTTCATATTATTAAACTCCATAAAGCTCCTAGAATCCACGGATTCTCAGCGCCCCTGGTACTGTTCACTGCCACGTGCTCTCCTGGAATTGGCGCAGGGAGAACGCTTCAACCGCTGTTCCATTTACTGTTCGTCAATCAGCCGTCTCCACGTGCCTCGTGCGTGTGCCTGCCTGCATTTGCTCTCTCAGGGTTCATTCAGGCCCGCACGTCTACGGCCTTTATTAGACAAAAAAAAAGGTAACTGGCAGCGCCTTGAAGCCTCCGCGTCGTCTTCTTTCACTCACCCAAAGCCCCAAAGAAAATCTGCGCCTCGCTGCCTCCGCCTCTCCTCTCGATCCTACTCTTCCTCTCCCGGCAAATCGTGTGTCCGGATGTCGCGCCAACCACTCGCCATCGCCACCTCGCGTGTTCCATCCGCACGGCCGGATCCCTGACGCTGCCACCGCTCTGCCTCCACGGTAGCCTTGAGATGGTGCCCTGTCTGCCTTTCGGCCGTCGCTTGGCCGTTATGTAATCAGTGGCCCGTTGTGCTACGCATCAGGTCGCCCTCTCTATCTTCCTCCCCTAGACGGAGCAGCAGTCGACTCCACATCCAGCCTCCTCGCCTTCTCCAACCAAGGTACTCTCCCCCTCTCTCTAATTTGGTTCGGCCTGTCTCTGATTGCTCCTACTGGGTGGACAGCGCATTCGAGGTGATAGCCATCCACCGCAGCACTTGGACGTCCCCGATGAGGTGTTTGGAGGAAAAAGAAATCGAGGGCACCACTGTCACGGCCGTGACGTCCGATTGCAGCCTGGCCTGGTCACGGAGGGCGATATCCTCCACGTTATTAGCGACTATTCCGGTCAACAGCTACAACACGATGTTTTCTATTCCTTTACATGAGTGCTACTTCAAACCACGTATCTACATGTGAAATGTGCAGGCTCCTAATGCGGGTGGGCAGATAGAGGAAACTTTTGGCAGCCTTCCTCACACGCCATCAATGTGTTTTCTGAAATTTAGGCCATGTCAATTTGCTATTTTCTGGGACATGGACTGGCCAACCTTTGTTTATGTTGTTGTATTATCTATCTTCTTGCAGAAATAAAATTTAACCAACATGTTTTTCCTGAAAAAAAATTGGTCTGCTTGTGTGTTCTGAACTTTCATTTTGATGATGCTTCATATCTGCATGTTTGATTCAGTTTTCAATGCATTTCAGGGGTTGTCAGTGTTGGTGACGATATTTTGAGTTCTGATGGCAATCCATGGCCCAGTGCCTCCATGCTACAAGCTTAATTAGAGCCCACAGATTAAGGATTTGTCAGCAGAAATTTAGACATCAACAGTCTCCATGGTACATGCTTAATCTAAAGCCCACATATTAAAGATTTGACAAATATAAATTTCCATATTCACATACATTGCGGACATGACCTAGCATCTCTTTTTCCAATTAATTTCTACTTGCATAGCACATAGTTATCTCCAATATTTTAGCAAATAATGGTTTCATCTGATTTCCTAGGTTGTGTCCATTGATTTTTTGCTTATGTACAACTCATCCATATGGTATGCAAGCCATCTTGCTACCAGTTACCTGCTCGGTCCATTGCTTCATGGTCTCACTTTGCCTGTTTAAAATCTCTGCAAAATATATTTTTGTGCTGGCACCTGTTGTTTAGCAAATTTGCGCGTTAAACTCTTGCAATTTTGATTTTGTGTCTTCTAGCTTACCTCTATTGGATAGTTGGTATTCGATGAACAACAGTTCGGTAAGTAACATTTTCCTGTTGTATATGTTGTAATTGTCGATCATGCATTTCTTAAATCTTTAACATAGGTTGCCATTTTTTGTGGTTACGCTCTTGGTTTATCTGATCCAAATGATTATTCAGTAAAAGGAAGACTTTTCCTTTTTTCTGTTTTGATGCACCTGAGATAGCTACATATCTGGCCTGTAGTAGTCTGAGATAACTTATGTAGTTTTGTATTACCAAAATACTCAGCAGAAAGATAGTTTTGTGTTGGACAATTGTACATCATTTTTCTAAGGAAGGGTGTGGCCTCAAATGGCATCTACAATATTGTTGCCAAGCCAAACGCTACTTGCATCAGGCATCGTCATGCCTTCCTATGGTACTACATTTACCTACACTTTATATTCATTTTCTGTTCTGAGCAAATATAATTTATCTCATAACACCTTATGATACAATTTAATTAGAATTAGTTACTATGAGTTCTGTCATGGATCTAGCTGTGGAACAGAACAGGTTATCAACCATGCATTTTTTAGGCATGGAGCAAGGCTGCATGATCCTTTTTTTTTGTCCAACTAATATAAAAGAAATTTTAAAAATACATAGTGATTTGGTTTCTCATTCACTAATCTAATAATTATGGTGCTTCCTGCTTTGTGCCTCATTAGGACGAAATCAGACATGGTGCTTTGTGCCTCATTAGGACGAAATCAGACATGGATATTGACTAGCTGTACACGCTCATTTTAGGAATTGATTAGATGCAATTTAATGTAATAACATTAGTGACTGACCTGCGGAATCCAATCCTTGATAAAAGGTACAGTTTGTGTGCTATGACCACTTCAGAGTTATCATTGACTCATTCTTTCTCTTTTATGAAACTGTTCTTACAACGCTAACCTTTTTTCCTTGAATAGTGAATGAAATTTCTGCAGACTAACCTCATTAACAAGGTACTCAATTTTGCACGAGAGGATACAAGTCATTGTCAGATGGGACCTGGAACTAATGGCTTACCAGGTCGCTTGATGAAGAATAGACACGGTCTTATATGATGTTTTTGCCAACACTCAGTCCAAGAGTAACCACATTTCCTGTAATCTTCATCTAAATTATACAATGGACTAATGTCTCTGTAGTTTATTTATGTTTAATTTAGTGTTCTGCATTGCAAATTTTATTTTCTACTGTTTTATACGCCACCCTATTGTATCGCTGGGACTATATAAATATAGTCAATTATTCATAATGGTTGTGTAAAGCATAGATGAATTAGTCTTATCACATATGCAGTCAAGTGCTTAATCGGTCTTGCATGCACATTTGAACAGCCTGCTAGCTTCCGCTTGCTGCCATTAGCGCGAAGCCAAAACGGGCGCGGCGAAGCGCGCCCACCGTCCTAGTTCCATACAAATGTGACGGACGAACCGACTCTCCATGCATACAAAGGAAACCTATGCCGGATGAAGTTAACTCTCAAACAAAATACGGTTACGAATTGAAATACGCTCGATTCACGCTATTTTATATTTACCTTGCATTACTTGTTTTTACATATTGTAATTTCCGACAATTGACTTGGAACACTACCTGTCCTTTTCTACAAAGAAGAACCTACATATACGGGCGTTGGCTATAAATAACCACCGGCTGTGACACGCATGCTCAGACTTTCTTGCAATGTTGTGACGTTTCATCTCTATCGTCCTTCGCTCTGTTCGTTTGGGTTTGTTTGGCTTATAAGCTATGACTGAAAGTACTGTTGACTGATTTGGTGCGAGAGAAAAATACTGTTCGTTGGCTGATAAGCCAAATACGACCAAGCGAACAGACTGCTTATTTGTGGTGCGGAATATATGCGACGATATTTTAGATGTGACATTAGCTCTCGCCCTAACCAGAATTAACAACGCGATGTGTACATCACGCGACAGAACGCAACAAAACAGTTCAGTCGCTGGGTGTTTCTTGTTGCAAGCGTGTGCTGCACCACACGATTGCTTGCAAGAAAGATCTCTCCATGGAGAGAGGTAGGGAATGAAGGTGGTGCCAGTGCCTGCCGGACTACCGGTCGATGTATATGAGTGCCATGCAAGGGAAAAGAGCCACTAAACGGAGTAAATGATTTCTGAATTGCTAAACTGGAGGGGAATCTGAATCTGAAATTAAAAAAAAAGGTGACAGGTCGTGGTCGTTTTGGTAAATTTATGAGCGGTCGGTTGGGTCCTGGACAAGTTGGACGACTCTTGCGTTGGGTCAGTCAGTCGTCGGTCTTCTCGTGGTAATTTTAGACTTTAGAGCACGGCAGGGCGGCAAGTCTTGGCCAACCGCGTGTTTGACGGTGAGTTTTGAGCCGGTCCTCTAGGGGCCGATCGAGCTAGGAGTCGGAGACGGAGATCGTTAGATGCTTGTGGCGTCTTTAAGGCTCACCCCGCGAGAGACGTCATTTCTCTTTTGTTTTAGCTTGCACATTATAAATTAATCTATCTGCCTATCTATCTACTTCCTCCGTTCCAAATTAATTATTAGAATTGCTGAGAAGCAAACGTCTGGCCGCCCAGACGCCTCTCTTGATGGGTCTCAACGCCCACCTGAACGGCCCAACGTTCGCACCAAACTGGCCAACTCGAGTTGCTAAAAAAATGATACCCTCTGCTCTCCTGTCTCCATTCTCGAACCCATCCACCGCAATTGCGCGCTGTGGGCGCACCGCCGCGGCATGCTCCCCCGCGACCACACAGTCGTTGCGTGCTCCCGCGCGGCCGCACAGTCACTGCCGCCTCGCTGCGCGAGGCTGTACCTGCCCAACCGCCACTGTCGCCTCCATTGCAGGTGCCACTCATCGGAGCCACGCAGCCGCCCGCCCGCTGCCATCCTCCTTCACCTCCGTGACCGCACAGCCGGACTCCCGTTGTCCAGTCCTCCATTCATCTACCGACCAGGATTTGCTGAAAGCGTATGTTTTAAGTGTTTCAAATGTTTCAAAGGTATGTTGCAGAAGTAGATCAGAATATTGCATATGTTGCAATGGCTATACATGTATGTTGCAAGCGTCTATTCTAATGTTTCATCTATTTTTTCAGAAGTATGTGCAAGTGTGTTTATTTGGATGTTGCATATGTTTCACACATATGTTGCAAGTGTTTTAATCTGAATATTGCATATGATTTGCAATGGCTTTTCAATGATTTCAAGTTTTTTCAACTATTTCAGACGCATGTTTCAAGTGTTTCATCTGTCTTCAGACGTATGTTGTAAATATTTCATCTGGATATTTCAGAAGTAGATCAGGTGTTGCACACGTTGCAATTGTGTCAGTGGCTGGCGGACAGCGACCGGCCGTAGGGCTTTGGCTCCACCCCGCGCCTTCCTCACGCGGTGTGCCTCGCCCTCTCCTCTCCTATCCTCTCTCTCTCTCCTCCCTTCCCTTCCCTCCATCTCGTCGTAGCAGTTTGAGCTCAGCGGGAAACAGAGGGGGCGCATACGACCCCACGTGTGGACGGGCGGCGAGGGCAGGACAAGTCGTCCAAGCATCGTGGAATCCGAGCGGCAGGAGCGCACTGCACGGAACAACAGCAGGAAACGGATAGCAGCCACGGGCGTCCGGACGCGCGAGTCCATTCGGACATCCGGGCACTAGCACTTTCCATTAATTATAAGTCGTTCTAGCTTTTTACTACCAACCCACGAAGTCATCAGAAACTGCATCCCATCTTCTGTCTTCGCCCGTTCGGCGAACCAGCGTCCTTCGTCCATGACACAACACCTTAGATAGCATTTGGTTGGAAGTCAAGGTGGGGTGGTACGGTCCTATCTCTGATTTCTAGGACGACGGGGATAGGATGACTCCAATTTCTATTTGGTTGAAGAGGGATGGGACCGACCTATTTTCTGTTTGGTCTGAGGACATCAAAAGTGGGATCATACACTGATAGAAGGGGTCCATTTGTCAGTGTTTTTCTTTTCTTCTTCCCCGGACCAAAATTTTTGGCCACTCAAGCCCAGCTCACCATCGCTAGGGTGGCCGCTCAGGGCCGGTCGGAGCTAGCCCGCCATCGCCCCTGCGTCTGGCATGCCGGGCAGAGTCGATGTGCCAGCACCGTCGGAGAACTCGACGCCGCCACCGCTTGGCACCCCCGCGCCTGGATCCCGGCCGTGCATGCGAAGGGAGCAGGGCTTGGCCACGCCCTTCTTCCTCGCCTCCTCTGTAGACAGGCATGGGCTAGTTTGTCCATGTTCGCTCCTTTACCCTTCTCTCGTAGGCCGGTCTCTTTCTCGTGCTCTTCACGCGAGTGTCTCTCGTCCCAGCGGGGACGTCCCCGTCCATCATTTTTTTGTGGCAAGTTGAGCCCGAATCTGAGGGGGAATATTCACCAGTGGGATGCCCCTGCCCCTGCATGACTCTCAACCAAACAGCCTTGGTCCTAGGACCATCCCACCTAAAAGGTCCTAATGTCTAGAGAGGGTGAATAGCCTATTAAAAAATATACAACAACACTAAGCCAAGTGATTAGATAAATATGAGACGAAGCGAATGTTGCGCTAGCCTACTAAAAATACAAGCCACCTACCAACAATTCTAGTCAATTATGATCACTAAGCACTCAAGGTCTATGTTGCTACTTTCTAAACTAATTGAGCAAGCTAGGAACTAAACACAACTAAGAAGCTAAGCTACACAACTAGCTACGACTACCACAAGCTCTACACAAGTAGATACTCAAAGTCAAGCAAGACAGTGATAGAGGTGATATACTGCCATGGCAAATGATGACACAATCAATTTTTCTTCCAAGGTTCACTTGCTTGCCGACAAGCTAGTCCCCGTTGTGGCGATTCACTCACTTGGAGATTCATGCGCTAATAGGCATCACACGCCTAACCCACAACCGGGTGCCGCACAATGTAACCAACACAAGATGAGGATCCACAAGTCATGTGCAATCCACTAGAATTGCCTTTGGCGCTCAGCCGGGAAAGGCACAATAACCCCTCACAATCACAATGATCGAAGCCGGAGACAATCACCTTCCTCCGCTCTACGATCCACCAATCATCGGGCCATCAAGGTGTCGGCAAACACCAAGAGTTACAAGATCTCCACCAGCCCAAATCGCCCAACTAGTACCACAAGATGCTAG
Organism: Miscanthus lutarioriparius; assembly: GCA_904845875.1. Classification (NCBI taxonomy): domain Eukaryota; kingdom Viridiplantae; phylum Streptophyta; class Magnoliopsida; order Poales; family Poaceae; genus Miscanthus; species Miscanthus lutarioriparius. The sequence continues at coordinate 16,120,804 of CAJGYO010000018.1, forward strand.
AACACTAAGCAATGCACTAGAGGCTCTCTAATCTCACTCAAGATGATGAAATCAAGTGTGCAAGTGAGTGGAGTGGTGTAGCTTGCTCACAATATGGAATTTTAGCGCTTTGGGGTTCCAAGAGACTGGCCATGGCTGGCCAAGGGGGCTATTTATAAGCCCCACCATGAAATAGAGCCATTATCCCATGGAGCTAGTTTCTGCGAGGGCACCGGACACAGCGGTGCCTGGCACCGGACACGGGAGGTGCCCCTCCCAACGGTCACTTTCCAACAGCTAGCCGTTGGGGCACTGGACAGGGTGGCGGTGACCACCTGGCCAGCCCCCCAAAAAACACCAGTCTCTGGATAAAAACGGTGGTGCACCACCCTAGGGTGGCGGTGACCGTGGCGGTTATAGGGTTGAGATGGCGGACTAGAGGAGGGGTAAATAGTCTTTTCTAAAACTTAATTGCGCTCGGCTAACCGAAACAAATGCGGAATTAAAACTATCGGTCTAGCCAAGACTACACGCCTCTATCTAAGTTCACAAGCATCTTAGAAAGATCCTAAAGAAGCAACAAAGGTGCCGGGCTAGCTATAGCTCATCTAATCAATTCTAGAGCAAGGTCACACAAACCTATGCACTAGTACCCAAGCAATCGGGGAGCTCCTACACAACTAGTGATGCAAAAGCACAAAGCTCCTAAGCTCACTAGCAATGCTCAATAACAAGACTACACAGGACAAATTAGAGAGCACAAAATATTTAGCTACACAAACTAAGCAATGTGACTAACAAGGTTACTAAAACCAAATTAGCCACGCAAGGGAGCTACTTCTATGCTACACAAGCAAGAGGGCAACTAGCAAGCTACTAAAGCTAAACTAGTCACAAGAGCAACTACACAAGCACAAAGTATATGAAAGTAATACAAGTTTGTGTTACGTGGAATGCAAACCACCGAGAAGATGATGAAGACAATATTGACACAGTGATTTTCTCCCGAGGTTCACTTGGTTGCCATCAAGCTACGTCCCTGTTGTGTCGACCGCTCACTTGGTGGTTCAACGGCTAATTGGCATCACCCGCCAAGCCTACATATCGGGCAATCGCAAGAACCTACCCCAAAAGTGAGGGTAGCTCAATGACACGCACAACTAGAGTTGCTCTTCGTGATCCCCACGGGGTGAGCACAATCCCCCTCACAAATCCTACTCCAGAGCACCGCACAATCTTCTCGCGTGCTTCAACGGAGTCACAAGCCACCAAGCTGTCTAGGAGGTGGCAACCTCCAAGAGTAACAAGCACCACCGGCTTGCAACTCGAACACCAAGTGCCACTCGATGCAACCTCATGAAGCAATCACACTAGAATCGCTCACTCACTCGATCGGATGAACACTATCAAGCTCAAGTGAGTTAGAGGGCTCCCAAGCACCACCACATAAGCCACCAAGGCTCTAGTGTGCTCAGCAACCGACCAAAGGTTGGCCAACACTTCTATTTATAGCCCCACGTGCTAAACTAGCCATTACCCCTTCATTGGGTGCTCTATGCACTGATCGGATGCGCAGCTCATGCCCGCTCACTCGCCACGTGTCACTAGCCATTTGAACTAGCTGTTGCCGCCAACGGCTAACTCACCCGCGCACCTGACAACATGACTGGACATACCTGCTCAACATGACTTGACTCGCAACGATGCAGCGTCCGGTCAAGTCCAGAGAGCTCCCAAAGCCTTTTTGTCTAAAACTGGACGCGTCCGGTCCCTGGTGACCGGACTCGCCTCCACGTCCGATCCCGTCTAGATCAACTCCTGCGTGCTACGTCAGCGTACATCACCACTGACCGGACGCAGGCCCTACGCGTTTGGTCACTTTTTCTATGCAACATCCGATCGAGTCAGCACTTCTGCTCACACCTGGCCAGAATATCGGATGTGTCTGGTCACATTGGGAACATAGCCGCCTGTGAAATACCGGACGCGTCCGGTCCACATGTCGGACGCGTCCGGTCACCCCATGACCAGCGCTTTCAACTCTTTTTTATCACCAACTTCTTCTCCTTTGCAATGTGCCAACACCACCAAGTGTACACCATCATGTGCAAGTGTGTTAGCATTTCACAAACATTTTTCCCAAAGGAGTTAGCCACTCAACTTGCCACGCCACTCAATCCTAGCAACGATGCAAAGTTAGATCACTCGAGTGGCACTAGATGACCAATATGCAAACAAGTTTGCCCCTCTTGATAGTACGGCCATCTATTCTAAACCCGATCATAAACTTCTCTACACACCTATGACCGGTGAAATAAAATGCTCTAGGTTATACCTTTGTCTTGCGCATTCCATTCCAACTCCTTCGATGTTGATGCAACACATGCACACATCACATGATCATATTGGTTCATTGATCTTGACTTCACTTGCTCTTCACCATTGCTTCGGTCCATCGGCACCAAGTCATCACTCAACTTGCCCTTCACACTTGCAACCGGTCCGTCGAGCCAAGTCATGTCTTGAGCTTCTCCACCTTGATCACATGATTCAATTTCATGTCTCATGTGCAATGAGCTCCTTCATCATCACATGTGTGAGCTTTGCAACATCTTCGAGTCATCTTCACTGTCATAGCATATGTTGCTCACACACATATACTTGTGGACTAATCACCTATGTATCTCACTCGAACACATATTAGTCCACCTAAGGTTGTCACTTAATTACCAAAACCAAACAAGGACCTTTCAATCTTCCCTTTTTGGTAATTGATGACAACTCTACAAAGATATGGAAATTAAGCTCAAATGGATTTATGTTGCTTGCCCAAGCAATTTTACCATGTGTAAATGATTTTGGACAAGTACCACAAACCCAAATTGGTAGTATTAGCTCCCCCTACATATGTGCTAGAGTGTTTGATTTGAAGCTCACACATATGCATAGATTGGAATTGTGGGAGAGCAATTACTACCAAATAATGCTAAGGTGTAAAGAATAAACCTTTGATACTTGATACCAATCGGAGTGCACATTTTAACATCATCCTTAGCACCATGAGTAGCTAGACAACAAAAACACTAGAAACCTCATGAGATCAATATTATAAGCAAGGTTCTAGTACCACGTGTAGAAATACAAGTCTAGCTACCATCCTATGCATGCTAGTTATCATGTCATCAATCAAATTCTCCAACTAACATACACCACACAAGCATGCATATCAAATTTAAAATATATGCAATGCAAGCAAGCACATGACTATGCACAAATCAAATGCAATCAATCAAAAGTTCATGAGCTTGCTCCCCCTACTTGTGTGCTTCTCTTGTCCAAGAATTTTGATCCTCGTACATCCTTCAAAGTTGCTCCCTCTTTATCTATTGTCCATGTCCAACCTCTACTTCTTTGTCTCAATCTCTCCCAAAGCTTTCATATCTTTGTACAATCTCTCCCCCTTTGTCATCAATTTCCATAAAAGGTGTGCTTCTCATTGATGCAAAGGCTTGCATTGGGGTAGATGGTTGACACTTGAATCTTGCATTTTTTATGGACACTACTTGTTTAGCTCTTTAGACACCATGTCTAGGATCTTGTGACCTTGATACCAATTGTAGTGGGACTCCTCCCCCTATGTCCAAACATGGGTCATAATACTTGATAATCTTGAGCTTGTGTACCACTTGTTGATGAGGGAAGCATTCTTCACTTGTTGATCACTTAAGGTTGAGGGTCACTTGTAGAACCACCTTCTTGCATGGTTGATACCACGTGTAGAGATGTGATACCACGTGTATGATTGATTTGTCAATAAAAACTATTTCTTGAACATTTGCTATCTTCATGAGTACCACTTGTAGGATATCACTTGTAAGTTGATCTAGACACTACTTGTGAATTCTTGATGAAATACTTTGAGTCTAGATACCACTTAAAACAATCAAACTAGATATCTATTTGTATTGTTGTCTTGTGCTTGTACTCTTGTCACTTATCATGAGCTTCTAGGTTGACTTAAACTAAATTGATTTGCCTAAGCTTCCATGTCCGGTTTGAACCAATGACAAGCTTCTTCACACATCTTGCAAGGGTTATCTTGCCAATGTTGTACTTGTCACTTGTTAGAAATCCAAATTAAATCAAGTACTTGGGTTCACTAGCTCATGAACAAACTCATATACTACCACTAGATCAATTAACCATACAAGCAATAGTGGTAGGCTATGAATTTTAAAATTTCATTTATCATGCATGATCATATAAGCATGTACTATATGCACTAACCGCATACTAGTAAGGGATGAAAATGATCATGCATATTACAATGATACCTTTGCTATGTTGGAGAAGAGGATAATCACATAGATTTCAATTCATTTCTCTAATAGCAATGTGAGGTTCAATTATAAGCTTGGTGAAGACTAATCATCATAGATAAAGTCCATTCTTCACCCATATGAATTGAGAACCACTTAAAACCAAGTGCACTATCATGATGTGGTTGGCTTGCTTCTTCTTTTGATCAATGCTTGCATTAGAGAACTATGAGTGTGAATACCACTTGAATTGCCATGACTAGCTCTCTTTTGGGTGTTGCTTCCTCTCTTGATCAACCCTTTAGATTGCTTCAACTAAGCATCTCAAATGTCCTTTAGATCACCACTTTCATGTTAGCCTTTCAAGTACCACAATTGGTTTACCTACAAAAGGTGGCAAGCCCCTACACTAGGGAGAAGTGACCTCTCTCCAAAGAATCATTCTTGATACTCACTTGAAATAACTTGATTGATTGATCCAAGTTATGGACTTAATTTGATGAGTAACCTTGAATCCTTCTTTAAGTCCTTTTTTTATACTTGTTCAAGTCATTTTTTTTCTACTAAATGATCTTCAATGATCACTAGAACTTAAACTTTATCTTCATCTTGAGCTTGGTCTTGATCTTCAATTTGAGTACCAAATATGTGCCAAGTACACTCCACAATCAAATAACCTTGTACTCTTTACTTGTCATGCTTCTAGATCATCTCAAAACCAAACTTAGGTGCCTTAAACACTTATAAACATGATTCCAACTTGAGGACCTTTCAATCAAAGTGACTCTAGATCAATCCAACATTTGTCACTTTTTGGCAGATTCTGTATCCTTCAAAGAAAAATGCATATCTCCTAATGTACAGATCCAAATACCACAAAATTTGGTGGAGATGTGCCTAACTAAGTCATCTAGAAGCTGTGAAAATTTGAGCTTCATTTGACTTATAGATTGATACCATATTTTAATTCTTCCACCACTGCTATATACTAAAAACTGCTGCATTATAGCTGACAAGATCTACTCCAAAACCAAAGCATCTCTTATGCAATTCTTATAAAATTTGTACAGCATCTTATACCATAAGTCTAGAGAATGTACACCAATTTTTTTATACCAATCCAATAAGTTTTGATCACTCAAACATGGCTAAGATCACAGCTCACTCAGATTTTCAATATAGGACAGATTTCAATCACTTGAGATATATTTCATCAAATGTGAATCAAACTTGAAACTAACTTGTTTGCATACTTTCACAAAGACATATATCCATTCAATCCACTCACTAAAGGTCATCTTATAAATTTATCCAACACAAATCAATCCAAACTTGATTACTAAACATTTATCCATTCAACCATCTTATAGCAAGCAACATATGCATATATTTCCAATTTAATCAACTCATATACACCCAAATGAAATGATCAATAAGAGATATACCTTAGTTGACTCATGATCATCCAATTAGCAAGCTCTCATTCATATCTTTGCAAGCCATCAAATATATCAATAAATCATCCACAACTTGAATATAACACTCTTGTATGTTGTAGCACATTTGGACTTCACTATCTTGTCATGGCATTAGGATAATAATCATCACTTGTCAATACTTAGCTCAATCACATGATCAACACAATGAATACCACTTGAACCAAGCCTCTAATGCTCATGGTACCTACAAACAATCATCCATTTTTATGGTACCCAAACAAGTTTGGGTCCTCTCAAGTTAAGTGCAACATACTTAGGCAAAGCCTTAGTATGGGTAGCGGTATTATTTGCAATTGTAACCAATGAGGTACCATTGCCATCCTTCCTAAGCATAGTATTTGTATCAATTAAAATGGGCTTAGGAGAGTTACCTATGTGACATGAATGAGCCATGTGTCCCCTTTCCTGGTATGAGTAGCACTTTGTCTTTGATTGAGCCTTCTCTTCATTGCTCATGTAGTGCTTCCCATTGCCTTGCCTCTCATAAATTGCTTGATCCTTCTTCTCAAGCTTTGTAGGACACTTAGAGGCAAAGTGTCCCATATCTTCACACTTGAAGTACTTGATGTGAGCATACACCTTCTTCTCATTTTCATCCTTGCTCATCATCTTGGTATCTTGAATTTGCATTGGATGCCTTGCCTTTCCACCCCTTCTTGTCTTCCTCTTCTTCTTCATCATCAAGTCACCACCATCTTCATGATTGATCTTGATTTGCTCTTGGGGTGTCTTCTCTTGCTCATCTTGTGACTTTGGTTGAGGCTCTTCTTGTTGCTTCTCCAATTTCTTGGTTGGACACATTGAGGTAAGGTGACCCCAAGTGTGGCACTTGAAGCACTTCACATGCTTGAGCCTCTCTTCTTCCTTTATTTTCTTGAGCTTCTCAATGTTTGGGCATCAATTTGCAAGGTGTCCCACTTCATGGCATCGGTAGCACATGGAGTGAGATAACTTAATTGTAGCTGCTTCTTCATCTTCTTTGCCTTTTTTCTTTTGTCCTTTGTCATCTTCCCTTTGAAGCCAAGGCCACTCTTGTCACCAAAGTTTCTTTGAGTCTTCAACATATGCTCAAAGATGACTTTGAGTTGTAGCACCTCTCTAACTTGTTGCTCAATTTCTTCACTTCATTCTTGAGCTCATTGTTCTCCTTCAAAAGGTTAGTCTCACAAGACAAGGAAGTAGATCAAGCATCTATATGTGAAGATCATGGCATTTCTAATAAATCATCAAAAGAGGTGGATACATGCTTCTTCCCTACATCACAAGAGTTAGTCACATGTTGCAATTGATCACTTGACTCATTTGATGAGCTCTCATTCTTTTTAAGTTTCTTTGAAAAAACTTTAATGAGAGAAGCATGTTGTTCTAATAATTCTTCATGAGATGCAAGTAGTATCTCATGAGTCAATTTTAGCTCACCATGTGAAGATTTAAGAACATCAAGTAAGTGCTTATGTTCTTCACATGAGTTCTTTAGAAACGAGTTTTCATTTTCCAATTTCAATGTTTTAGCTTTCTCATTTTCTAAAGACATGGTCATACTAGCAAGTCTACTTACAAGCTCATCATATGAATCAACATGATCAACCACATTAGCATTAGATACCTTAGTGTCACCTTGTGACATGAAGCAATGTGGTGATGTAGGAGAGCTTGTAGTAGCAATGTCATCCGAGCATGATCCATCATCATCACCATCAAGTGTGCATGGGGTAGCATCATCATTTGCATCACTTATGGCATCATCATCAATCTTGTCAAATGATCTAGTGGTATGATCATCATCATCACTTGACCATGAGGTGGAGCAATCTTCTACAATCACCAAATTGTGGGCATGCTCAATACCCTCATGTGCATCTTTGTTAGGCTCATCCTGCTTCTTGAACTTGCCATCATCCCATGTGGAGGAGTCACCGAAGGTGTGCTTGATTGATTCCTACAACTCATGGGTGGTTCCTTTGTGGTTCACCTTGTAAAACAACTCAAAGCTCAAAGCATCCATTAGAAATAAATAAGCATCGGAATCAAGTTCAAAGAGAACCTTTTGAGTTTTGGTTAGATTTTTATGGTCCAAGATGGGTGAGACCACTTATAACAACCCACCAAAACTTAGGTCCCTTTGCACGAAAATGATCAAGCATATGGTATTTCCACCGTGCAAAGTGTGTGCCATAAAAAATGTGTGTGTCACACTCATCTATCCCACTAGATGCCATCCTCTCGGGTTGGTGAAGACCACAAATAAGAGACTAAACTCTGATACCACGTGTAGGGTCAAGATGGCGGACTAGAGGGGGGTGAATAGTCCTTTCAAAAACTTAATCACGCTGGCTAACCGAAACAAATGCAGAATTAAAACTATCAGTCTAGCCAAGACTACACCCCTCTATCTAAGTTCACAAGCACCTTAGAAAGATCCTAAAGAAGCAACAAAGGTGCCGGGCTAGCTAGAGCTCACCTAATCAATTCTAGAGCAAGGTCATACAAACCTATGCACTAGTACCCAAGCAATCGGGAGAGCTCCTACACAACTAGTGATGCAAAAGCACAAAGCTCCTAAGCACACTAGCAATGCTCAATAACAAGGCTACACAAGCCAAATTAGAGAGCGCAAAATATTTAGCTACACAAACTTAGAAATGTGACTAACAAGGTTACTAAAACCAAATTAGTCACGCAAGGGAGCTACTTCTAAGCTACACAAGAAAGAGGGCAACTAGCAAGCTACTAAAGCTAAACTAGTCACAAGAGCAACTACACAAGCACAAAGTATATGAAAGTAATACAAGCTTGTGTTTCGCGGAATGCAAACCACCGAGAAGATGATGAAGACAATGTTGACATGGTGATTTTCTCCCGAGATTCACTTGGTTGCCACCAAGCTACGTCCATGTTGTGTCGACCGCTCACTTGGTGGTTCGGAGGCTAATTGGCATCACCCGCCAAGCGCACACATTGAGCACCGCAAGAACCTACCCCGAAAGTGAGGGTAGCTCAATGACACGCTCAACTAGAGTTACTCTTCGTGATCCCCATGGGGTGAGCATAATCCCCCTCACAAATCCTCCTCCGGAGCATCGCACAATCTTCTCGTGTGCTTCAACGGAGTCACAAGCCACCAAACCATCTAGGAGGTGGCAACCTCCAAGAGTTACAAGCACCATCGGCTTGCAACTCGAACATCAAGTGCCACTCGATGCAACCTCATGATGCAATTTACTAGAATCGCTCACTCACTCGATCAGATGAACACTATCAAGCTCAAGTGAGTAAGAGGGCTCCCAAGCACCACCACATAATCCACCAAGGCTTTAGTGTGCTCAGCAACTAGCCAATGGCCGGCCAACACTTCTATTTATAGCCCCACGTGCTAAACTAGCCGTTACCCCTTCACTTGGTGCTTGGCGCATTGATCGGACACGCAGCTCATGCACACCGGATGCGTCTGGTGTGGCGACCAGACGTGTTCGATGGCTGCATCTGGTCACCGCTCGCTCACCATGTGTCACTAGCCATTTGAACTAGGCATTGTCACCAATGGCTAACTCACCTATGCACCTGACAACATGACCGGACACACCTACTCGACATGACCTGACTCGCAACGACGCAGCGTTCGGTCAAGTCTAGAGTGCTCCCGGAGCCTCTTTTCTAAAACCAAACGTGTCCGGTGCCTGGTGACCGAACTTGCCTCCGCGTCCGATCCCCTCTGGATCAACTCCTGTCCACTACGTCAGCATGCGTCACCACTGACTGAATGTAGGCCCTGCGCATCCGGTCACTTTTACTGTGCATCATCCGATCGAGTCACACTTATCCTCGAGCCTGGCCAGAATACCGGACGTGTCCGGTATCGATATCGGACGCGTCCGGTCAGGTCAGGAACATAGTCGCCTGTCAGATACCGGACGCGTCCGGCCCACATGTCGAAGGCGTCCGGTCACCCCATGACCAGCGCTTTCAACTCTTTTTCATCACCAACTTCTTCTCCTTTGCAAATGTGCCAACACCACCCAATGTACACCATCATGTGCAAGTGTGTTAGCATTTCACAAACATTTTTCCGAAAGGAGTAAGCCACTCAACTCGCCACGCCACTCGATCCAAGCAATGATGCAAAGTTAGATCACTCGAGTGGGACTAGATGACCGATATGCAAACAAGTTTGCCCCTCTTGATAGTACGGCCATCTATCCTTAATCCGGTCATAAACTTCTCTACACACCTATGACCGGTGAAATGAAATGCCCTAGGTTATACCTTTGCCTTGCGCATTCCATTCCAACTCATTCGATGTTGATGCAACACATGCACACATCACATGATCATATTGGTTCATCGATCTTGACTTCACTTGCTCTTCACCATTGCTTTGGTCCATTGGCTAGCGGGGCGGGACAGGGAGACATCTCATCACCACGGTGACTGGGGTCATCGACCTAGACATGGCGGTAGCACCACATGTCTAGAGGCTCAACGTGGTAGGTAGGACAAAGGGTGGGGCGAGCGCCACATCGTCAAAGCGATGACCGTCGTAGCTCCACCACAACCACACGCACGGCTCGGTGGCTGGATGTTAGCGCGCACAGACCGCGATAGTGGGACTAGACAATCGCCAGCCAGGTCAGGCCACGCAAGGCCTGGGCACAACGTGGCATTGGCCTGGCGCATGCGCGGGCCGGCGCCACGGCTTGGTTGATATGTGACCCCGACGCCAACTTCGTTGTGCTCGTGGTGACCGCGAACACAGTCCAAACGGCTGCCCTAGGTGACGTGCACGCATTTTAAAGCATAGCAAAAGTTACTAAAGATCACAATTGAGGTTCAACTAACTCCCCTATCGTAAAGTCCACATTGCCAACGATCTAGCAACGCCATCGCCATGACCAGAGAGCAACCAGGGAAGGAGATAGATGGATACCAATATGAGCTCATCGCTCTAAACACCAGTTTGCGAACGGATCGCCAACACACGGTTTCAACACGTTTTAGCGAAGTATGGGAAATTTTTAAGAGGACAACATGACACCTAACACCACTACCACCTAAGCCATGCTCAAGTACTCGCTTAGAGTTAACCAATAGTACAAGAACATTAAGTTAGTGTTTAAATAATTTTGTTAGAATTTGAATGTCAAAATGGCATTGTCTACTATCATTTCTAGACTTAGAAAAGGGCAAGGTCCGGTCAGAACTAACAACCATTAACGCTTTTGTCACAATTTTTAATATGTCTAAACCTTATTAATTTCAACCAATAAGCATTTCACACAATAGTCCATAATTCATACTAACCCATAGGAGCAAAACATTTAACCACCCTTTTAACTATTTTGCTCAATATAATTCACCAAAATGTCATTTTAAACATAAGTTCAATTTCTTGCCAATTAAACAAAAAGTTCTAGTTTAAATTTCATACTTGATGTTTGACCTCCCAAAAACGCTAGTTAACAATATTCACTTCCCAAAAATTAAAGTTGCAATCTTATCTACACTATTTGCTCATCATTTTTATATAAACACTATACACACGTTATATGTTGTTTCTATTTACATAAATTGTTTTTTGTTTCATGTGTGTTTTAACTTGTTAAATTTTGAAAACTCGTTCGGCTAGATTTCCCGAGGCCTTAACCTAGGTGCTAAGCAAGTTCGTAACACCAGAGGTGTTACAACCTTCCCCCCTAAAAAGCATTTCATCCTGAGATTCGGAACAAGAATCGAAAAGGGAAAATGCGATTACCCTTCGTAGATCTGAAATTACACGGAAGATTACACGACTTCAGATACTAAACCACACAGAGATTTAGAGATACATGATTAAGAGCAACCTAGTACAACCAAGGCTTAATCCAGAAGGCTAGCTAGATGAGGACAATGGAGAAACAACAAGATAATGATCATCCAAAACATGGCATATGACCAACAGATCCAGAAGCACGAGGGTGAAAAATCGATCATCGTGAACCCTAAGACTTAAACTAACCAGAGGTGGACTTGAACTTCTTTGACAGAAATCTAGATCCCTTCTTCTTCTCGAATTATGCAATCACCTCTGATTGGCAACCCTAGTTCCACGAACAATGACTGGATCTCATAGCTCTGTCTCCAACTGCTTCTTTCTTGACCTAGTTACTTCCCGAGCTACTCCAACTTGCACGAACGGAAACGATCTACTCTACGAGCTCTACTTCAGATTCGAGGGGAATGGGGATGGAGGAGGAGAGCAAGGGCATCTTATAGTGGTGAATGGAGGTGGGGGTGCAGCGCACCGAGAGTGGAGGGGATTCGCTTGATGGGGGAGGCGTGCGGGCGGCCGTGTCCCCAAAAAGAAGAAAAAGGAGAGGGAAAAGGGGGTCCGATACAAGAGCAAGGGCGGGGATCGATAGCCGATTGGTGCCGAGAAAAGGGGAAGCACATAGTGCATGAATATGGGGGGAGGTGTGGCATAATGACGTGGTCACGTGAGAATAGGGTGCGAGTGGGCCCTGACACTGATGGTGTCCGTAGGGCACATGACAATAGTGACTTGGCATGCGTAGTGCGGTCGACTGGACACATGGCTTGGGACATGACGTCCAATCAAGCTTTTTCCAATCACTCCCGACTACCCGAGGACTAACTTTTCCTGGTCGCTCTTCTTTTCCTTTCCTTCCTTGACCACAATATGCGCCAATCTCTCGTATGAACTGAGATCGGGACATACGTACTCCCTCCCAAAACCACGTTCTCTTGGTTACTTTGAGGGAACACTATTTCACCAACCTGTTGCGAATTTCCGTTTGAACACCGAATTGTTTTCCAAGGAGAATATTTTGTAGCAATAGCGGTACGATGGTGTAGCTTGGCAAAAATGCTGGTCAACAACCTCGATACCAGCGCGTCTCGAGTAGCATCACCATGTGGTAGCTGTTCCATAGGGGCCCTCGGTTTTGCTGTGGCACCATAAGTTATTAACCAGGTAGCTTTACCAACTTACACACAGTGAAAGCAGTGGGGCCATAGACCATAGAATCAGAGGAGTATTGCAAGGGAAGATTTAGACAACAAGGATTCCTTATACAACAAGGGACAAGGAAATCAAATCCCACAATAGATTTAATTTAAGAGATCCAAATGTTCTGCTGGGATATCCACAACCAGTTGATATAGTGTCCTCTATTATCCAGTCATGGCTGGTCTACTTGTATCTGAATAGTAGCTCTTCTTGTAACCCACTTAATGTCACCTCAAAAATCCTAAGCAAGTTTAACGAGACCTAAGGGTAGATCAACATAATAAACACAACGAAATAAGTGAAATGCACGTTCCAAACCCCCTTACACTGGTACAACATATAGGCACTCCCATTCCCATCACATCGCTTGCCTCCTATGACCAGATGATCATAACAACTATGGACGAAATACAACAGAAGGATTACACACTGGAGGATAGCGACAAGAAGCACCACAGACTATGGATACACCTCCCTAAGGCAACTAATCTATTTCGCTGGACCACACAGCTTCATCCCCAGGCTCAATGGATTCTCCTACTGCCCAGCTATGGGTCTGCCTCCTCTCTTAGTAGTGGTTGAGTGAGGGGAAGCAAGGGCTCTCCTTCTAAAACCTCCAAGGGTGGGGGTGCTGGCGGTACTACAACACCGATCCTCCTTTCCGGTGGGTGGATAGGGATCCCATCCAAGATCAAGGCATTCTACCGCTCAGCGGCGAGCGTCCTTCGTTTGGCCCTAGTGACAAGTTAGGCCTCCTCCAACTGATGGGCATGCCGATCTTAGGCCTGCTATAGGGCTTCCGCCATGGCAGTTTCATGACTCTGTACAGCTGCCACACTAGCATGTGCTTCATAGAGCTATACCTGAAGCATCCTGGAGAAGATCTCAGCTTTCTTGGCTCGTCGGAGACACTTCCTCAGCTCCGAGGCCTGCCGGTCATGCTGCTCATCTAGAGCAAGCAAGTACGTGATCAAGTGCACCACAGTAGGGCTGTCTTCTTGCACCTCTTGCCCTTACAAAACCTCTATGCGAGCCCTCCATACTCGTCGATTCTTTTCCAAAGGTGGAAATAACCTCATAGGGGTACGAGCAATGGGCTCTTCATAGATCTAGCAAAGGTGCCTCGAGGCTTTGCGGGCCACAACTTGGTAGGTGTCGACGAAGCAAAACCCAGTTGTGGTCACATTCTAGGCTTCGGTGATATCGGGGAACTCTTCGCTCTTCCCAATATAGACGGTAACCTCACACCGCTCAGTTGCCATGCTTTTCATACTCACAACCCTCATACTCGGGGTGATCTTTGACTCCGAGCTTTTGCAAGGTGGTATATAGGATTTTGGGAAAACCCTCAGTGTTCAGGCAGTAACTGCTAACCCAGGCTCCTGCCATCCCTGGTGGGTGGTTGCAAGGGAGGATTGAGTGAAAAGCTTGCTCAAGAGGAAGGGCTAGGTGAGCTAGAGTGCACCGAGTGGTGGTACCAATGTCTAGGCCTATCTCTTTTGTAATGGGAGAGCGGTCAGTGGTCCTGGCGCGGTCCACCTTCAGTTCCTGCGTAGGGTCACTCCAAAGAACACAGCCAAAATTTTTGCATACTCAAGACGAGGGGTGTCTGCGGCCATTAATGACTAGTACGGCTGCAGGGCAGAGGTCCGACAAAAGCATAGAAAAGGGGTACAGACAACATGAGCCTTGGTGGCTTGAACCATGGGTCAGCACGAAGTACGAAGCCATAGTACTGCAGTAATTTATGGACAAGGACTGGACCGTCTGCGCACTTTGCAAAATACATGACACCTACGGGCGACATACCTGCAAGCAATACTGGCACGACGACTGAGGCAGTACCAATGCGACTGACCTAAAGATCGTATACTGTGCGTGATTTAGTCCACCGGAGAAAGCCTGGTTAAACCTATTCTGAATGCTTAGCCATAGCAATAGGGCTACTTATATACTTCGTAGGTCAACGCCCTAAGTTTTTGCAAAAATAGGTTATCAAATTTTAATCTAGAAAAGGGCTTTGAAACTTTATTTCCTCATTTATGCTCTGATAGCACCTGTGACAGAACCTCCTAATCTAATGCCCTCTCAAGGGTACTTATCTTCCACTAGACACTGAGTACCTAAGCAAGGACACAAAATTATGCAGTTCTGTCGAGCACACCCTGAGGGAGAACTCAAAAATCCACATTTTTCTATCAGGATCATAAATGAGAGTATAAAGCTTATAACATCTTTAGCCATTTCTTACATTGTTTAATACAATAATAGAATTACACATGTGATCAGAGTTTTAGCGGAAAAGAAATTTATTTAATGATGTGTGAAGCATTAACAAGTAACCATCTACATACAAGATATGCTGGCAGTTTTACATCTTTTCTTATAAAACCTTTAGTGAGCGTTATAAACAACACTATGATCGTAGCGTGGAAGGAATCCTCTCTGAGCCCACCAGGAGGTTTCCACACACAAAAGTCATCTACCATCCGTCTGTCACCTGCAACAGGGGAAATAAAACCCTGAGTACTCGATTGTACTCAACGAGACTTACCCGACAAAAGAAAGTAAAAGACTCCAAGGATATGCAAGGCTATTTGGCTTGCTAGTTGATTGCCCTTGCAGGAAGCATTACTAATAGTGCATCCTTATGTTCCAAGTTTTTAGCAGTTGTTTTTAATTAATTAGCTAATCATTCTAGGTAAGCACCTATACTACTTTCAAGCATGTGGATAAGCAATCACAACCATTTTATCATCTTTCAAGTTCCAGTTCTTACTACGGTGCTAGACCATAGCCAAGTCAGTACCGTCTCAAAGAAACGACAATTCACAAATCAATGTATCCCAACTGGGTACCCCGAAATACACGCCCCACTTGTACCCCAGGCACAAACGGAACCAACTCATCCCACTGTTGTCAAGGGGTCTAGGTCCTCGTCCAAACTTGGACTCCAAGCCTCCAACACCTGAGACCCGGTCTCGGTATGGTGCTCAGACCTCCACCTAATACCCACCCCTAAAAGTCGATCTAGAAAGAGCCGAAACCCATGACAAGAGAGTGATAAGTCTTCCTGCTCCCATAAGCAAGTATGTGCTCAGGATAATAAGTCTGTGACCTGACTACCATTCATAGCAACGGATGGTCCTCAATCGACGTAGGTAGAACAAGTGCAATCCGAGCCTCGCTCGAATGCCTAACAAATTCTAGATCCAAAGTACCATTCCGCCCGGTCTTCAATTATCATCCATATATATTTCAGGAGATAGTATATAATAATGTTTTTCCTATCTCTCACGAGTGACTGGTAATCACTCGACTTATACTAGATCCTATAGCATAGCAATCTACATGATCCTGCCATACTAGTAAGACTCATAGGATAGGGATATATATATATATGCAAGTGGGTTTCATTCAACTCCTCAAAACTTAATAGACAAACATGAAATAAAGTGCTGAATAATAGAGGTTATGCATCGGGGCTTGCCTGGGCAAGACGTAACTAAGGATTAGCATTCCACCGTGGTGACATGATCACCAAAGCACCACCTTTGCTATTTCCCTGGTCGACTCCACGATCCATCATTGTTCCTATTATGATATACGTGGATGCAATGCAGAAAACATAATTAACCAACGGCAACTGCAACTCTAAAAATACGATTACGCTTCGCAAGCTAACGAGCTAGCTCTAATGACTAACACACTAGGCTACGTATCCATGTCATCAAATAAGACCCCATTTCTAAAAAATATTTTAGTTCTACAACCCTAAGGTGTTTTGGCTTCTTATTGATTAAATTTATATATTCGAACTAGGGCTCATTTAGCTACCTTAGCAAACTAATTATTATGGAGCTACAAAAATTACAGTGGGCTCCTAATAATGTTAGGAATTTATTGTGAAAATGCTTAGAAAAGGAAAAGTGTTGGAGGCAACCATTCGGCCCAGCAGCCTGGCTTGGCCCAACGCGGTGAGCGGGCGCGCACAGCAACCCGTCCAGCAATGGCCCAAGGCGGGGGAGCCAGCGCGCGCATGGCTCTTTTCCAAAAGAGGGCTCTGGCTTTTAGACATATAAGCAGAACAACGAAGCACTATTACCATAGACTCAAGCTTTGCACAAATCACCCTGAGCCATGTTGTCTTTGCAACGGGGCGGTCCCCAACGTTCTCGCGCTCAACAACACGGTGATTGGCGGCCACCGCGGTCGCACTGAGCAAAAAGGAACCCATTCTGACCAAACTAAGGGACTGACCACCACCTATGGTTTGGACGGCGACGACGGGTAGCAGTGGGATACTAGGAGGTGCCCAAGACTATGCTGCAGCGACAGGCGGTTGTCCGCAGTGATAGTGCCGCCATTCCGACGAATGAGGGAGACGGAGAGAGGAAAGAAGTGGTGCATGAGCACCAATGCATACCCCAAGAAAGACCGAGGCATTGGTGAGGATGAGGAGGCCCTGTGTGACGTTGGTCATGTCCACGCAATGGAGGCGGCATCGCTCCGCGGCGGCATGGTCGTGTTAGCTCATCTCTGGCGGGACCTCTAGTGGATCTAGGGCGAACACCGGTACCAGGGGGTCAAGATGAGTCTCCAGTCGACTTGAATTAAGCGAAAACCAACCATAGTGACTTACCCCCCAAACGTGCCATCCACAGCGGCAAGATGACCGGCGGCACGGAAACACTAAGTTCGTCCGAGCCGAGGCGCGGCAAAGCCTCGATAGGGATCGCCTGGCTAGTCGACTGCCTAGGCCACTTGCTAGTCTGAGCTAAGCGAATCGAGAGGCAGAGCACGCGGTGCTCCCGCTGTGGTCATGTCATGGAGAGGCACATGAGTGATCTCGAATGGATTAAGACGGCGGCTTCGACTGATTGCTGTAGTATGAGCACATGCGTAGATCGGGGAGGGCTTGACACGACGTGCTTGAATGAGAGCGGCTGGACCCGAGCAGGTCACACCGGCATCAGCTAGCGGGGCGGGATAGGGAGACGACTCATCACCACGGTGACCAGGGTCATCGACCTAGACGCGACGGCAGCGCCACATGTTTAGAGGCTCAACACGGTAGGTAGGATGAAGGGTGGGGCGAGCACCACATCGTCAAGGCGGCGACCACCATAGCTCTGCCACGACCCCACGCATGGCTCGGTGGCTGGATGTTGGCATGCGTAGACCGCTGTAGTGGGACCAGACCACCACCAGCCGGGTCGGGCCACCCAAGTCCTGGGAGCAGCGCGACATTGGCCTGGCGCACGTGCGGGCCGGCAGCCATGGCTTGGTTGCGACGTGACCCCACACCAACCGTGTTGTGCCCACGGTGATCGCGAACACAGTCCAAACAGTTGCCCTAGGTGACGTGCACGCATTTTAAAGCGTAGCAAAAGTTACTAACGATCACAGTTGAGGTTCAACTAACTCCCCTATCGTAAAGTCCACATTGCCAATGACCTAGCAATGACATCGCCATGACCAGAGAGCAACCAGGGAAGGAGATAGATGGATGCCAATATGAGCTCATCGCCCTGAACACTAGTTTGCGAACGGATCGCCAACACACGGTTTCAACACGTTTTAGCGAAGTATAGGAAATTTTTAAGAGGACAACATGACACCTAACACCACTACCACCTAAGCCATGCTCAAGTACTTGCTTAGAGGCAACCAACAGTACAAGAACATGAAGTTAGTGTTTAAAAATTTTTGTTAGAACTTGAATGTCAAAACGGCATTGTCTACTATCATTTCCAAACTTAGAAAAGGGCAAGGTCCGGTTAGAACTAACAACCATTAACGCTTTTATCACAATTTTTAATATGTCTAAACCTTATTAATTTCAACCAATAAGCATTTCACACAATAGTCCATACTTCATACTAACCATAGGAGCAAAATATTTAAGCACCCTTTTAACTATTTTGCTCAATATAATTCACCAAAATGACATTTTAAACATAACTTCAATTTCTTGCCGATTAAACAAAAACTTCTAGTTTAAATTTTGGACCCGATGTTTGAGCTCCCAAAAACACTAGTTAACAATATTCACTTCCCAAAAATTAAAGTTGCACTCTTATCTACACAATTTGCTAGACATTTTTACATAAACACTATACACACGTTATATGTTGTTTCTGTTTACAGAAATTGTTTTTCGTTTCATGTGTGTTTTAACTCATTAAAATTTGAAAACTCATTCGGCTAGATTTCAGAGTCCTTAACCTAGGTGCTAAGCAAGTTCGTAACACCAGAGGTGTTATAGGTTGTCACTCAATTACCAAAACCAAACAAGGACCTTTCAGCGGTGACCAACCCCGTATCCCCAAGTCTCTGGATAAAAGTGGCGGTGGCACCGCCCCACCAGTGGTGGTGACCAGGCGGTGCACCGCCCTCATCGTGGCGGTGAACATCGAGACACTCCGGTGCCACCCTCACTTCTGTTGCTTCTCATCTAGGGCTAGGTGGGCACCGCCCTAGGGGTGGCAGTGCCACATCGGATAGGGTGGCGGTGCTAGCCCCAGCACCTCCCTCTTGGCCTGGCTCAGTCGGTCACCGCTAAAAGGATCAAGATGCCCAAGAGGGGGGTGAATTGGGCTAATTCTAAATTTCTTGCAATAATTAAGCCCTACACTTAGCCCATTTCACCCCCTTGTGCTTAGAAGTGGTTCTATTGTTCTACCGCACAAAAGTTTTGCACCCTAGGTTCCAATCCTACTCTAGCATGACAATTCTAAGAATGTAAAGTCATGAATTGAATTGCTCAAATGTAAGTGCTTAAAGTAAAGAGAGGGAGAGGAACGCGGTGATGTTTTTCTGAGGTATCGGAGAATCGCCACTCCCTACTAGTCCTCATTAGAGCACCCACATAAGGGTGTAGCTCCCCCTTGATCCACGCAAGGATCAAGTGCTCTCTACGTGCGATGATTCTACGACACTCCATCACAGTGAATCGCCCACAACCACTCACAAGATGACTTGGGTCATCCACAAGCTCCGCCGGATGATCACCAAGCTTCCAATCACCACTGGGCCACCTAGGTGATGGCGATCACCAAGAGTAACAAGCACAAACTCTCACTTGACCATGACAAGCCTAATGAGAAAGGTGGATGCACACTTGCTACTCCCTATGCACTAATGAGGTTCTTAATCTTGGATTCTCAAATCTCAATTACCCCACTTGGCTCTTGCTCTCCCTTGCACTCCAAAGTGTTTCCTCAGCTGAACAAATAGGCAAGAGAGCTAAGTTGGATGAGTAGAAGAAGTATTTATATGCCCACTTCAAAATATACCCGTTGGGGTCCAACTCAGCACATTTAGGGATGACCGGACGCGCCTTTCAGAGTGATCGGACGCGTCCGGTCAATAGCCAACGGCTATAGTGATGGCAGTCCCGATAGACCGACCGTTAAAATGACCTGACTTAGTGTAGCGTCTGGTCCCTCTAGACATGATGCGTCCGATCTAGAAATATCACCTCTGGACCCTTTCTATAACTGACTAGACTCGACCATGAGTGAGTCAGGTCACACACTTCATTACATCCGATCATCTGTGATCACAAGGCCGAGAGCGGCTGCGGAGGTAGCTGTGCGTCCGGTCTGCAACCAGACCCAGCATCCGGTCATCAAACTTCCTTGCTGCGTGGGCAATACAACTGACTGGACGTAGCTTGACCGAGTCCGATCTAGTTCAAGACCAGAGTCCGGTCATCTTTTCTCACAGCCATTCACTTCCAAGTCAATTCCTTTGTGAATGAAGTTGACTTCTATCGATCTTTGGGCTGTCCTTGAGCTACCTAGTGCTAAGTTTGACAAGTGTGCACCACACCTAACATATTAGACTCACCTAGGTAAAGCTACTAGTTCAAACCCCCTTAATAGTATGGCCAAAGGAAAATATAAAGTCCTAAACTACTCTAAGTATCTCTCCAACGCCAAATGACACTTAAAACTAGTCGTCCTTAACCTTATCGTCCATCCTTTGAAAACCAAAATAATTTCCATCGATAGGGGCATGAAAACCATAATTGCCCAATCAATCACCATTACCATGACCTAACTCAAATTGCCTTTGCAAAACACACGTCAGTCATAGTAATCTTGTGTCGTCATTAATCACCAAAACCCAACTATGGCCTAGATGCTTTCAATCTCCCCCTTTTTGGTGATTGATGACAACACCACCTCGAGTATGTGTATAAAAGATGGGTGAAGTTTTCAACATGCTTGGTTCATATAAGCATTTGACAATAAGAACAAAGGGGTTAGACATGCTTCTATGACCCAAGCCAACATACTATACTCACAAGATATGAAATAAGCATAAGTACACAAAGTAAAGCTCATTTCAATCAGAGTATAACGTGGAAGCAAAGCAAATGAGCATAAACAAGTGACTTGACATATATATAACAAAGTAGAGAGCACACATGTCACATAAGTCTCACAACCACACATATATCACATATATCACAATGCATGAAGGTAAATGTGAATGCATGAAGTATCACACAAAAAGAATGAGTCCATCTCACATGCTCCCCCTAAGTCTAACATACTCGCTCCCTCTCCCCTTTGGCGTCCAGCACCAAAACCTAAGGGTCGGACGGTGGGGTAGGAGCAGACGAGTCTGGGCGCTGAGGTGCGGTGAGAGATCTGAAAGTTAGTAGCATCATCATCTAACTCTAGACTCAGAACTATCGGACTGGCTAGAACAAGCGGTGGATGACCCTCTGACTCTAAAACAGTAAGTGAAGCGGTCTAGGTCTACTCCACGGTCTCAGTAACTAGGTTGCCTAGCTGAGAAGTAGAAGCTAAAGCGGTAGCCTGACCCTGTGGCTCTGAAGTTGTCTTTGTAGGAAGTGGATCCACAACTGTTGTTGTCTCTGTCGCTGAAGCCTCAAGTGTAGGAGTGACTATCGAAGGCGGCTCTGACGAAGCAACAGAAGATGAGATCATCTCGATAGTCCCGGTGACTGGAGCTACTGAAGTAGGAGCAAGGACTCGGTACTCTAGAGGTGTAGGCTGTCCTGTGAGCTCACTAAAGGTAACACCCAAACTCCTAGAGACTGGAGTGTCTACCACTAGCATGGACTCTGACTGAGTAGGAGTGAAGCCCGTAACTATAGGAGTGAAGCGCTGAGCCCGCTCTGTCCCTGGTGAAGCGAACCACTGAGACACCTGCTCAAAAGGTGAGGCAAACTATGCAACCGGCTATCCTTGACTCTGAAGCCCACTGGGTCGTAATGCTAGAGTCACTAGGGTGGTGGTAGTAGTCAAAACAAGCTACAACTTGGGCTGGTAAGGAGCAATCCCTATAGCCATAAGGACATGCTGCATGAAACCAAGAAGTTGTTGCTGAGTGTCTAGCTGTTGCTGCTGAATGGCCAGTTGCTGCTACTAGAACTGATCCTGACATGTCTGCATCTGAGCAATAGCAGCTGCTGTCTCCTATGCCTGACGAGCCTAGTCCTGCCGCATGCGCTCAAGTATTGCTAGCAAAGCGAGGTCTGTCTATGGCGGCTGTGGTGGAGCTAAGCTGGAGCTATCGGCCTCTTTGTCATGAGCCCATGGGGGCATCCGTGGAATAGGCTAGTAGTCCTTGTCTGAATTGTCGGATGGGTCATCCTCAACCATGTCGTCCTGCTATGCCTCAAGGTCTACAAGCTCTGACTCTGGCATGGCCCTGATGGCCTCATCCTTCTCGACCTCTATCTCTGGCTCCTCTGGCCTCTGGTTACGCCTCTGCCTCGGTGTCCTGCTCCTAGTGTGGAACCCATCAGCTGGCGCAAGTCATACTCGGGGAACTAAGTAGTAGTACTAGTTAACTCAGCCACAACCTTAGCTGATAAAGGTGCAAGTGCCATGAAGATCAGAAAACAGATCCAGTGGGCATACGGCAGCTAATGGTGACCCTTGAAGCCTTCTGCCAAGGTGTCCTCCATCTCTGAGAGTATCACATTCCAAATTTCAAACGGTGTCTAAGAGATCAGATGGTGAACTAACCACAGCTTGTATACGTGTCAATCCCTCTCAGTAGCCACCCATGGGAAATAAAGTCCTCATGACTGTGTCTAGGAGACGAGCCATAGGAGTGAGGTCACATGGAGTGCGTATTGAACCCTCTCCAAACGGCTCATGAAAGTAGGCTCTGACTGTCTCTGTAGGTGGCACTGCTTTGCCATGAGGGCATCTCGGTGGTTGTGTCTGTCCACAGCAGATCTGGTGAATCCTAATGGCTGACTCTAGAATCCTCAGTATCTTTCTAGCCTTAGTACTGTACAGCCTGTGGTCACTCCCTCTAAATGAAAAGTGAATGTACCGGTGACCGGGGTCAATCCACAACGAAGCATAGAACTCTCTGACCCATGAAGCAACGTACTTGCTAGTCCGCCCCAAGAGGTCTGCCAACCCAGGCAAGTAAGTGAGGTGGGGACAGACCTGCTCTCCTCTAGCTACCACTATAGACTCTAAGGAGCAGACTCTCTGAGACCTGAAAGCTACACCACTGTTGAGGTAGGCATTATAGAAATCCTCCTACAACACAGTGTAGAAACCCTCTGAAACTCTCTCATCCCGTCGAGACGGGAACCACAGCTCAAACTCCACAAGGCATAGCTGCTAAACTTGTCGAGCTGTGGATGCCTCAAGTCTAAGTGTACTACCACTGGTGGCAGACCCTGTGGTCTAGGAGGTGCACGAGAGTGACGCCTCTGACCCTCTGACCTAGGTGTCACCTGAGCATGAACATGACCTGAGCATCGTAGTGGCTGCTCCTTCTACTGCTCTGCCTCCTCCTGCTCTATCTGCTGCTCTATCTATGGCTCCTCTGTCTCTCCCTAGGGCTACTCTCTCTCATCAACTAGGTCAGCAAGAGAAAACATGTGGCTGCTACTGGCAAGTATGGTGGTCCCATGTGGACTACCACTAGCTATCGCCTCCTCCTCCAAAGCTCTCCTCTGAACGGCTGTCAGGTGATCTCCAATGCGAACACCAATGCCTCTCTCAGCACGCTCAGCGGTGGCTGCTACTGTTGTGGCCCTCTCTACCTCTACATCACCAGGCTTGTGTTTTTCTTTGTCATCACCTTCTTTGGCCCCTTGTTCTTCTCTTTTGCTATCAGACGAGGTGGACACCTCTCATCGTCGTTGGGAGCACCAAAGTCGTTCTTGAATCGAACTATGGCTTACACTACAAAGAAACCAACTGACTAGCAAAGAGCCACTGCCACTGACAACAAGAACTCCCCCTGACTCGAGAGAATAACTAACAAGATCAATTGCCCATCATCTGAGATATTAACTGAAAGAACAAATGTCATTGACTTCCCTAGCATCGAGAATCGATGGATGATAGATGGATGGATGGATGGATAGATCGACACTCGCCGAGGCTTGGCCTCAATCCATACCATGGATGGATGGGCTTGGCCCTGTGTTCAATCGCCACTTATCAACTGCTAAGCATGGACTCGCTGCCCCAAACTCGCTACATAGAGATAGATAGATATATATATAAGCAACATATTATACTAGAGGTGAGTAGAAGCCTGTCAGAAGCAAGCAATAGGAAAGTAAAGAAAGAGCATGGCTTACAACCTTGGGATAAGCCCAGAGCCTATGAAGGGGTAAGGTATACTGATCACGGGAGCACCACGAAGGGATGTGACAAGAATCTGCAACAATTAAGGCCGAAAAAGGTTTAACATGGCTGCTAGACAGGTTTAGGCAAGGAACAAACACCTAGAGGGCGTCCTAGGAACTCACCCTAGGAGAGGCACCAGTCTATCAAGGAGTGCACTGAGAAGAGCCTCTGGGCAACAAGGAATCAACACTGTGCAAGTAGAGATGAGGGAGGGGTCAAAATAGTGCACAGAGCTAGGTACAGGTAAAAGATCGAGCACCTCAGAGGCATGGTGACCACACACCCTGGCAAACGTTGTAGCCGGCCAAGAAATCCACCAAGGAGCAGCGCTAGATGACGAGGGAGGAATGGTGGGGTCACCATAGTGATTGGAGGCGATGGCGATCAAGCGCGGTGAAGAAACTCGGCGACGGTGGCGACTCTGCATGGCCATGGCAAAGGGTGCTACGAGCAGTGGCATGGAGGCGGTACTTTGGTGCATGGGTGAGGGCACGACGGTGGCCGAAGTGGCGAGCGCGGTGGCAAGGGTTAGCGGCAGCACGGCGAATGGACGGGCACAGGGGCACGGGAGGTTTCCAAAAGAGGAAATGGAGGAGCAGCCCTGGCTGATAGAGGAGACGGTGAGCATAGGCGGTTACCAAAATAGGAAGGGAAGGAGTGGGCCCCACGGGTCAGCATGCAAAATGAAATCAACCCAACGTTCACAGTTGCGAACTAGACGCGTTGATGAAAATGATCTGACGCTTAGGCATTTGCGTCCGGTCGAGTACAGAGAGGTCCAAACATGCCTTTGCGGTGACCTAATGCGTCTCGCTGCTTTCGTGACTGACGTGGTGTAGAGTCTGGTCGATTCCCATGAACTTCCTTGTGACGATCGGACGTTGAGACACATGCACACCTGACGCTGCTAAGATCCTGTTCATGCGTCAGTTCAACCATGCACAGATCGACCGGGCGTTGCAAGCTATGGGTCCTGTCGAGCGTCCGGTCACTGTTCTGTAGTTGATCTTTCTTCTGTCTTCGCGACACTTTCTCCCAATCAAGTTCCAATCCAAATGAAGACCAAATAACCGCCGATTGGAACTGATATGAGAGACCTCTCTCAAACCCTCAAAATTTTAAAAATATTTTGCCTTAGGCTATATATCTTTTTAGGAAAATAGGTGACAAAAATGGGGCGAGGAGCAACATGTGGCCACACAATAGGAAATTTCAACCAATAGGAGCTTCAAATGCCCTCCCTATTTGTGGATGAACACAGCGGATGCCCAAAATTTAACCAAAAAGAAACAACAAGGCAACACACATGCATATGCAATGCAATACAAGAAAAGTAAATATAGTTGCTTGTCAAGTTTGATCCAAGGTTAAGCTTTTTACACGCGTTTCGGCGGTTATCTTAACCATGTTAGACAATCCCTAAGTGCATTACTAAAAATTAAACATGTTTTATATTACAATGCAATGCAAGGGACAACACAAGCTTATTTTTTAGTGAAGTTACTTAGGTCAAGCATATTGAGCTCATTCCTCAACCGACAAAACGTAGCCTCATCTAGTGGTTTAGTGAAGATATCCGCCAATTGATCATCGATCCTTACACCTTCTAGTGATATATCATTTTTAGCAACATGATCTCTAAGAAAGTGATGACGGATATCTATGTGCTTGGTGCGAGAGTGTTGAACCGGGTTATTTACAAGTTTTACCACGCTCTCATTGTCACACAAAAGAGGTACCTTTTCTAGAACTACACCATAGTCTAGAAGAGTTTGCTTCATGTAAAGGATTTGTGCACAACAAGCACCCACGGCAATGTACTATGCCTCGGTGGTGGACAAGGTCACACTATTTTGCTTCTTAGAGGTCCAAGACACTAGATATCTACCAAGCAAGTGGCACCCTCTGGATGTACTTTTTCTATCAATTTTGCAACCGGCATAATCCAAATCGGAATAGCCAACTAGTTGGAAATCTACCTCCTTTGAGATACCAAAGGCCAATGCTTGGTGAGTGCTTAAGATACCTAAGGATTTTTTGACGGCAACTAAGCTAGCTTCCATAGGACTAGCTTGAAATCTAGCACACATACACACACTAAACATGATGTCAGGCCTAGATGTGGTCAAATATAACAAGTTATCAATCATACAACGGTAGAGAGTTTGATCAACCGATTTACCTCCCTCATCTAGGACGAGATATCCATTTGATGGCATTGGTATCTTGATTGGCTTATATTCATCCATTTTAAATCTCTTGAGAAGATCTTTGGTATACTTTTATTGAGAAATGAAAATCCCTTCTCTCATTTGCTTGACTTGAAAACCTTGAAAGAATGTAAGCTCTTCAATCATAGGCATCTCGAACTCTTTAGACATCAATTCACCAAACTCTTTGCAATAGTCTTTATTTGTTGAGCCAAATATGATATCATCAACATATACTTGACAAATGAAGATCTCTCTATCAAGCTTCTTGGTGAATAGTGTGGTGTCAACTTTTCCAATGGTGAATCCCTTCTCAATGATGAAATCCTGAAGGTGCTAATACCATGCTCTCGGGGCTTGCTTTAGCCCATATAGTGCCTTGGACAACCTATAAACATGATTAAGATATCTAGGGTCTTCAAACCCGGGAGGTTGATCAACATAGACTAGTTCATTTATGAAGCCATTTAAAAATGCACTTTTAACATCCATTTGAAATAATTTCATTTCATGATGCGATGCATATGCAAGGAGGATACAAATGGCTTCAAGTCTTACAACCAGTGCAAAGGTCTCTCTAAAATCCAACCCTTCAACTTGAGAGAACCCCTTTACAACTAGCCTTGCCTTGTTCCTCACAACGATGCCTTGATCATCTTGCTTGTTACGGAACACCCACTTTGTTCCAATGACTCTTTCATCTTGTGGTCGCTCTTTAAGTGTCCAAACTTCATTTCAAGTGAAGTTGTTTAATTCTTCATGCATGGCATTTATCCAATTTGGATCTTGAAGAGCTTCTTATATATTCTTAGGCTCAATGCAAGAAATAAACGAGTGATGTTCAATAAATGAAGCAAGTTTTTGTGAGCGAGTCATTACACTCTTTGAAAGACTCCCTATGAGTGGAGCATCAACATCTTAAGCTTGTGCCACTATTTGATTATGGAAGACATGAGTATCTTTATTTTCTACTCTCCCATCTTTATCATCATCTTGTGGCACACTTGATGAAGAGGGTGGATCAATCACATGCACTTCATCTTCATCATCTTTAGGCTTGATGTCTCCAACCGGAATGTTCTTCATGGCCAGCCTCAATGGTTCATCATCTACATCATCAAAATTCTCGTGTGCTCCTTGGGAGCCATTAGATTCATCAAATTCCATATCATATGTTTCTTCAACGAAGCCGGTGGTATGATTAAATACTCGATATGCTTTAGACTTTGATGAGTAACCAACAAGAAAACCAATATCACAACATCTTTGGAACTTCCCTATGTGTTGCCGCTTCTTGTAGATGTAGCATTTGCAACCAAACACCTGGAAGAATGAGACGTCCGGCTTCTTCCCATTGAGCAACTCATAAGGGGTCTTGCCAAAAAACTTTTGAAGAAATAGGTGGTTGGATGCATAGCATGTGGTGTTGATAGCTTCCGCCCATAGATCTTGAGGTGTGTTGTACTCATCAAGCATTGTTCTTACAAGAGTGATTAGTGTCCGATTCTTTCTCTCTACTACACCATTTTGTTGAGGAGTGTAGGTTGCGGAGACCTCAAGCTTGATCCCAACTTCATCACAATATGCTTCAATGTTTGTGTTGTCAAATTCTTTTTCATTGTCACTTCTTATCTTCTTGAGCTTCACTTCAAATTCATTTTGTGCTCTCTTGGCAAACTTCTTGAAATATGCCACAACTTCGGTCTTGTCATGAAGGAAGAACACACAAGTGTATCTAAAGTAGTCATCAACTATCATAAGACAATATAGGTTGCCTCCCAAACTCTTGTAAGTTGTTGGTCCAAATAGGTCCATGTGAAGAAGCTCTAGCACTCTTGTTGTTGACATATAACCTTTGGTTGGATGAGTGTTAGCAACTTGCTTGCCAGCTTGACATGCACTACAAAGCTTGTCCTTCTCAAACTTCACATCTTTCAAACCTCTCACCAACTCATCCTTCATTAGCTTCTTGAGTGAACTCATCCCAACATGTGCAAGTCTTCTATGCCAAAGCCACCTAGGTGAAGTTTTGGTGAATAAGCATGTCTTCAAGTTAGCATCTTCGGAGGTAAAATCCACTAGATATAGGTTGTTGTATCTAAATCTCTTGAATATAACTTGATCATTATCTTTCTTTGAAACAACTACTTCCTTCTCGGTGAACAAGAATTGAAAGCCAAGATCACATAATTGACCAATGGATAGTAAGTTAAAGCTCAATGAAGCAACATATAGCACATTTAATATTGAGTGATCATTTGATATTGCAACTTTTCCCAACCCTTGTACTTTGCCCTTTGAATTGTCACCAAATGTAATTCTTTCTTGACCATCCACATCTTCATCTAGTGAGGTGAACATACGAGGATCACCGATCATATGTTGAGTGCAACCACATCAATAACTCAATGACTTCCACTAGTCTTGTAGTTCACCTACACACATAAGAGATCAAGCTTGATGTTTAGGGACCCAAACTTAATGAGGGCCCTTGACTTTCTCAACTAGTGACTTAGCAACCCAAATTTGCTTAGGCCTATTCTTGTTTGGTGGACCTAAGAACATGAATTTCATCTTTCCACCGGAATCCTTTCTAAGCATGTAGTGAGCATTGAAAGCAAAGGGTCTAGCATGCTTGGGTAAGGGTTGTGGTGGTGTAGTTTCACACTCATGAGCAAAGTGACCTTCTTGTCCACACTCAAAGCATCTCTTTGGCTTAGGCTTTGACTTGTATTGTTGATGTTGAGCTTTAGCTTTCTTCTCTTGATTTGCCAAGAACCCAATACCACTTCTATCCATCTTCATCATGGTGTTCATAAGTAGCTCACTTTGAAGATATTAGCCTCTTGTGAACTTGCTCAAATCGGTCTTGAGATGCTCTTTCTCTAACTTGAGTTTCTTGTTTTCTTCTCTAAGTTCATCATGAGTTGATAGCCTCTCAAGATTCTTCTCCATCTTGAGCCTCTTGTTCTCTTCTCTAAGCATCTCATTCTCAAGAGCCATGTCATGATCATTGTTAAGTGTTTCAACAACAATTGTGTTGGTGGTTGATAGCTTCTCAAGATCCTTCTTAAGCTTCTCATTCTCATTCTTGACCTTGATATAGTCATCATAGTTATCGGACTCAACCACTTTTTTGCCTTTGCTACTAGAACCTTGCTCAATGCTCCCAACAATCAAGTCATCACATGAAGTGGCTATATCAATCTTAACAACTTGGTTAGTAGCATCATGCGGTTCATTGGACAAATACTCATGAGAAAGCACAAGATTATCATGATTAATTTTGAGAGTGGTGTATTCTTCTTTTAGCAAGTTGTATCTAGTGGTGAGCTCATTGTGTATCTCCTCAAGTTTATCATGTTTTTCTCTAAGCTCCTTTTTAGAAGTTTTGAGCTCCTTGAGTTTGGATGACACAATTTCATTTTCTTCTCTAAGCTCACAACTAGCTTTTTCGGCTATGTCATATTTTGCTAAAAGAGACTCATTCTCAAGTTTTAGCTTTTCATTTTTAGCTCTTGTCTTTCTTATGATTTTAGTGTAGTCATTTAGCAAGACAACTAGATCATCATATGAAGGTGATTCAAATTCTTCATCACTATCACTACCATTTTCATCACCACTACTATCATAATCACTTTGTACCTTTTGATCACCCTTGGTCATAAGGCATAGGTGTGTAGAGGATGATGGCGGCGGTGGTGGTGAAGGTAGTGAAGTCCTAATCAAAAGAGCGGCCACCTTCTCCTTCTCATTATCACTTTCATCACCGAATGAGCAACTTGATGATTCAATGTCCGTGAGCCAATTACCAACGATGTACGCCTTGCCATTCTTCTTCTTATGATATTCCTTCTTCTTGCCATCCTTCTTCTTGTATGGCTTGTTTTTCTTCTTCTCATCATCATCATCACTTGAGTCATCTTTCTTGCTCTTGTATTTCTTCTTGTACTTGTCTTTCTTGGGCTTAGGGCATTGATGAGCTAGATGACCAAGTTGTCCATAATTATAGCAATCCATTTTGGAGATGGGCTTCTTCTTGCTACTAGTGAAGAATTTCTTCTTCTTTCCATCAAACTTGACACCATTCTTGTTGAGCTTTTTGAGCATCTTGGCGGTTCTTCTCACCATGAGAGCAAGACTTGCATCATCGATCTCATTATCACTTGAGCTATCATGATCAACTTTAGCTTTGCCCCTCTTTTCTTGGCTAGCCTTGAATGTCAAATCTTTCTTCTTGGTGGAAGAAAAGCCATCTTGTGGAGTGATGTGCATATACATCTCATGTGCATTGATCTTTCCCAATATTTGAGTTGGCGTAGCGGTAGAAAGATCACCTTGATGAAGCACCGTCACAATATGCCCATAGAACATTCAAGCGAGAATACATTTTATTAGCACTTTCACTAGGAAGCATTTCAAATGAATTAAGCTTCTTCATCACAAGCTGATAGCGTTCCTCACGCTCACTCTTGGTTCCCTCATGGAGCGCACAAATGTCCGACCATAGTGAATGGCCGTCTTTGTGATTCCGCACAAGGTTAAAGACATCCTTGCAAAGGCCTCTAAAAAGGGTGTTTCTAGCCTTTGCATTTCACTTCTCGTAGTGAACCTCATCACCTTGAAGGTTGGCGGGATCCTTAGGTTTTGGGAGTCCTTGTGAGGAGGATCTAAGCACTCCAACATCTAAAGCCTCTAGGTACGCCTCCATGCGAATTTTTCAATAAGAAAAATCATCTCCCTCAAAGACGGGAGGGGGTCCATCCCCGTGGGACATCTTGCTCTAGGTGGTTAAGCCTAATTTAAGGAGCACGAGGCTTCGATATCAATTGAAAGGATCAAGATGCCTAAGAGGGGGGTGAATTGGGCTAATTCTAAATTTCTTGCAATAATTAAGCCCTACACTTAGCCCATTTCAACCCCTTGTGCCTAGAAATGTTTCTATTGTTCTACCGCACAAAAGTTTTGTACCCTAGGTTCCAATCCTACTCTAGCATGGCAATTCTAAGAATGTAAAGACATGAATTGAATTGCTCAAATGTAAATGGTCAAAGTAAAGAGAGGGAGAGGAATACGGCGATGCTTTTCCATGGTATTAGAGAGTTGCCACTCCCCACTAGTCCTCATTGGAGCACCCACACAAGGGTGTAGCTCCCCCTTGATCCGCGCAAGGATCAAGTGCTCTCTACGGGCTGATTTTGTGACACTCCGTCACAGTGAATCGCCCACAACCGCTCACAAGATGACTTGGGTCATCCATAAGCTCTGCCGGATGATAACCAAGCTTCCAATCACCACCAGGGCATCTAGGTGATGGCGATCACCAA
This sequence comes from Miscanthus lutarioriparius, assembly GCA_904845875.1. Classification (NCBI taxonomy): domain Eukaryota; kingdom Viridiplantae; phylum Streptophyta; class Magnoliopsida; order Poales; family Poaceae; genus Miscanthus; species Miscanthus lutarioriparius. Next base: position 16,152,792 of record CAJGYO010000018.1, read on the forward strand.
GAGTAACAAGCACAAACTCTCACTTGACCATGATAAGCCTAATGAGAAAGGTGGATGAACACTTGCTACTCCCTATGCACTAATGAGGTCCTTAATCTTGGATTCTCAAATCTCAATTACCCCACTTGGCTCTTACTCTCCCTTGCACTCTAAAGTGTTTCCTCAGCTGAATAAATGGGCAAGAGAGCTAAGTTGGACGAGTAGAAGTATTTATACTCCCACTTCAAAACATACCCATTGGGGTCCAACTTAGCACATTTCGGGATGATCGAACACATCTGGACACTCTAATAGGCTACAAGGACGCCAGCCATGACAGACGACCGTTAAACTGACCTGACTCAATGTAGTGTCCGATCCCTCCAGATGTGACACGTTCGGTCCAGAAATATCTCCTCTGGACCCTTTCTGTAACTGACCGGACTCGGCCATGAGTGAGTCAGGTCACACACTTCATTGCGTCTAGTCGTCTGTGATCACAAGGCCGAGAGCGGCTGTGGAGGTACCTGTGCGTCCGGTCTGCAACTAGACCCAGCGTCCAGTCATCAAACTTCCTTGCTGCATGGGCATTACAACTGACCGGACGTAGCTTGACCGAGTCCAGTCAATTCAAGACTAGAGTCCGGTCATCTTTTCTCACAGCCATTCACTTCCAATTCAATTCCTTTGTGAATGAAGTTGACTTCTATCGATCTTTGGGCTGTCCTTGAGCTACCTAGTGCTAAGTTTGACAAGTGTGCACACACCTAACACATTAGACTCACCTAGATAAAGCTACTAGTTCATACCCCCTTAATACTACGGCCAGAGGAAAATACAAAGTCCTAAACTACTCTAAGTGTCTCTCCAACGCCAAATGACACTTAGAATTAGTCGTCCTTAACCTTGTTGTCCATCCTTTGAAAACCAAAATGATTTCCATCGATAGGGGCATGAAAACCATAGTTGCCCAATCAATCACCATTACCATGACCTAACGCAAATCGCCTCTGCAAAACACACGTTAGTCACAATAATTTTGTGTCGTCATTAATCACCGAAACCCAACTAGGGCCTAGATGCTTTCAACCGCCATAGGGGTGGCGGTGCCCCCGGGGCAGCACCCTGAGCCAAGTTTCACCTCCTTTTCTTCACCTTTTTTACCACCTTTGTAAATGTGCTAACACTCCAAGTGTTTCACCATCACGTGCAAGTGGTTAGCATTTTCACAATTATTTTTCAAAGGTTAATCACTTGCTCACCGATTGTGCACTAGGCTTAAAATGCATATGCATGTGTTTCCAACACCTAGTGGCACTAGATGATCGAGTTGTCCGATAAGAGCTCCCCATTTAATAGTACTATCATCTTCCTAAATGTAATCACACACTCTATAGTGTTTTGATCACCGAAAATAAAATGACCATATTGATATCACCTTTGTCTTGAGTCTATTTTGTTTTCTCTTTCTTCTTTTTCAAGTCTCACTACTACAGAATGCTTAACTGCAGCGGGCAATTTTGGTTTCCATGGCAAAAACGCATCCATTGTGGTGAGAAGGTCACAGTAAATCATGAATCCATCATGGCGGGCGCATAAAGCCGCAAGAAAGAACCTATTAGCAGCGGCGGGCACTTTAGAACGTCCGCCACGGTAAAGCTGAGGAAAAAAACAAAAAAAACCCAAAGCCCACCGGCGAGCCCATATCCTGAGCCCGCCAGCGAGTCCAATCCCAACCCGCAACCCTAGTGCCGCCAGGATCTTCACATCGTCGCCGTCATCGTCCCTAGATCCGATTGCCTCCACCTCTTCACGCCGGATCTAGTCGGCCCCGCATCGGAGAGCCACGGCCCCGCTGCCGCCGGAGATGGGCAAGACCGGCCTCTACCTCCCAGATCCACCTCCCTGTATGGAAAGAGAGAGGAAGGAAAGAGGGAGTGAGGGAGAGGAGCTAGGAGAGATGGAGAAAGAGAGTGAGGTAGAGGATACGGCGGTGCCATTACCTCGATCTTGCCAGCGCCGCCAGATCCGCCATCGCCGGAGGTGGAGGCGGCGCCCACCGTCGCCGGATCTGGGCGTGGATCCGCCGACACCGGAGAAGAAGGGGAAGGAGGCACCAGCCGCAGCGCGCGCGCGCCGCCTCCGCCCGATCGCCGCCGTGGCTCATGCACGCGACTGCCTTGCGCCCGCCCAGCGCGCCACGCCCACGCGACGCCGCCCCTGCTGCTGTGTGGGTCTCAAGACGACGTCGTGGCCCTGTGACCTGACCTGTTGGGCCCTCTCTGCATGATGACCCGTCGTGCCCCGTGAACGCCGTGGGCGCCTGCGCAGCGCCACCGAGTCGGCGCCACCGCGCCGGCCGACGGAAGGAGAGGAAGGACGACGGAGGGAGGGAAGGGTGTGACGGAAGGAGAGGAGGAGGAGGTGCGCGCGAGGAGGACGACGGAGAGGGTGCGACGGAAGGAGAGGGAAGGAGGTGCGAACTTGTTCGGTCTTGGTGGGAGGGAGTGGCTGAGGCGAAATGGAGACGGGAGTGAAACCCTAAAGACTACGTATTTATATGTGAAGACGGCTATCGAAGCCGTTGGGCTTTTTGGGCCACGGCCTTAACCAAGGCGGGTCTCATAGGGACGCCCGCCACGGTAAATTCATTTATTAGTGGCGGACGCCCTAAAGCGTCCGCCTCGGAAAATAGTAGCGCGAGGCGGACATCTTAGGACGTCCGCCATGGTAATCGATTACACCATGGGCAAAAATGCTCGCCACGGTAAATAAAAAATGCCCGCCGTGGTAAATCGTGGGATTTACCGTAGCGGGCAAAAATAGGAGCCCACCACGGAGTGCAAAAATGGAACGCTGCGCAAAATCGTTTTTGTAGTAGTGTCTGGAGCTTGATCATCATCACATGTCCACACCACCACCATGGACTTTATTTTATGTGTCCATCTCCATCCATGAATGCAACCTAGCTCCTTCACTTGGGTTGAACCAACCTATCTCAAATCCACACTTAGATCATAGGGTTAATCCAAATAGGTTTCATCAATTAATCAAAATCAAACTAAAGCTTTCACCACCTCGTCCCAGTATCCAAATAGCACCTAGTGAGCGAGTTGGGGTCATGGGTGAAGCTAGGGGTATGCCCATGTATTCCATAGAATACCTAGGTTTATTCAACAAAACTAAAACTATATGTGATAGTTGTAATCCTCCTACTAACTAAATAGTGAGTTAAATGGTTATTTAGGTCATTTAATCATGATTAACTTGATTCTGTTTAGACATTTAGACGGTTCTTAAAAGTTTAAACGGTCAAACGGTTTAATTCACCATTTAGGGCCTAAATGACACGGGTGACCACCATTCAATCAGTCTGTTCGCTTGTTGGTTTCAGTTAGGGCTTATTAGTCATGATATAGTGTTTTTCTCTCACAACAAACCAGCACCAATCGAACTTATCCGTCCAGAAACTAACCAGCGAATAGATTGAATGTTTAAACGCTGATTAAGCAGCCATTTAGGTGAAAAGTGGCTATAATACTAGTTTAGGTCGTTAAGATAAGAAAAATAAAGGAGCCAAGCACCGAGCCAGCGAGCTAGGCAGGAGTTTTTACACGTGGAACAGGAGAGTTGGATGCAACCATTTACGGTTTTCCCCTCCAAGTTATGGCTTCGCCGACCAACAGGAACCATCCAAACGCGGGCTGAACTATGCCGTTATCATCTCTCTCCCTCCTCCGCCACCACCCGCCGCGCCCTCTCCCGCCAACTTCAAATCGTCAGCCGCCACACCCCCGCCTCCTCCACCTCCTCCTCCCTCCGTTTACACGGCGCCGCGCCTTCGTCTGCCAGCCGCTCGCCGCGACCACGGACGACATGGCTGCTGCCTCCGTGTCGGCGTTGCCCCCCACGCTGCTCGAGCACATGGGCCAGGCGGGCACGGCCGCTGATCTCACTGTCCTCGTGGCCCATATCCAGAGCGCGTGCAAGCGCATCGCGGCTCTCGTAGCGTCCCCCGGCAACGCCGAGCTGTCGCGGGCCAAGGCGGGGGGTGGGGCTGTGGCGGCCGGGCGTGACGCGCCTAAGCCGCTCGACGAATTGTCGGTTCGTGCTGTCTTCGCTTGTTCTTTAGTTCCTAGTCTCGTTCTCGCATTTAACCACCACGTTCTTTTTTATGGATGTAACTTTGTTGTGGGACTGATCTTAAGGGCTTATATGGCAGTATGGTAGTACATAACAAAATATCCATCTGAATGTGCTTGATCTCTTCTATTTTATGCCGTGTTTATATTTTTCCTTGATCAACTAACTAGTTGATTCCCAAAAAAAATGTAGCTTTGACATCGTAGATTTAGGCTATGAAAGGTCGAAGATTAGAGACCTGAACCTTTGTTAAATTCACCTGTATAGAGTTTGGATTGCAGAATCAAATGGGCTATGTTAGGTGTTTGCATTACCAGATTATCGTGCTTGAATCCATTGCTCTGCATACCACAAGAACTACATTCAAATATTCTACCATATCTCTTTCACTGGTGGCAAAACTGTGTTAAGCATCCTTTCTGTTTGCTTGAATTCAGAATGATATCATCTTGTCATCGCTCCAAAGTTCTGGAAAGGTTGCAGTGCTAGCGTCCGAAGAAAATGATCTGCCCATTTGGATATCTAATGACGGTCCATATGTTGTTGTTACCGATCCGCTTGATGGTTCTCGCAACATTGAGGTCTCCATACCTACTGGAACAATATTTGGGATCTACAATAGGCTGGTGGAGCTCGACCATCTCCCTCTGGAAGAGAGAGCTCAGCTCAATTCACTGCAAAGTGGAACTCGCCTTGTTGCTGCTGGGTATGTCCTGTACTCATCTGCCACCATCTTGTGTATCAGCTTCGGTGCAGGTACCCATGCTTTCACATTGGATTGGTCGACCGGAGAATTCATCCTTACACATCCTTCCATCCAAATACCCCCTAGAGGTAACCAAGCATATCAGTATTTAGTAATTTGCTGCTTTCCACATTCTTCGCTGAACATTGAACAGTTGCTTGCTAGTCATTACTGATTGCTTAGTTTCAGTTGCACTAGCTGTGCAAGTTTTATTAAAATTGATACCTGAACTCTCAACGTGAGTTATTTCTGAAGAATGTTACAATAATTTTCTTATGACTTAGAGACTGACAGATGTAACCCTGCAGAGTCTGCAACTCTGCTTCATTGTATAAACCTGTTTCAAACTTGCACCTTCTAGTAATTCCTTTTACAGGTTTTTACTCTCAACATGAGTTATTTCTGAAGAATGTCACAATAATTTTCTTATGACTTAGAGACTGACAGATGTAACCCTGCAGAGTCTGCAACTCTGATTCATTATATAAACCTGTTTCAAACTTGCATCTCCTAGTAATTCCCTTTACAGGTTTTTACCTTTGCTCAAAAGCTACAGTTGCATATTATGTCAGGGCAGATATATTCGGTGAATGACGCTAGGTATTTTGACTGGCCCGAGGGCTTAAGGAAGTACATTGACACAATCAGACAAGGCAAAGGACAGCATCCAAAGAAGTACTCAGCTCGCTATGTGTGCTCACTGGTTGCTGATTTCCACCGGACGCTCATATATGGTGGGGTTGCTATGAACCCAAGGGATCATCTGCGGCTGGTTTATGAGGCAAATCCTCTCAGTTTCCTTGCTGAGCAAGCTGGGGGTAGAGGGTCAGATGGCAAGAACAGAATCCTCACCATTCAGCCTGTGAAGTTGCACCAGAGGCTGCCCTTGTTCTTAGGGAGCATGGATGACGTGCTTGAGTTGGAAAGCTATGGAGATGTCCAGCAGAAGGTTAATCCTGGATATGAAGTTTAACGATATGTAAAAAGCTTAAGATTTTTCAGGTGCCGAAGCATACAATAAGGTAACACACGTGTGGCAACCCTGTATTTGCATACAATAAGGTAGCCCACCACAACTTGCTTGGGACTAAACGCTTTGTTGTTGTTCCCTCTTTTCTGCCAAAATTCGCTGTACTTTTCAGTGAGAAGTATTATGATTTTTTTGGCAGCTTTCACAACCCTGCACCCTATTTGTGAATAATAGAAAGCTTCTAAAATCTAAACATATATATACATTATCTCTTAGCACCGCCACCACATTCCCATGTAGTCAATGCAGCACTTCTTAGTAGTAGTAGCAGTATCATCTTGTTTTGCAAGTGCTGGCTGCAGAATGAAGTCACCATGTTGCACTCATGACCTAACTACTTTCCTTAGGAGATCCATGATGTAACCACTGAAACTAGGAACATGCAGTTCTCTCATGGCTCGTGAGGGTTAATACTAGGAAACATTACATATAAGAAACCATGGAAATGTTCAAAGTTCACTGCTCTAATGCGAGCTGCTTGTGCCGGTTGAGATCGTTGAGGTAACTCGAGCGCGTGTAATCTTCTGAATCGCATGAGTCAAACATCAGGGGCTTCACGATTTTAGGCCTTCTCACTAGCTCAAGTGACTCCCGGTCTCCCTTCAAGAAACAGACTACCTGCAACCAACAAATCAAGGGTCAATTTCCTCATTTGCACTTTGATTAGCAGAAAAGATCCACTTACCGATTTCATACTAGGCCTCGTGGTTGAGCTGTGGTGAATGCACAAGGATGCCACTGCTAGGGTGTACACCATCTCTTCAGGGTCATACTCGTTGCCGAGGGAAGGATCCACCAGCTCTTTGATGTTGTTCGCATCAAGCAGCGGTTTTGCCTTCACAGATGATCAACAATTTGTGAATTCCAGGGTTTCAGAAGCATGTAATTATGCTGCTCATCTTTTATTTTCTTTTCATTTTCTCTTACTACTGAATGATGGTCAAATTACACATAACTACATCACACAATCAAATCTAATGAAATGAAAAGGCCTGTTCCTCTCGCTGAAATTTGACTTATGCTGATGCTTATGTTGATTTTTTGTGAGAGGAAAACACTGTTCGTTCGCTGAAAAGTACTACTGAGTTTATATATATAGTAAAGTGTGCAGTAGTAGTTTGCTAAATTGTACCCATATCACTAGGCTCTGTCTGGATGAGTCCACCGCTTTCCGCCCGGTAACTAGTTCAAGAAGTAGAACTCCATATGCGAACACATCGGTCTTCTCATTTATGATCCCATGCATGAAGTATTCTGGGGCCATATACCTAAAAATAGGGTGTAAGGTTCAAGTTAAAACAACAACTAAAATACTATATTTGACTATGAAAGCATGATCAAGACTCAAGAGACAGCCAGTCTCACCCGAATGTGCCTTCAATGGGATACACAACATGATGGGTCAATTTGTCAGGGAGCCACTTTGCAAGCCCAAAATCTGATATCTGTATAAGGAGGGAGCAAAACTGTAAGTCTTGACATCCATAGTAATCACATAATGGGCACGATTAGTGTAACCTAACAGTAGAACATACCTGAGGTTGGTAGTCTTCAGTTAAAAGGATATTAGATGCCTTGATGTCTCTGTGAATTATGCGGCGATGGCAGCCTTCATGTAGATAAAGCAGCCCTTCAGCAATTCCAAGTGCAATGTTGAACCTGACTTTCCACTTCAGGGGCTCCTTTGTACCTGATCAGCTGAACTCCATTTTATCACTAGACTAAGGGCATCACAGTACACTTTAACAGCTAATGAACATTTTATATTAAAAAGGCAATGGTTGTGTTATCAGACCGTGCATGTGCTGTACGAGACTTAGGCCACTGAGTGTAAATTTATAAAATAGTATGCAGAAATGGACACATGAACCTTTTTTCCCCCAACTAATTGCACTTTGAAGATTGGCATTTCAAACACTTCTTTGAAGGATTATGATGTACTGGCATTAAAGGTAAAGATATGCTCCCATCCAATTCTTAATTAAAAAGTGACTGTCCCTTTCAGAAATGTTTGCATAAAGTATGCCCCCGTATCACAGATAATCACTCAACTATTTCATTCATTAGTTAGCTAACAAAAGTGTTAATGTTACGAGAGGAATATACCATGTAGAACAGAAGCAAGGCTTCCGTGAGGTGAAAACTGAAGAACCAAGTGCAAACCCCCTTCCACACTGAACCCCAAGAGCTGTGCTGCGTTTGGGTGGTTAACATGGGCTATTATTCCAAGCTCAGATAAGAAATCGCTAACTCTGTCCTCTTTGTTACCGCCTTTTGTTAATCTCTTCACTGCCACACATTGTCCATCAGCAAGCTGGCCTTTGTATACCTCGGCATGCCCTCCCTTCCCAATCATTTTCTCTAGAAAAGTCAGCCACAAAACAAATTCAGTGGAAACTCAGGGCAGCTAGATAATAAAATTTGGTTGAAACACTATTAGCATTACCAAAAAAAAAAAGGGCAATGATCGCCTAAAAAGATCAGAGCTCAAGGAATTACATTTCTATATAGTATTGTCGCAGTATCAGAGGTACTGCAATCTACAAATGTTCATGCCAAAAGACTAGTTTAGACTAACATGTGCATGATCTTAACTTTTTGCTGCTAAAGGACAGGACAGTAACAAGTCAGCATCATTAACCTAAAGAACTGTTCATGACTAGGACCTCAGACCCTCACGTAATTTTGTTTCCCAGTGAAATCATAGCAGTACAGTTGTAAATTTTAGCTTAATGCTAAAGCTGTTTTCCACCACACAAATGTTGCAATGATAGTAACGACGCCTAGTCATTAAATCACCCACATCACAAAGTAGTTAGTGTGCATGACTGCATGTTACCTGAACTAAAACTGTCAGTTGCAGCACAAAGCTCGTTGTAGTCAAAGCTTCGCCATGATGGCCTCCATTTCCCAATCTCAGGGAGGATCTCAGGAGCAATGGCACTGCAGTCCTTTTGGTTCTTACCACTCCGCATTCTCTCCAGGTACCCTCTAAGCCCTCTGCTCTTGGATCTCTGAGGGAACGTCACTGCTCTGCCCATGGACTTCTTTCTCCTAAGTATTAGACTGCTGATCAGGTTCCTCCACTGCACATTATGGTTTGACTCTGCTGACTGCTCGACTGAGACACTGTCATCCGAGTCCATGCTACCAGATACTGAGATATCTAGCACAGCTCGCGGAGAGCTCCGATCAGCACACTCACTGCTGTCATTGCTACTGCTCTTGGAGAGGGTTCCCGGCATTTCATCAGCACTATCTTCATCATTACTGCTCTTGGATCTGATTTGAGGCACTTCATCAGCGCACTCAACGTTGCTGCTCTCAGAGCCCGTTTCAGGCACTTGATAGCAAGCACCATCAGATTCAGCACATTGGTTGTTGCTGTCACCGGCACTGCCATGCCTATCATTGAGATCTTCACTCGATACGGTGGCTTCGATTACAGACCCGGCGTAGTCACAATCCCCCTTAGTAGATTCATCGGACTGTGTCTCTGTATTCTCTTCATCCACTCCTGCAGACATAGCAAGGGCTGTGACAAGTATGTTATTTGATTACCAACTGAATTATGTTCGTGAAAAAAATCAGCTATCAAACTACAATCAAGAACAGGACAAAGTGCAAAGCAAGTCACAGCAAGAAACAAAAACACAATTATGATACACCGATTGTCTGGCTTGCCTTGAAAAGCACGTGCTGCCAGAAGTTACATGACGCATTCTATTGAAGAAGTTTTTGTTTACAAGAAATACATATATGAAATACCCACACAAAAAAATTGACATCTGCACCACCCCCTTGCCCCCTTCCAAAACTGATGTTTTGTTCCCATCTACCACAGCCACAGGCGCTGAACATGAAAGCGGCGCTTAAATAAAACAGCATAAATGTCCGTTTCAGAGGCTTTGGTAGGGTTGGAAATTCGGCAGAATTTGACCATCTACCAGTCCACCATATAAAATGGAAGCAAAAGATCGCACGGCCTGAGACGTAGTTTACTGTTTCGAATTCGACCAGGAATCCCAAACCTGACATCAGCCATCCCCCTCCAAATAAACAAAACGACTGTTCAAACTTCAAAGTTGCGTCACCAAACCTCAAGTTTGGAATCTGGAAACCCATAAATCAAATCCAGGATTTACAAAGAAAAAATATCGAGTCTCTCCTAGTAGCACCCATCAGAAATAATGACTTCCATAAAAGAAGCATCAGAATGGAGAAAGAAAAGATACAGCAGAGGCTGTGACTTGTGAGCCACAGAAATTGGGGAAGGAAGGCCATCAAAGAAGCGGCGCTCACCTTCCTTATCTGAAGAAGAAGAAGAAGCGAGAAGATCCTTGAGCAGCCGCTCGTCCTCCCCTGCCTCTGCGGGACCAAGCAGGAAAAACTCCTTCAGTTTCACCATCGCCGGCGACAAGGTCAGGCGGTTCCCCCTCTCCCGCCCAACCAAAATAGACGGAAGAATGTACAGAGATGAATGAAAACAAAAAGAAGCAAGCTTTGTATCCGCGCGGTAGAATCTCTCAGGGAGAGGGAGAAGGGAGAAGGGGGAGAAACGAAGAATACCTTCCGTGGGAGCCATATATCCTCTTCCTCCTCACCGGCAAGCGGCGGCAACGACACCAACTTCGCTTTCAAGGGCAATCAAGGTCGTCGAGGACGGCGTCTCGCATTGAAACAGCTTACCAACTGATGAGCCGGAAATGGAACAGGCAAGCAGACGGGAGGGAGACAGAGGTACTTGGAGCTCGCACGGCACCCAAGAAAAATGGAGGATGGAGGAGGCGCAAGGAAAATTAATACTGTACGAGACGTGGGAGAGAGAGAGAGAGAGAGGATTGCTGGACAAGTGGATGGGGATGGTGCAGGGAAGAGAGGTGGCGGGTTCTTTTGAAAACCGCCGCTGTGCTGTACTGCTGTGCTTTCCTTTGCGCTGCAGGCTTGCGGCATTCCTCCCTTCTCTCAAAAGAAGAGAATATCATATGAGAGAATATAGGCAGGGCGGCAGGTCCAGTCTAGAGAGAGAAGGGGAGGGAGGGAGAGAGGGACCGGCAATGGAGCACTTGATAGTCGCTCAGGTTTTAGCACGTTGGTTGGTTGGTTTCAGTCAGGGTCTATCATTCGTAATATAATGTTTTTCTTTTACAATAAACTAGTATCAGTCGGGATTATCCGCCCCGGCTGTTTTTTAGTAACGTGACCTCTCTCTTGAGTCCTGCAGGGAACCTACGAATACAGGGCAAGAGAAGACAGAGAGGGAAAAAATATTTGCAAAACTTTGTGTGATGGAATTGGTTCGTGTGGTTGTGGAGAAGAGAATGGAGATGCGAGAGTTGGTGGTGGAAAAGCCATGGAATTTGATAGGTGCTTTGTGTTGTGTCTTGTGCCTAATCCTCTCGGTAAATCTTGGAGAGCTTTGGTTGGAATGGGAAAATTGACCAGAGATTGGATGTTGATGTCTGCCTTCGTGGAATTAGGAATGGGAATATATCCATGTTGGATACAGTAGATAGTAGTTGGAGTGTAACTTATTATCGTCGCATGTTCGCTTGAACTTATCAGCCGACTTATCAGCTAGAATTTATAGTATTTTCTTCTCACAACAACTTATTAGCCGGCTTATCAGCTAGAATCCCAAACCTTTAATACCAGCCTAACAGACCCTGTTCCAAGTGCATCCCATGCCTATAGATTTGGGGGGTTGGGGGAGGGGGGGGGGATTTATATATCATTGGCTAAAACTTGTATCTCTAATCGGCCACCTAAAAAGCTCAAAACACGTCAATGTCACTATCTATAAATTATTGCCTTTCACATCATTATATTAACCAATTGTATTTTGGTAGTCTTGGCTAATAGACATCAAACGACCATTTTTCTCTTCGTCTCAGTTCAACATAAATTTAGTTGCTTCCTTTTATGCCTCCAATTGAGCACGTGATGTTGTACTACTATGCAACCTTGTAATTCTGGAAGGACCTATTCACTTTGAGAGTTGAGACCTAGGTACATGTGGGGAATGTTGCATGCTTATCCTCCACAACTGCATCCACGCTCGTAGCCAAGCAATATCATGAGCACAGGCAACCAACGCATCGAGCAGTAGCAACCAGCAACCACTCAACCCAATTCACCCACACACTGAGCAAACCACACAGCCAACATCTTACACCATCCGTTCCTTGATCCGAGATCCATTCTGCCACCTTCTCCCTGATCGATCTGCCCATTCACTATTGTTGACCATATTTGTGATGAGGGGGTGACTACTGGGAGCAATACTAACATATAGATATTCATATGCTTACTCAGGCAATTATTTTGATATGGAATGAAGTACAGTTTGACATCAATGCCGTTAAGGGATTCAGGTTTATTATGTCAGTGGAATGTAAAGAATTTTCTCTTGGATTTTCTTCCTTTTGCAAAATAGGGCTTGGAGGATGGACCTTTTTGTGAGTGGCCGTTGGGGGCACAATGGCACATGCATTGAAATGAACCGTGTGAAATCCGGTGGCCTTGCTGTGGTACCAGTCACGTACCAGATGGTAATGTCTGGTCTACATTTTTTTATGGATCATGCGCTTTGCTTCAAAACGTAGTGTCATTTAAGGTTGAGTTGAAAAGGCTGCTTTCCTTAAAACCAAAAAATTTGGTTGTAAAATTTTATGAAAATTTTTCAAATCCGGTCCTTGCTGTGGTACCAGTCACGTACCAGATGGTAATGTCATGAAGCATTAAATATAAAAAAAATAAACTAATTCAAAACGTAGTGTCATTTAAATTTGAGACGAATCTTTTGCTTTCCTTAGCTTTTCTAGTAAAAATGGAGTCATTAATTCGCTTAATATAAACGAAAAAAGATTAAAAGTATGGTAAGTTTATTTGTCAAAAAAAATAATAACTAAACTAAAAAAGCCTTAGCTTTTTCCCAAAAAGATGGTAGTAAGGAGTAATGCCACATCGGCACTCATTAAAAGCTCCAGGACTGTACCATTACTGAGAATTCAATCTGAAAGTAGGAATACGTGGATGGCTTACACGTGACATGAAATACAATTTAGTCCTAAAAAGATGCTAATCTTTTAATCTGTATATGCCATTATGTAATTTAAAATGACCAGAAAAAGATGCTACTACTAATGGCCATAACGTTGAGAAAAATCTACGGGGCCCACATCACAGCGACTGTGCCACCAGGAACCGCTCTCTCCTCCCACACTGCCAGGGCCAAGTGGCCAAGTGAAGAGGAACAGTTATGTATGGGCTGCTGCTGACACTCTTGGGGGAAGTTCAAATCCCACACTCCAAAGCACATGGAACGGAACGGAACGGAATGGCCGGCATTCACTCATCGTCCTCATCCACGGCCAACAACACGTTTTGGACAGAGGCACACACGAGGACGGGGTACGGGGGGCGGCCAGGGAAGCATCAATCCGTATCCACATAGGATACGATCAGTGCACAAGAATCATCTCGTCTAGACGTCTAGTACCAGTTGCCAGTTGCCGGTTGCCGTGGCAGAACACCATCGTAAACTCGTGGATCCATTCACTTCACTTTTTCATCCGCCATTGACACACCTCATTTACTGCACCCTCGGTGCCCTGGTTCCCAAGTTCAAATTGCTGGCCACGAGCTCGCAACGCATGCCGTTGCTCGTGCGAAAATCTGACGCTGACAGGAAACAAAAGATTGGGTGAGCGACTGAGCGCCACCGCGGACGGCGGACCGCACGTATTTTACGTGGTTGGAACCATTCCGGCCAAAATACGTATGGAACCGCTGTTTTGCTGCCAGTAAAAACCTTACTGAGAAGTATTCGTTACATGACACTGAACAACGAACATGATAGGATCCTCGTCAAAAAAAAAATGAACATGATAGGAGCAGTCGTGTTTGTGAAGAAAAGAAACACGACTCCATGATGGAGTAGTACTGTAGTAGAGTGATGTTAGCGGTCGATCGGCACTAGTTTCTCACCAAGGAAGCGCTGAAAGAGATGGGATGGGCGTCGCAAAACCCGGCGCGCAAGCACTCGCATCGCAGACGCAAAACTGCAGGTGGATCGACGCCACTCCCCGCACTTGCAGTGGTGGACTGGTGGTGCTTTAACACCTTTTTTTGTTTTTAAGCTGCCAACGTGCGCAGCGCAGGGGAACGCGACGACACCAATCATCTGAAAACTGTGCGATTGCCCCGCTGCACTGCACTGCAGTGTGATGGGGCAAGATGGATTAGGAGGCGGTCAATCTATGTGCTAGTACGCGCGAACTGCACCATTACCTGGACGCAAAGTGCAGGTGCGCCACCTGCGGAGTGCGTGAGCATGGTGTCGTGACTCGTGACTGTCGTCCGTCCTCGTACTCAAAACACCTTTATCGGCTGGGGAAAAGCCGGGAGCAGTTGGACCGAATTCCCTTCGGCGACGCTGAAGCTGGCAAAGCAGCTGCGAGTCCGCGACTTACGCACGCTCACTCCATCCATGGCTCGTCGTCAGCCGGAGCCCAACCGAACTTGAATCTCCCACTCCGCGACTTGTTAATGCCGAGGACCATGCTTTTGCCGGCCGGGGGTCCTGCTCCTGCCTGCCGGTGGGGCGGCAGAGCCGAGCACACGATGACCGACTTCTCCAGGTTCCGCGCCGCGCTCCTCAGCTCAGGCCAGCGCGGCCGGCCGCCTCCAGAACGTGCGGTGCGGCAGTCGGCAGATCCCTCTGCGTGTCATCTCCGCGGTCGGTCGTAGGTAGCACAACAAACGAGCGTGCCGGCGTGCGTGTCTGTCACGTGTTATTATGGCATTCAATTTTGGCAAAACTCAGGTCAGGTGCATGCAAGTGGGAAGTGGGAAGGCCACCCGATTATTGCTAATAAAGACGCCGCCAGGTCGACGCACACGTATACAGGCAGTATCCCACAGCACCGTACGAGGCGACAAAGCTATCTGTCACCACCAGGTGCCATCGCTCAGACGCGCTGTCAGATTAAACGGCGCCATAAACCCTCGCGGCCATGCTAACGACCACCGGCACCGGCTCCTCCCTCTGTCCGTTCGCCGACGGCCAAACGGCGTCCGTACACGTACGTGCAGACGCGACGGCGGATCCTATTCCTAGCACGAGATGGATCAACGGGCCACAGACCACAGGGAGAAAGAAACAGGCCGGCGGCGGCCACGATGGACGGAGGGATTAATTGGCTGTTAGCGTCGGACAGGGACGACGGAGCGCCGGTCAAACGCCACCGAGCACGAGCACGAGCACGGGCACCGAGCACTGTGTGGGGGAGCCGTTGTTGGTCTAGCCCGCACCGCTAGACTTTTTGGCAGTGGACAGTTCGGCTCGAGTCACGCTCCACTGATTGTGCTTAAACGCTCGGATTTTGACCTGGCGTAATTGCGTAGCTGACCGCTTGCTTCACTTGGGTGGGGCCACACGGACCATATGGTGTTGATGGAACGGGGCTGGTTGGAGATGGAAGTGGTGCCAGTCGCGTCTGACTTCCATGGGATGGAGTGGAGCACGGTGACTCACACTGTAGCAGCATAGTAGCTTTGGCAAGCTGCAGGGAGTGCTGCAGGCCACCTAAAACGGCGAGAGGCTGAGCAGGTGAACGACTCCATGCCGATACCCATACCGTTATAGGCCCTGTCTGCCATGGCTCCAACTCTGGGTGGAGCTGCTCCACTCTAGAATTCCAGGTGGAGCCAGCTCTAGATGGAGTCGGAGCTCTAGTGGAGTCAGAGGTGCAAAAGAGGTGCTTCAAAACTCCACCTCCATTTACACTACAGCTCCATGGAGTTGGCAGCTCCATGGAGTTTTGGAAATGAGGTGTTTGGCTGGAAAATTGGCTGGAGTTGCTAGAGTTCAGCTCCAGAGCCATGCCAAACAGCCCCATACTGTTATGATGTGTTTGGTTTGGGGACAAAAAGAATGGGCTGAACCCAACTCTATTTTGTGGAATAGGATGAACTCATTTTTTGTTTGGTTTGAGTATTGGGTCCATAAAAAAATTGTTTGGTTTGAGGATTGGGTTCATACTAATTTTTTTTGTTTGGTTTGAGGATTTGGTTGGATGAGATTGTCTCTCTGCCATGCGGGACCCAAATGTCATTCTCTGCATGTTTCTTCTTTCTTCCCATCCTCAACCCTCCGTCCCGTGAGAGGTGACGCCGCAGCTGCTCCCCAAAAATCGAAGCTCCCACGTGCCCAAGCACACCAGCACACAGGTCATACTTCCTGCTCCATGCCGCTGCTGTTGATTGCACGCTGCTGCTGCTGGAGCACTCGCGCTGTGAGGGGTTGCTACTCCCGCCGCATCGCCGGCTACTCAGATTTCGCTCTGGGCACCACAAGGGCAAAGAGTTTTTGTGGCGAAAATTTTTATTATAAAAGCTTATTTTTTTTCGCCACAAATCAGCCTTTGTGGCGACTTTTTAAATCGCCACCGGTTGTCACAGATACTCGTTTCACAAATACTCTAGTGATGATTTTTCGTTCCACACAAACGACCACACTCATTAGTGATAAATTGTTGTGCCACTAGTAAAGTGGCCATTGGTGGCCCCATTCGTTATAAAAAAACATATGTATTAGTGGCAAAAAAATATGCCACTTATAATGTTTTTAGTGGCGAGAATAGTTGACACTATTATACGGTATTTATGGCAATTTGATTGTCACGGTTACCATTGTAAAAGTGATGAATTATATCGTCACTAGAGACTATATAATAGTGACAGAAGTTTCGTCATTATACAAGTTTACTGTATCAATATTTGTTCTCACTATTAAATTGTAGTTGTGTCTAATAGTTTCCCACAATATGTTTGGAAAAAAGTGGTGACTTATTAACACAAATGCTTTTTATTTGTGATGCAAACTCATCCTCACATGTAAATTACGGTGGTAAAATAGCTCAACAGATATACAGTATAGCAATATGATTCTCCCAAATCTACACTAATAATATTTATTTCAATAATTCAATTTCGGTAATCAAGCAGTACACAAAATTGAGAACACTACGTGAATAGTTTGGTTTTCGACCAAGAACTGATGCGAAGTGCTCCACTATTGGCACGGGCGTAGAAGAAATCTTTTCATGATGTGCCCAGCAGCTTCATGTATTTTGGTCTGCAAAACATGAAACAACAGAGTAATTAAAAACCCATATACTACACAGGAGGCAAAAACGGAATACGAAGGTTTGAAACAATGTGACCAAAACTTTTTTGAGAAATATAAAGGTTGGAGTGAGCCGCAGGCATTGATGCCCGTTGGTTGGTGTCTAGCACAAACACGGCATGGATGTGATGCATATTCACAGATCAAAAATCAGAATATCACTATGGAGATAGAGGTACCATATCTTCGCGTGGTGCGGAGATGGCCATGGCGGCGTCAGGCGGTGGCCGCGACGAACTCGATCGGAGGCCGCGATGATGGATCAACAGGATTGTGGATGTGCTGCATCGGCATCATGGATCCGTAGGGCAGCTAGCCACCGCAGGCATCTGGCGTGCGCCATGGCGATACATGGTTTTGGTAGCCGCTTTGACCCAGAACCAGGAGTAAATCATGGGCGACTATAATAGAAACATGATGGCCGGATGGAGGAATACTTGACAATAAAAAAAAGGAAATACTAGTATTACACACATTCACCGATTAATTGGAGGGAAAGGTGAATGGATATTTGGAGGGAACAATTTTCACCAATTATAAGGAGGAAAAGGGTACACTAGGTGTGAAAAAAAAAAAAGATAAACAAGGCCCATAGTATTTCTACTAGAAATTATAATGCGAAAAAGATAAACAAGACCCATAATATTTCTACTAGAAATTAAAATTTGAATACCAATATTTTTTAATGTGTGTTTATTGAACTAACATTTTTGCTATTTTTTTAGATAATGAATAAAATTTGACTACAGACCTCTTCAAATAACATGCATCACTTGAAAATTAGTTCTATATCTCTGAAAGGTCCTTCGATGGTATTTTCCAAAAACAAGGTTCTTCCAATGCTATATAACTAATTTTCCCCTCTAAAAATATTACTCCTACAAAGTCTAACTAACTCCACATATTGAGTTTAACATTATAGACAATACAAAAAATAAAAAGACATCCATGGGAGGCCAAGAATTGAGCGTAGCTCATATATATGCATAGAGGGGTCAGGCAAAGATATTCAATATATGTGAACTGAGTGTAGCTCATCTGTTTAGGTTCTTATGGTATAACTTGGCCACCCGCATTAGTCATCGATGTAGTGAATCATTTAGATGAGTGTGTATGTATGCATGTAAGCATCTTCCAGCCCTCCTTGACTCCGCCGCTAACAATACCTACACAATATCAATATTTTTGTCAGATACAAATATGGATTCGAATGTTCTTGAATATGAATACAAAATGAATGGCTCGGATTCAAATTCGCATTTAGAAATTTACTTGGCTTAGTTAATATCATGTGCCTACCTTTTTGCACGTAGTTTTGAAAGAACAATATCATTAAACAAGTCATGACTAAAGTATGAGTATATAAAATTGTCACTTGCAAATAAATTGTTAAACTAATAATTAAATATATAAAAATCTTAAATAATTGATTATTTAAATCATATATTAAATATTTATAAAATAATATAGAATACATAATTGTATTACTAAAGATCAAGCCAAATATCAACATTCGAACCACATATTGGCTAATATTTTTTACAAATAACTCACTCATATTCGATGACTAATGTGCTTTACATCTTAATCAAATACAAAATCGGGTCCTCAATAAATAACCAAGCTGCTTGCCACATATTCATCGGCATTAATGTTCACCATAAAAATGGAAAGAAAAAGAAAATAGAACAAGAATCTCCTATTTTTTTGCACCCAGATAACGCAGTCCAGACATCAGAACTCAATAATCCGTGACTACCGCTTAAACTCTAGACAACCCCTACGGCCGCCGATCCGTTGCTTCTTGCCTCTGGTCAGCACACGTGCACATCCGGACGGGAGCAAAGCTGGCGCGCTCGCGTTCAACACCTTTACGGACAGGTGATACTTTTAATATATGGTCAAATTTCCTAGATAAATTACTCGCCGAAGAAGCAAAGACTGTAGAAGGCTATATATTGTGTCTTCAAGAATCGAAGAAGAAAGAGGTGGACGGTGGACTAACACGTGGGACCATCTTAGATAGGCTTTATGTGGTATGTGTGTTTAATGAATAAGATTAGAGGATAGATGTATTAATAAGGGGCTGATGCATGGGGACTATTTTAACTAAGCTAGCAAGAATCGAAGAAGAAAGAGGTGGACGGTGGATTTGCCATAGTATTTTATTTGAGCAATAAATTGATGTGTCCGGTGGCTGATAGAAGATTTTTACCACTGATAAATACTAGCAGTAGTGAGAAAATTGTCCGGTTTAGAAGATTTTACCACCAATGATATAGCAGTAGTTAAATATTTTTTTGAACTTGATAACTTGTTAAATATTAACAAAACTATGTTTCATCACTCAAATTTGCCACTAAAGATGGATCCTATGACAAAATAATATTTTCACGAATAACCGACATAAGAGTGATGAAAACTAGTTTTTTCACAAATAGTATGGGAACGAGTGGCAAATTTAAATTTCGCCACAATAGTTTCTCACTAATTGTGTGTCATGTGGCGATAATTGTTTCAGCCACTAATAAATGTCCTATCAGTGAGGTAATTTTTTTTTGCCACAGATATCTTATTAAATAGTGGCAAAACAATGCTTCGCCACTAAAGATGCTTTCTGTGACAAATTAATATTTTGTCACTAATAACTAACATAATAGTGATAAAACTTGTTTTGTCACAAATAGTATGGACATTAGTGGCAAGGATAAATTTTGCCACGTCATTTTATCACTAATGCTCAGTCTTCCTGTAGTGGGGGTCGCTACTGCTCGAGGTCGGCCGGTCTTCACCTCGTGCGGCGGCGGCGGCGGCGTACGTGAGCGGAGATGGCCGGGCGAGGGCTCCAGCTGCACGAGGTTGCCGCGGCCATGCCTCTCGCGCGCCGCTGTTGCTCCAGCCGCACGGGTCGCCGCGGCCTCGCCTCTCGCCTTCCTCGCGGGCCGCATCCGCCGCACGCGCGCTTGCTGCTCCGCCGGCCGCCGCCTGTGCTCGCCTCGCCCAGCACGGCCCCGCTCCCGGCCGCCGCCATGACGGTCTCCTGTAAACGCGAGCGAGCGAACTGGGTCGGCGCGGTCCGCTCGATTTGGAGGGACAAGGCAGACCCGCATCCAAGAGCATATTCCCTACTGGGTTGGGTTGAACCCAGTTTTACTCCACCCGCAAACCAAACCGCATATCATCTGGGTCGAACCCGGAATATCACATCTCAACCCCCAATCCAAACACCCGTTTACCGGAACAAGTTCGCAATTTTCAGTTGCCTGTGCCTGGCATATGGCGTGTGGAAATGAAACACAGTAATTTGCTCCAATCATAAGCAGATGAAAAAAAATCCAGCAAGTCATTTTCTCAGACTTTGATGAGTCTTGACTTCGCCGAAGATTTTTATTTTTAATCTCGTGATCATGCTCGTGCTGGGCCTAACCGTCCCCCCTACGACTCTACATGTGCTGTCAACAGAATAATCGATGCCGTGACGCGTCCATGTGTTCCACACCGCGATCACAGGAGCGATTGGCGTGCTTTTGGCTTTGCCCCGTGCGGACCTGAGGAAACGTGGCCGTCCTCGTCGTCGCCGGTCCGCTCGGCCCGGCAGGCGTGCAACGGCCAACGGCGGCAGCGCACATGCGGGCTGCGAGCGGAGAGTGCGGCCGGGCCGCGTGAGAGTGAGACCGACCGGAACCTACCCAGTTTTACTCCCCCGCCCACGCCGGTCGGCCGCCCGGCCACGCGAGCCGTCGCAATAGTGCACGAGACTTTTTGAGCGCACTGCCAGTGCCAGCCGCCGGCCGCCGAGTCCGGTGCGCCGAACCCGGCGGTTTTCATCCTGCCGCACGTGCCACGGTGTTATGGCGGAGGTTTCGTCACGTAACGTAACTTTCTACTAGTCCACCGATGTTGGTGGGCCAGGATTTGCTTGGGGAAAATGGGCTTGTCTTACACTGCTGTTCGGTTGTCCCTTCTAGGCCTTACCCAACTGACGTGACGGGCCTGGGCTTTTCTCTCCTTGTGGCGGCCCAAACTATTGCCGTCACGAACTCACGCTGAAACCACCCAGTCCCCCACGATTCAGAAATCAGAAGCGGCGACCCGCCCGCCTTGCCTTATCCATTGGACCAACGGCAACGGCAACCTGCCGTCCGCGCCAGCCGCCAGGCAGCCATGGCTCCGGCCGCGTCCACGTCCGCTTCGCCGCTGTCCCGCCTCCTCCTCGTCAGCCTCCCGAAGCCAGGCGCCGCGAGGCACCCCAGCTCCTCCTCTCCCGCGCCGCCTTGCCAGCAGGACGCCGCCGCCGGCGGCCTCGTCCTCCGGCGGCGCGAGGCCGCGGTCGCCGTGCTGTCGACCGCCGTCCTCTCCCGCTTCGTGCTCCCCGCGGCGGCGGGAGCCGCGGACGGTGGGGAGTGCCCGCTGGAGGTGGCGCCGTCCGGGCTCGCCTTCTGCGACCGCGTCGTCGGCACCGGCGCCGCCGCCCAGGAGGGACAGCTCATCAGGGTCAGCACCGTTCGTCGTCCTTGATGTGGTCGATCAAAGTGCCTGCTCACCTGCATCGCTCGGTGCATGCAGGCGCATTACACGGGGAGGCTGGAGGACGGCACGGTGTTCGACAGCAGCTACAAGCGCGGGAAGCCGCTCACCTTCCGCGTCGGCGTCGGAGAGGTACCGCGGCAACTAAATCCGATGCCCCTGCCGGTCCTGCGTATACTATCTTGTCACGCACTCACGCTAGTTCGTCAGAACTGAATTTTTCACCTTCAGGATTAGCCTGAACTAACTCTGCAGATGATCACAGTGTCACAGTGTCATGTTGGGAGTATTTCTTCCGTTTTTGCTTCAGGTGATCAAAGGATGGGATCAGGGTATCGTCGGCGGCGAAGGGATCCCGCCAATGCTTGCTGGTGCGTCAGCACTGAACCCAGCAACGACTTACCTTTTGGCTTTTGCTGAATCGAACATATTGCTGAATTCGGTTACATTCGCGGATACGTTTCTTCAGGGGGTAAGCGGACGCTGAAGCTGCCGCCGGCGCTGGCCTACGGCGAGAAGGGGGCCGGGTGCAGAGGGTGGGAGCCCACCTCCTGCGTCATCCCGCCAAACTCCACGCTCCTCTTCGACGTCGAGTACGTCGGCAGAGCCTCCGGCTGAGGTCTCCGGAAACTCTGAATGCACAAGGTCAAGATTCAGAGTGATCCATGCGGAGCTTTGTGGACACGAATACACGATCGTAGTCGTAGCTGCCCGGGCACTGAGGAGTTATTTTCTTCTCGTGTGATTGCTGCCCCTGTGTTAAGAGAGCTATATAGATTGCCACAGACACGAGTTTGTACAAAAATATATTTTTTTATATGGGTAGCGAGACATGCTTGGTGAAGTAGCACATCTCTCTATCTCAAAACAGAAGAGTATTGATTTTTTATGTCATTCTATGCTGCCGTGTCATGAATCAGAAAATCTGTTCAAACTAATATTTAATTTAAAAGCTATTGCAAGTGGCTACATGATCATATCATACTTGCGTTCGGTGCACTAGCGTCCGAATGCTGCCGCACAGAGGTAGCAAACGAACGCATAGCGTGTCGGACTCGTGAGGGAGCGCGGCCCACACTGCCCCGGACGTCGCCCACGCCGCCCCGAACATTGTCCGCGCCGTCGGCCGCTTCTCACGCGCATCTCATGTGCAACATCCGATCTACTTTTAAAATATTTAGATGCACTAGTTGTAACATACAAAAAGAAGACAAATAAAACACTTAAAACAAGCGTCTGAAACACTTGTGAAAACGTTTGAAAAACATTTGAAAACCATTGCAAACATCAAGATGAAACACTCACAAACATACATATGAAACACTTGAAAACATCTGAAACATATGCTTGTGACATGCATGTATATGTAACATCCATATCTACTTTTGCAACATACATATAAAACACCTGCAACATTCGCCTGGAACAGATGAAACATTTTGAACATACACTTGAAGCACACGTGTATAGCCATTATAACATTGCAACATCCCAATCTACTTTTGCAGCATCGATATATAACACTTGCAAACATATCTCTAAAATATGCGAAACACTTGAAACATACTATTGCAACATGCGCTTTCAAGGTTGCTGCTCGGACGAATGGAGGCTCGTTGATGTGGAGCTCGATAGCGCGGAGGTCGCCGGTGTGGAGCTCGTTAGCAAAGACGGACCTTAGCGAAGGCGGTGGATGCTGTGTGACTCTGAAGGAGGCGTGAGTTCGAGAGAAAGAGTCACCGAGGCGCGTGGTCCTTCTTGGCAGAGAAAGCAACAAGAAAGCAAGCGACGCAAGGCAAGGGCGGCACAAAGTAGGCGCAAAACGAGAAAAGCGAGTTATACGGATCCGTCCATCCGTCCGGACGACCTATAAGCGGCATTACCGTAATCATATAGCACACTTGATCGCAAATATTTTACTTATAATCTAATGATGTAGTAGCTATGAAATTGTGAGATTATTAGACTATAAGCCGAGGGAGATTTCATCCATCGACCAAAATCTATAAAGTTGATGCGATCTCAATAGACACCATGCATCGAGAGCTTGCGTCTCTTCAAGACCCTAGAGGCAGGAGCGGGTATAGATCTAGGGCCAGGGCAACTGTGGTGGCTCATACTCCATCTCTCTCATAATATTTGTCCTTCTAGCCTTTTATTTTATATTAGTCTCAAATTAGTTGTCATTCTCAATTTTTACCGCATATTTCTCGTATACCAGTGTATCTCTACCTCTATCTCTCTCTATTTTGGGGCCCTTTGGTAGGGATCCAAATTCTAGAAACATTTCGAGTAACATAAATTCTCTGATGAATTGGAATCACTTATGAAATCAATTGACTATTTCACTGGATTCTCAAAACTAGAACTAGAATCACCGGGGTTTTTTTTCCTGTGTTTCTCTGAAATAGTACAAAATAAGAATCGGTTTTAAGAAATTCTTTCTAAAACGTGGCGTTTAATCTGAAACGTTGTTCGCTACCAAACCCGCGACAAAGCGAGTAACTGAGTACTCCTTTACAGCTGTGTTTGGTTCGATGGACCAGTACGTCCGGATCCACTCGGCTCCGCATGAGTCCGTCCGACGATTTTACGCGGAACGAGTCCGTTCCTCAAAAAAGAACCACCACGCTCGTTAACAGATCCGGACCAGTTGGCCTCGTTCTGCAATCCAAAGTTCCAAACATACCTAGGCTCGGTTTTTTTGGGTCGGATGACTCCAGAACGAACCTATGCTGCTATCCAAACGCGCTGTTAGTTTTCTGGCCCAATATGATATGGCCCTTGGTGTCCCAGGCCCCAACTGACAGCCCACTGAAGCAAAGGGCCGAAGGCAATAGCGTTTGGGCTTGCTTGCCTGGGCACCTGGCTACGGGCTACCACGTCGGCACGTCGGGACCGCCACCTCTCTAGTCGTTCTCCTTTCGTCTCCCGGCTCCCTAGTCGCCGTTGCATCGGACAAGGAAGGCGGAAGGGCATCCGGCGGCGAAGCATCTAATCGGAGCAGGCCGTTGTCCTTCCGCCCGCGGCCGCGTTACTGCTGGTCGTCAGATTGTAGGCGGGCAGCCGGGGCGCCGGCCACTGGCTGCTGGTCAGCACGCGCACACATCAGCAGGGTGGTCGCCGCGGCCTCCGGCCGGCAGCTGGCACGCGGCCAGGACAAGTCGGCAGCAAGCCAGACCCAACTTCAGCCTCCAGCGAGGCAGCAACAGAAGGTAAATTCCCAAATCCTAATCTTTATTAAATTCCCCAATCGAGAAATCCTCATGTCACTTGCCTTTTGCCAATTCCCATGAATAATTTTGTGTCTTTGTTAATTTTTGTAGAATTGCAGAATGAAGAGGGCCAAGACATTAAAATGCTATTTTTGATGAAGTATGAGAGGCGAGGGCAAACCAAACCTTCATTAGTTAGGTATTTTTTTTGCCACTTTCATGTTTTCATCAAGTATGCTGTGGATTTAAACATGGAATTGAGATATCATCTAAGGCCCTGTTCGTTTCGCTGAAATTTGGCTTATGCTGAAATGCTGTGAGAGGAAAACACTGTTGATTCGCTGAAAAGTACTGCTGAAGTAGTGCAGCTCATGCATTTATGAGCTAGGTTTGTTATCTATCTGTATTATACCTAGTGTGGGTGGTATTTGACAAGGTGCTAGTGGTTCACATACTTTGATAGTAGCCCTAGGTGTGAAAATTGATCAGCTACTCATTATTTTGAACATCAATCTGCAACCTTATGGGACCTATTGCTGAATCGCCCAATTCTACATTTTGTTGACAGCTAGATTTGTCAGGGTTTGTCATCTTCTCTGGAGGGTTCAGAACCACCATGCAAGAATTAGCTGTCTTGTGAGGAGTACAATAGGAATGGATGATGCCCAAGGGTACCAAGAAGGAGATGACTATGACTTGGTGCTGCAGAAACAAGAATGGATCAAGTATGCCTTCGTCCCCTTGCACCACCTGTTTGTAATCATCTCTTCAGTCTGCCAGGAGTTGACTCATATATCTTCCTGGTGGTTTGGCCATACAGAACACAAGACATGCTCAAGAGTAAATTTATTCTTGAAGATGAATTTGCCTGGAGTTTACCTTCGGTGGGCTCAGGTTCAGATGACCATGAAAGGTGCAAACTGAAGTATATTGGTGGGACTGACATTAGCTTCTCAAAGGAAGACCCATCCACAGCATGCGCCGCAGTGGTAGTTCTTAATGCCAATACTTTAGAAGTTGTCCATGAAGAGTTCAATATTGTTCAACTGCAAGTGCCATATATTCCTGGTTTTCTTGCATTCAGAGAGGTATTATGCATTTTTGGGCATGCAATTGTTTTCAACCAAATTTTTCTGTTTTTTTTTTTGCACCTTTCAACCAATAAGTTGTTATCTGCTGCAAGAAGTATGACATGCCCTGTTGCTAGCTGTTCGTTATTCTTGCCTCTAGAGTCTAGAGCCAAGGGATTCTAGTATGATCAATCCAAATTTCTTAGATCTTGAGATAGTTGCATGTCTTTCAAAACTTCTTTCTTTTGTGGTCATTGATAAAAAATGTATGATATGTACTTTCATGTTACTGTTAAAATGTACCATGTATTTTGAACTAGTAAACAAGGCTATCTATCATTGCAGGCTCCAATTCTTCTTGGACTCTTGGAAAAGGTGAAGATCAATGCACCTCATTTCTACCCTCAGGTAAAATTATTTCGGTTTCTGCAACAAGAAATTTAGTGGAAGAAAATTTCCTGTATACTTCAATTGGAAGTTATGCCACACTTTCTAAAATGTTCAGGTTGCATAAGGGGCCATAGGAAACAAGGCATATACTTCTTTATTATCATGTAAATATAATTACTGACTACCGAGGCTATGCATTTGAAGAATTCTACTGTTCAAGTGATTACATTTCATGACTATGAATCATTTTAGTTTATGAGATGTCTTGCATAATCACCATAGGATATTATAGCATCTTCTGATTTAATATATCTTATAACTGTATTTGCCCATGCCTTTTCTAACGTTTGCATTCTGCCCTTCCAGTTACTCATGGTTGATGGAAATGGATTACTCCATCCGCGAGGTAAAACACATTAACCGTTTGCTGATATTGGCAGTCTCATTTTCACAGTAGTGGTTTCAAGTAGCTAGCTTGTTGCGTATAGCTACTTTAATGCTTTAGTTGACAGTGTTGGCATTTCGTACATGTAAACTTAGATTTTATAGATCCTAAAATAATCTAATGATGTGTGCAACATGTTGTTGGATTTCATAAGAACCTTAGTTCGTTTTTTATAGGAAATGTTAGTTCACTTTAGGAAGATTATTCATGTTATTCAGTCTAATCACATCTTCTATGTGACCCCATTTCCTATTTTGAGAGCAAACTGCCTTAATATGTGAATCCTCATTGAAAAGATTTGGTGAAATAGACAATCTTTCTCAATTGTGCGTTAGCTATTAGTATTAGTACTCGTATTTAGTACCCATTGAAAATGGAGCATTTTCTATTTTTATGCTATTTTGAGAAAAGAATGCCCTCATAGCTGTGTGAACCCTCAGCAAGAAGACTTGGTGATATGGTTCATCTTGTCTGATATGCATATAAATAACCCACAAAGCTTAATCAATGTAAAATCAATGTAATATGTTCTTTATATTCTTCATGACATTATTTTTTTAATATAGTTCATTGGGTCACCCTCAAACTTCTGCATTCAGCAGGTTTTGGTTTAGCTTGTCACCTCGGCATCCTTGCAGACATTCCTACTATTGGAGTTGGAAAAAATGTAGGTTACTTTACTGCAGTTTCAACTCACAAGTACAACTGTAGATATCCAGCTGTTGAGTTATTCTCAATGCATTGCAGTTGTCACCAAATTCAATTTCTCAGTGTTGCCCTTCTTTCAGAGGAGACTGATCTCATTGTTTCAACTGCATAGCTACATCATGTAGATGGCCTTAACCAATCAGAAGTCAGAAGACTGCTTGAATCAAAAGAGAACTGCAACAAGGAACTGATTTTGTTGACTGGACAGTCTGGGACAAAATGGGGCATGGTAAGAGACTCCACATCAGACCTAATATCTTTTCTGCCTAGCTAAGCTCGTGGAACTGAATAGTTCATTTGTGCCAGGCGCTGCGCTCCTGCCCTGGTTCATCAAAACCAATCTACATCTCAGTTGGGCATCGCATTTCACTTGATTCAGCCACGGTGATAGTGAAGTCCTGTTGTAAATACCGTGTTCCTGAGCCTACAAGGCAGGTAGGAATAGGATTGCACTTCTGAAGAAGCAGGCCTTGATATATGCATGATTTTTTCTTGAGTTGCTAATAAGATAGGCCTTTCTTTTTATTCTTTAGGCGGATATAAGATCGAAGGCCTTCCTGCAGAAGCTCCAAAAACCACGGCAATGACAAGACTTAATTTTCTTCAACCTAAGCATTAGCAAGGCTTACAAATTGGGATCCTGATCATCACCAACACCAAATATGTAACATGTGTTTGCCACTTCCAACACCAACATGAAGCAACTTTTTGCACAGCTTTCTCTAACAGTAATAGATACGTGAGACAGAATTGTCACTTGTGAGGTTACTGTGGTTTGTAAAACAGTGATGGTTTCTTTGATCATTCTGAATTTGTTCATTTGTTGCTGCCCACACATCATCAGGCAAATAGTAGAATCAACACTGCAGCATGTCGCGGTGTCCCTGTTCGTACAAGGGGTCGTCTGCTTGGGCGGATCTATCCCTTAGCAGTTCGAGCAATCCGCTTCTGGTCTGAGCGTCGATCGCTCGATCGGTCTTGCTAATTACAAAAGGCCAGTCCACCCAACCTGTTGTCGTATGTTCCCAGGGCACGGGGGTGCTGTGCGGAAGAGGCGCGAGGGGGTTAATGGTGCTCATAAGGTAGGGTTTATGTGCGTGCGTTCTTAGGGGTTGATGGTGCTCATAGGGTAGGATTTATGTGCGTGCGTTTTTAGGGGTGAGTGTGCGTGCGTTGTGAGCGTCTACATTGTACCGTTGAATATCAAAAAATCGGTTAATTCATAATCACAATATCTAATGGTGGGTTTAGACAACCCTGGTTTTAGATATTTGCCACTGGAGATTAGGAGTGTACTTTGATTTTAGTTCATGTCATCGTCAATTGACTATTTCACTTCAATGACACTCCATGATCCCTTATTATTTCAGTTTACTTCAAACAGCAGAAATTATAGGGAGCGTACTCAAATTTTTTTCTGTTTATGAACTTTCACTTGAATTATATTGGTCCTCTGGTTGAATTTAGGATATTCATTCAGGTTGAATTGAGTAAATATCTAAACGTACATCCAAATTGGGGTCATCCATTTTGTATTCACATCTAAAGGGTATTCGTATCCAAATTCAATTCCAGAATAAAATGTGGTAAAAGATGGACATCCTAATTAATTCGATTCCATGCATATTAGATCCATTTCCACCCCTGATAACTTGGCATTGGCAGATAAAACCAGAGATACGCAGTTCACATTATGAACAGAAACATACAGCATTGTTTAAGCGGTCATTAACAGAAGACAGTGACAAAGTACTGATAATTCACTGAGACATGATTTAAGCTCATAGCCGAAACACTAAGTGTTGCTGATGAAAAGAAATCCTCCTCCTTACTCCAAGATACTCTTAGCCAAAAGATCTGTCGCTTGTAGCTTCATCCATTTAATCTGCAGATAAATTTACCAGCATGGAATCATGTCAGACATAAAGAAAGCTAGATGATGATAAGATTACACCAATGTCAAAAGGGCACCAAACATTTGGTGATGAGGCATGTATGCTGCCTGCACTCTTATGACAAGTGAAAACTGAGGAATATGAAGACTTTTCTTATTTGAAATCATTCACATCACCACTAACCTCTGGTATTGCAGATGTTTGCGAGGGTTCCCCCCTTCAAGCTCGTTACCCTTGGCAATTGTCAGGCAAAGCTTCAACAAACAAATGGATGTCAGCGAGGATTTCTACAACAAGGTTACGTCGAAGATCGAATCAGACGAGTAGTGATATGATATAAGAGTTCTTACATGCCACAGCCTTGGTCCCAGTTTCATTGTTCTTTAGTGCATGTCCTCTCTCCTCAGCGACATTGTGCAAACTCTTGCTCGTCTTCTTGTTCCCGTTCTCACCGTCCCTTTCACATTGTTTATTCAGTTCAGTGCTAGACCTATTATCAAATAGAATAGAATAGCAACATACCACTAAATTCATAAAAAGATAATTGAATAACACCATACCCTATCAGCTTCTTCGTTGCACTAATGAGAGTGCCAGCATTACCAGTAGTTTTGCAAGCAACTTCTTCATCAAGTTTGGTCAAAACTTTTGCAATACCTTGCCGCATCTTAACAGTATCGTAGTAAATCATGAATGCAGAACGTCTATCTTCACGTAGCGCGTCAAGACTGAGCTTAGACTCTTCTACAAGACCCTTCAGTACATCATTTTTTTGCAATTGGTTAAAAGTGTGTCAGCATAAAAAGAATAATACCACAAATTTAGCAAGTATCGGCTTATTAGGAACAGACACGTACCACCATGGCAGCAGTCACAGCTGCAGATTCAGAACCTCCATAGAGAATAAGATTAAAGGCAGCCTGCCGAATCTGATGGACTAAAGCACGCACTGCAGAGGTACTATAACCTTGAATCTTCATCTCGCACATCAACTCGGCTTCTGTCGTGATAGCCTTGGAACCATCATTTGAAATTGGTGGAGAAAGAATGGTTAGCATCAAACAATTATTAACAGCATTAGATATGGCACATCTTGGTACAGTTTGTAACAGGCGTACCAGTAAGGTTGCAGCGGCAGGAGGATATTCACCATCTGATTGAACCAGATCCCTTGCTCGGCCCTTGATACCTTGGGTCAGGCAAAGTTCTTTATAAGATAGAAAGCTATTGCAGATCCTGATGAGTCTCCTCTCAGCCTCAATACACTAGAGACGATTGGCCGTTTTTACAACAGTGCAAAGAAAGAGCAAGTTAATCAGCAACTGTATGTATCAACAAAAATAAAATATAAGTGGGCAAGCCATAATTTTGTGGGGTGCTTGGATCACCTAAGCTAAACTACAGCTCTGGTTTTGGATGGGTTTGTGGAGGCGAGAGGGAGAGAGAGAGAGAGGAGCTTACCCTGCTCACGGCATCACGCAGGGCATCTTTGCCGGTAGCAACTTTTAATGCATTCTTCTGTAAATACTGTACGTCGGACAACCGGCTAAATTTTTTTTTATCTGCGCGTCTTATCCGGATAGTGTGCTCGGAGGATACAATGATTTATACTGGTTCGGACGGAAGAATGTCCCTACGTACAGTCTGTTGTAGCTCATGTTACCGTCACTTGTTTGTAGTAGGGGTTATAAATGACGAGAGAGGGAGAAGGTCCCAAGTCTCTAGTGAAAAAATCGAACGGAGTTGAGTCTTGTTGAGCTTGTTCAGCCGTGTGCTCGTGCCCCTCCCCTTCCATGGGGCGTCCTGCTTCCCAAAGGGGAAGGCGTAGGTTACAGAGAGAGAAAGATGGCGAAAAGGAGAAAAGCGAGAGAGAAGAATGTCTCCAGGGTCGCGGCGTCCTTCATCTCTTTATGTGGGTCCCGCCGGTCCTGTAGATGATGACGAGGACAGCTCCACGTCCGCGTACCTGTCGGCGCCATTGGCGCTATATACGTGATCGTCGTCGGCCCGACGGTCGTGGCGCTCCTCCTCCGTCCGCAGACGGCGTGGTCAACATGTACTCTGTCGAAGGCAATGACGGGATTATTAAAGACCTGGCGTCGGCACGCCTAACCTTTCATGGCAACGTGGGCCCCAGGTATGGTCCATCGTGGCCACGGGTCACGTTGAGACGCGTCCGCTTCCCTCCCGGTGTCAGAAATGTGACCCTGGGTCGTACTCTTAGACCCGTAGTGGTTGGAGACGGTATGGATCCCCATCGGAGAGAGACGGAGCCCACGCCCGAGGGTTCTGGCGAGACGGAGCCCGCGCCCTCGGGGTCGGGCGAGACCTTAAATACGTCTTGGACCATCCGGACGAATTAATGTTCATGGCTGTTAACTTTCTTCCTCCGGGTACCCCTAATATCGATACCTGACAGTAGCCCCCGAGCCTGCGGAGGAGTAGAATACTCCTTTGAAGGCTTTTTTCAGGCGGGAGGACTCTGAGGGCCTCGGTCTCCCATTATATCCCGCGGGATGTCTTGGTAGGGTTGCGATTCCCTTCTGTCGCGATCGGACTCCTTGGGAACATGTAGCTGCGGGATTCGGGGGCCGGAAAAGATTTCTCTTGATTTCGATCCCTCCCTAGGATCCGATCGATCCGCCATCGTCATGCGACCGCTGTATTCGGTCTCCTTACGAGTCCAACTTCCCTCGAGTCCTGCGCGTAGCAGGGGTCCGGTCGAGGGGTCAGCTGTCTTGTGATCGTCCTCCCGCAAGCGTTTTTTTATAAAACGGATGGGTTGAGCCATGCCATGTTTTCCTCGATGGATGAATCATGGTGCTCGGTGAGCTGTTAACGGGCTAGTCCGAGTGGGGCCCTAGCTTCCCGTTCACAGGGGTCCGGCATGGGTCAGCTGGTGACCGACTCTGGATTCTTAGCGGCCAATCCACATAGTTCTTGGGTCCGTTTGACTGGTCCTAAGGGCTCGCTGCTTTTCTTCGAGGAAAAACCATGGACTGTGAACCGACCAAGACTCGAACATGGGCTGGGATTCCTACGATGCTCGTGCGTTCGGGTACTGGCCGCTAGCAGGCACATCCCTTTCCACCCCTCACTCTGAAGGCGCCCCGGAGAGGTTGTGAACCCGTCGGTTGGCTAACCTTTGAACTTCTAGGCCTGAATGGGCCGTCAGAGTGTTTTCAGCCCTGTATCCCTTTCTTACCTACGACAGTTCTCGACCCATCTATCGAGTGAACCATCATCCGGCGCGTCCTTTGAGGGAGCGGCCAGAGGTAGCGTGCGCACGACATTATGAGGGGCATGCTCTGCTTTGGTGTTAATCGGTCATTCGCGATCGCTCGCTCTCACTATGAGAACATCGATCTAGCGACGATGAGCCAAGGCTTCACGCCTGGCTACTCCGACGCCGAGCTAAAGGACATCGAGAAGGAGGTGGCCCCTCTGACACATGACTTATCTGCCAAGATAGAGGATGAGATCATCCCCCGAAAAATTAGTTAGTTAGATAAACGAAGTGGTGATCTTGTAATAAATGAACAAGTTTTAGTTCTTTTGTTTCGGTCAAACAAACTTTTGGGTACTTTTTTCTTTTTGTGTTATAAAAAGGTTACTGCATTCCGACCCCTTTTCTGTTGTTAAGGCTACAAAGCTTAAGGCATGGGCGAAAGAACCCTGATCACGCTGGTGAGCAAGAACGCCGTAACCGCTGGGGCGTAGGTTCCTTGTAGTCCGACCAACTTCACTCAGTGTTCGTTTCCACAGCTCTCGCTTTTAGATCTTAACGTGAGAAGGAGTCGGGCACAACAATTGTTTCGGAATAGGTATGCTCTTATCAGCCTCCGAGTGAGGCCCGGCCCCATGTCGTTGCAGGGGTCGGGTGTCACTAAGGATCGAAGACGAGATAGCGATAAAGAAAGCATTTTTGTATTTCAGAAACACCATTCTTAGTTTTCATGGGTACATGCATATGCTAAGGGTAAAAACGACATAGCTGTTTGGTGTTCCATGTGTTGACGAAGACCTTGCCATTGATGGTCTTGAGCTTGTAGGTGCTGGGTCAGAGCACTTCTGTGATGACATACGGTCCCTCCCATGGCGAAGAGAGCTTGTGGTGGTTCTTGTTGCTCTGGACGAGGCAGAGCACTAGGCCCCCGACGCTGAAGGCCTGACCCTACACCCGATGGCTGTGGTACCGGCGCAACGCTTGCTGGTACTTGGTCAAGTGGAGGAGGGCAACGTCGCGCGCTTCATCAAGCCGATCCATGGCGTCCTCGAGGGATGCCTCGGCTCCCTGCTCGTTGTACGCCCTAACCCTCGGCACTCCGTAGTCGAGGTCAGTCGGGAGGATAGCCTCAGAACCATAGGCCATGAATAAGGGTGTGTAGCCGGTGGCCCGACTAGGGGTCGTCCTCAGGCTCTAGAGCACCACGGGGAGCTCCATGACCCATCGTCCGCCAAACTTATTTAACCAGTTGAAGATCCTAGGCTTGAGGCCTTGTAGGACCATGCCATTCGCACGCTTGACCTACCCATTTGTGAGGGGGTGCACCACGGCGGCCCAATCGATGCGGATGTGGTATTCATCACAGAATCAGAGGAACTTTTTCCCGGTGAACTGCATGCCATTTTCTGTGCTAATGGAGATCGGGACCCTAAAGTGATGGACAATATCAAGGAAGAATAGCACGGATTGCTCGGACTTGATCACGGAGATCGGTCGAGCCTCTATCCACTTTGTAAACTTGTCTATGGCGATAAGCAAGTGCGTATAGCCCTCGGGTGCTCTCTTGATAGGTCCGACCATATCGGGCCCCCCAGACCACGAATGGCCACATAACGGGGATCGTTTGGAGTGCTTGGGCCAGTAGGTGGGTCTGCCGAGCGTAGTATTGACACCCTTCACAGGTGCGCACAATCTATTTAGCGTTGGCTACTGTAATCGGCCAGTAGAAGCCCTGTCAGGACGCATTTCCGACCAGGGTCCTAGGTGCGACATGGTGCCCATAGACCCCACCGTGGATATTTCTCAGCAACTGCTTCTCTTGTTCGATGGGGATGCAGCGCTGTAGGATCTCGGTGTGGCTTCGCTTGTATAGCTCCCCCTCAATAACAACAAAGGACTTGGCGTGCGCGTGAGCCACCGAGCCTCCATTTTGTTCGTCGGTAGCACCTCACGAAGGAGGTAATCGAGGTAAGGCGTCCTCCAGTCATCAAGAGGGTCAGGCTCTGTCACTGGGTCTATGTCAAGCTCCATGACCTCGAGGTCAAGGGGTGTTGTGGGTTGGTCAGCCCCAAGCCCGGGGTCGGCAACCTGTCACCAGTTCATTCTGGCTTCTCGTAGCGGACCAAGGCGCTGCTTGTTCTTCTTCTTGTTGGGGCGGTTGGAGGCGCCTTCGCCGGTGTTCTCGTCCCGCTTCTACTTTCCCTTGGGACGATCGAAAATCGCTCCGATCGCCTCCTCGCCCGAGGCATGGCTGGTGGTGATGTCGAGGAGCTCCTTGGTGGTTCATGGGCCCTTGTGTCCTAGCTTGTGAACCAAGGACTCGCAGGTGGTCCCGGATAGGAAGGCTCCTATAACATCGGCTCGGCGACGTCAGGCAGCTCATTGCACTGCCGGGAGAAGCACTAGATGTACTCATGAAGAGTTTCCCTAGACTTCTGTTGGCAGTTTTTGAGATCCCATGGGTTCCTAGGGCGCCTGTAGGTGCCCTAGAAGTTTCCCACGAAAATCTCCTTTAGGTCCGCCCAACTTTGAATTCGGTTGGGCGGAAGGTGCTCCAACCGTGTTCGCGCCGAATCGGCCAGGAACAATGGGAGGTTGTGGATAATGAAACTATCACTATCCGCTCCAGCTGGCTTAGCAAGCAAGCCAGTAATCCTCGAGCCATAGTCCAGGGTTTGTTTCCCCAGAGTATTTCAAGATGTTGGTCGGTGGTCGGTACCGCGATGGGGTTGGCCGAAGGCCTGAGGTCCTGGTAGGTCGGGGCTCGGACTCCGGTCCTCGCCGTTGTCATAGCGTCCGTCGTGATGAGGGTGGTGGCCGCGGTCGGCTTCCTCTCTCTCATCGCTTTGTCCATGCCTGTGGGATCCAGGGTGTTACGTGCATCACGGTGGAGGCCGAGACGCTCATGCACCGGGGCCGCGGTGCACCCCTTGCCAACGCGCGGCACCTGGTGGATAGACATGTTCCTGACACATCGTCCTAAGGGCGTGCGCTGACTAGCGTTGAGCTCGTGTCGCCAAAACAGCGAGCTCTCCGCCTACTGCACTGCCGCGCGCTCGAGCAGTGTGCGGATCTCACGATGGGCCCGACAATCCTCGGGTGTCGCAGGCTTCGAGAGCCCTCAGAGCAAGGCCGCAGTAGCAGCGATGTTCTGGCTTGCCCGGGTGAAGTATGGGAGGGCTCCATCATCTTCTATGATCCTCCAGTTCACATCGCAGGCCATGGCACGCGCACGCCCACCGTCTCGGCGACGCTCAATCTCTCGCTCGAGCTCTACGCGCTCCTGCTCAAGTTGGAATCATGCATCCTCAAGCTCCTGGTACCGCGCCCTTAGCTATTCCGCCCGCATGCGGGGAAGGCCCCCTGCATCTTCCTCGACCTTGTCGTCGAGGAGGTTGGTGGTGTAGCCCCTCCTCGTGGATGCTTTTGACACGTCCCTCGAGGGTACCTACCATAAAACATTCTCGCAAGGGGTGATGGCTCCCCCTACTAGAGTTAGAGTCAAAGAGCGACTCTGAATCTCCCTTAAGAAGGTCATGGAAAGATTCCGTGATGTATTCAGTCATCCCCACAAACTCATCGTTTGTAGGGGATGGGTGCGTGCACTACTCCATGAGGTGGCCAACGGTCCCCACAACATTGCGTAGACCGAATAGGAACGCTGTCAGGGCACCCTAGGTGAGGTGTTCCGGGGAGAGCGGTTCCCCTCCGGCAAGTTGCATCATGGCGTTGGCGAAGGAGGAAGTAAGGTAGCGCACCTCCTCTTGGGATAGTCGGGGTCCTAGGAAGGCGTCGAGTTGGCGCTCCAGCCTCCCGTAGTCAAAGGCGAGGAGCCGGTAGCTCCCAGGGACATGGGCCTCCGGCACGTGCAGCTACAGCTCCTCAAGCGCCTCGACAATCGCGTCGAGGCCGGCAGAGTGGAAAGGCTAGACAGCGGCGGGAGCCTGCGCCAACTCACCCTCCGTTGTGACAATAAAGTCTAGGCTCCCGAAGCACACGTGTCCACCCAGGACCCAGCTGACACCGTGACTAGCCATCCGAGGCCTGATGTGGACATCGAGATGCGCAAAAAGCCCCTACCTAGCGCGCCAACTGTTGGTGTTTCAAACCACCAGCTAGTAAATTTGTATCTGCGCATCTGGCCCGGATGGTATGCTTAGAGGACACAAGGATTTATACTAGTTCGGGCAGAATGTCTCGACGTCCAGTCTGCCGCTGCTCGTGTTACCGGCACTAGTTTGTAGTAGGGGTTACAAACGGGCAAGAGGGGGAGAAGGTCCCAAGTCTCGGGTGAAAAGATCAAACGGAGTTGAGTCTTGTTGAGCTTGTTAAGCCATGTGCTCGTGCCCCTCCCCTTCTATGGGGCGTCCTGCTTCCCCCTTTATAGGTGAAGGGGAAGGCTCATGTTACAAAGAGAGAAAGAGGGAGAAAAGGAGAAAAACGAGGGAGAAGAAGGCCTCCAGGGTCGCGGCGTCCTTCATCTACTTTACATGGGTCCCACTGGTCCTATAGATGATGACGGGGATGGCTCCATGTCATGGCCCTATTCGTCACTGGCACTCCACTCCATTTCGATGGGTGGCGTGGTGTTAGAAGTCGTACGGGGATTAGGCAGCACAACGCCGGCATGCCCGACATTGTTGGCGACATGACCCCTATGTATGGTCCATCATGGCCATGGGTCATGTCAAGACATGCCCGCTTCCCTCCTGGTGTCAGAAGTTTGACCCTAGGGTCATACTCTTAGACCCATAGTGGTTGGAGGCGGTATGGATCCCCGTCGGGCGAGATGGAAACCGCACCCTCGGGTTTTGGTGAGACAAAGCCCGCACCCTCGGGGTCGGGCGAGACAAAGCCCGTGCCCGAGGGCTTTGGCGAGAGGGAGCCCACGCCATCGGGGTCGGGCGAGACAGAGCCTGCGCCCTGAGGGTCGGACGAGACCTTAAATACGTCTTGGACCATGCGGGCGAATTAACGTTCGTGGCCGTTAGCTTCCTTCCTCCAGGTATCTCTAATATCGATACCTGACACTGCACAAGGTAGCTCTTGTAATCATGCCACTCAATAGGACCATGAACGTCGGGTAGCAACCTTTTCCAACCCCATATTCTCTCAAGAAGATCTTTTGATAGATAAAACAATTAGATCGAGATCCATAGTAAGAAAATACAGGCGGAAAAACAATCCTCATAAACATGACCGAAAATGACAACCCATATTCTCCGAAGATCTTTTGATAGACAAAGATAATTAGATCCAAATCCATAGTATGAAAATACAGTCGAAACACTCTGATCGAAAATGACAAGCATGAGGGGGGATTCATCAACCAACATCATATCTCTTCAACCAATTATTAATTTTATAGCAAATCAATGAAATATCTCTCCTCTAGATGGTTTAATCTAGTACGAGACACACAAGATAACATGAACAAGCAAAAAAATGAAATTACAAATTTATTAGGGAGGTGGATCCACAATCCACCCGGATGGTACCTGGATACAAGACCACGCATACCGACGGTATAGAATCAAATGGGGACTCCTCCAAAATCTCAACCCACTACTCCATTAAGGCTCTAAGCAACTCGGCCGAAGAGCGCCGTTCGCTGGCGGTGTTGTCGCCGACAGGTTGGGTCGCCTCATCCTCAGGGGACAAGGATGCCGGGACCTCCATTCTAGGGTTGTTCCAAGATCAAGATGGAGGATGCCGAGCGGGGAAGTTAGAGCTGCTTGGAGAGCTCCCCGTGGGGCGACCCCTCCCCAACCCTAGCCCCTGGCGGGTGCCACCCCGCCTCCACCTCCACCTCCCCTCCCCATTCCCCTCCCACTCCGTCTCCCACCTCCCACCCACAAGCCACCTCCACCTTGCCCTACGCGGTTGAAAGCCCTAGTTTGGTTTTGGATAATTGATGAAACCTAGGACTAACCTTTGATCTAAGTGTGTGAATTAGAAAAGGTAGTCCAATCCAAGTGGTAGAGAAAGATGAGGTCCACGGTGATGAAGGTGGATATGTGTTGATGATGATCAAGCTCTAACTTGGAAAAGAAGAAAGAGAAAAACAAAAACAGAGAAGATCAAGGCAAATATAAATGATAGGTTTTTGTTTTGCACTCAAGACACCATAAAGGGTGTGAGTGACTTAGGATCGATAGCCGTACTTTAAAAAGGGGAAATCTTTGGCTAAACAGTTTATCGAGTGCCACTAGATGACATGATTCTTGCATATGCATTTAGGAACCTAATGTGCTAACCTTGACCCTTGTAAAATGCTTTGAAAAATGCTAACACACGTGCACACAAGTTCTACACTTTGTTGTTAGCAAGTTGGAAGCAAGGGTGAAGTGGTTGTGGACACAGAAAAAGAAAAGAAGGAGTCAGTCCATGACCGGACGCTAGCCGCGCGGTGACCAGAGTCACCCCTGGCGTGTCCGGTCATTTATATCGAGGCACAGTGGCGTGGCTGAGAATGAGGTGAAGGGCGAGACTCAGGCACCAGCGTGTGACCGGACGCGCAGGGCAAGCGTCAGGTCATGTCTGACATACGGCGACGTAAGCGTCGTAGGCACGCGGTGAAGGGCGAGACACTGACCGAACGCCAGGCGCGTCAGGCCACCTCAGACCGAACTCGGTTTCACATGGTGGAGGAGCGCGTCTGGTCAATCATTAACAGCACGAGTGATCAGAGTTTTGATCGTTGAGATCCGATGGCTAGGATTTGAATCGTGGACATGTGGCATGATCCACGTGATCAGACGCTGGTGCGGGCGCGTTCGATCAAACTGATCGGCGCGTCCGGTCGCCCTGAGCTGAGCCCGAACAGTGAGCCAACGGCTCTATTTCTTTGGGGCTCTATAAATAGTGTTTGGCCAGCTCCAAGGCAACTCTCTTGGCACTTTGACATACTTGACATCCTTGTGAGCCTAAGCAAACACCTTCCACTCATCTCCATCATTGATTCATCATCATAGTGAGATTGGGAGTGATTCCAAGTTTATTTGCTTGAGAGATTGCATCTAGTGGCACTTGGGGATCGTTGAGGTTGTGGATTTCTTATTTCTCTTGGTGGTTGCCACCACCTAGACTGCTTGGAGAAGCGGAGGAGGATTGGCATCAGTTGGTGATTATTCATGGCCATCTCCCAGTGATTGTGAGGGGTCTTGTGCCTTCCCTGGCGGAGTACCGAAAGGTAACTCTAGTGGATTGCTCGTGTCATTGAGTTACCTCACTTGTGGGTAGGTTCTTGCGATATCCAATTGTGTGGACTAGGTTTGTGCAACACCTCGTAGCCACCGAACCACCAAGTATTGGTCGGCACAATAGGGACTAGCGTGTCGGCAAGCACGGGAACCTCAGGAGAAAAATTGGTTGTCTGTTGCCCTTTGGTATTCTCCCGGTGATTGAATTGGTATTCATCTTGTGATTGGTGAACTCCTCTATGCGGCGGTATAATCACCCTACTCACTCATTTATATTCCCGCAAACTAGTTGTAGCAAGCTTTTTAGTATAGCTAGAATTGTGAGCTTGCTTTATAGTTTAAGTTCATCTAGTGGAGCTCTTTAGTGTAGCAAGTGTGCGAGCTCTTAGTGAGTAGTGACTTAGAAAATTGTGTGCTTAGTGATCATAGCAACTAGAATTGTTAGATAGGTGTCTTGCAACCCTTGTAGAGCTAGAGCAAGTTTGCATTTAGCTATTTATCATACTAATCAAATTGCTCTAGTGATCTTATAGATTTTTAAATAGGCTATTCACCCCCTCTAGCCATATTAGGACCTTACAGCAGCATCCCCCCCATCGCCGCCATCGCTGGCGAAGACGGACGCGCTGGCAAAGGCTGGCTACTCCACCTCCCCTGGATCACGGGCTATTTCAGCCTCAGCCCGTCGTGCCTCCCCTGCTCCCACGTCGATCGGATCTTCCTCCATGGAGTCCATGGAGTTCGGTGGCTCTAAAGATCCTAGTGGGACCTCCACCAAGCTGCCTCCCCAGGCGGCCGCAGCCAACGCCATCCTCGAGCAGGCTGCAAGGTCGCTCCCCCCTTCATCGCCCCTTGGGCACCTTCCTCTCCGACAATCATGGGCCCGTCCACTTGGGCTGGACAGGAGATGTTGTCCTTCTTCGACTCCGAAGCATCGTCCGACGAGTCGCTCGAGCCATCCCCCATCATGGACAACGGCAGGGGCAAGGCTGTCTTGGCCACAAGCCACAAGATGAGCCATTGGGGTCGGGCAAGACGGAGCCCGCGCCCTCAGGGTTGGGTGAGACCTTAAATATGTCTTGGACCATCCAGATGAATTAACGTTCATGGTT
This sequence comes from Miscanthus lutarioriparius, assembly GCA_904845875.1. NCBI lineage: Eukaryota > Viridiplantae > Streptophyta > Magnoliopsida > Poales > Poaceae > Miscanthus > Miscanthus lutarioriparius. Next base: position 16,193,670 of record CAJGYO010000018.1, read on the forward strand.
GTTAACTTCCTTCCTCTGGGTATCCCTAATATCGATACCTGACACTGCACAAGGTAGCTCTTGTAATCGTGCCACTCAACAGGACCATGAACATCGGGTAGCAACCTTTTCCAACCCCATATTCTCTCAAGAAGATCTTTTGATAGATAAAACAATTAGATCGAGATCCATAGTAAGAAAATACAGGCGGAAAAAACAATCCTCATAAATATGATTGAAAGCCGTAGAACCATCAAGTATTGGTCGAGACAACGGGGACTAGCGTGCCGGCAAACACGTGAACCTCGGGAGAAAAATTAGTTGTCTCTTGCCCTTTGGTATTCTCCCGATGATTGAATTGGTATTCATCTTGTGATTGGTTCACTCCTCTACATGGCGGTATAATCACCCTACTCACTCATTTATATTCCCATAAACTTGTTGTAGCAAGCTCTTTAGTGTAGCTAGAGTTGAGAGCTTGCTTTGTAGTTTAAGTTCATTGAGTGGAGCTCTTTAGTGCAGCAAGTGTGAGAGCTCTTAGTGAGTAGTGACTTAGCAATTTATGTGCTTAGTGATCATAGCAACTAGAATTGTTGGATAGGTGGCTTGCAACCTTTGTATAGCTAGAGCAAGTTTGTATTTAGCTATTTGTCATAATAATCAAATTGCTCTAGTGATATTGTAGATTTTTAAATAGGCTATTCACCCCTCCTCTAGCCATATCAAGACCTTACAAGTGGTATCGGAGCCATGGTCACCGTTTGATTCAAGGCTTAACAACCTTCGGTGTAAAATATGGCTCAAATAATGTTCAACCATGTTGGGGGCAAACCACCATTCTTTGATGGCACATCTTTTGATTATTGGAAGGAAAGATGAAGATGTATCTTGGTTCAATCAATGACAAGGTGTGGGATGTGTTAGAGAATGAGTTTGTGATTCTTGACCCTACCAATCTCAACGATAATGACAAGATCAACAAACAATGCAATACCATGGCACTCAACACAATATACAATGGCATTGATTAAAAAGTGTTTGAGAAAATAAAAGATCTTGAGAAGGCAAGTGAAGTTTGGGTGAGATTAGAAGAAACATATGAGGGCACTTCAATGGTAAAAAGTGCCAAGCTCTACATGATCAAGGACAAGCTATCAAACTTCAAGATGAAGGATGATGAGACTATTTCGGAGATGTTCTATAGACTATAAGTCATCATCAATGATCTCAAGAGTTTGGGTGAGAAGGTGAAGGATGAGGACTTCTCTCACAAGTTCTTGATGTGTTTGCCAAAGAGATTCAAGACATTGAGAACTATCATCTTTAGAGGTGGATTGAAGTATGTCACTCCAAATGAGGTGCTTGGTGATGTGATGACCGAGGACCAATACAATAGTGATGGTGAAGAGCTTGTGAAGGAAGAACACAAGAAGAAGAAGAAGAAGAGTGTGGCATTCAAGGCTAGCTCATCATCGAAGAACAAGGGCAAGTCCAAGAAAGAATCAAGTGATGATGAAGATCTTAGTGACATTGATGATGAAGCTATGGCTCTCTTTGTGCGCAAGATGGGGAAATTCATGAAGAAGAAGGGCTATGGTGCAAGAAAAAGAAGAAATCTCACCAAGAGCAAAGAATATGTGAGAAGATGCTACAATTGCAAGAGCCCCGATCACGTTGTAGCGGATTGACCCTACAATAGTGATAATGATGAGGATGAGAAGAAGAAGCACAATAAGGACAAGAAGGAAAAGAAGGAGAAGGAGAATAAGGAGGAGAAGATGACCTTCCAAAAGAAGAAGGGTGGAATCTATGTGGTCACTTGGGATAGTGATGACTCTTCGGATAGTGATGGCTCTAGTGATGATGACAAGAAATCCATCAAGAAAGCACTAGCAAGCATTGCCATAAATGACAAGCCGTCCATCTTTGACACTCCATCGACATGCCTCATGACAAAGCCTACCAAGGTAAAATATGATGTGAGTGATGATGATGAATGTGAAAGTGATGCTTGTAGGAGTGATGATGATGATGATGAGGAGGAATACTCCAAGGAGGAGCTCTTGGACATGTGTGAGCAAGTGCACACTTGCTTTGAGATGAAAAGAAAGGAGTGCAAAGAATTACGCAAGAAAGTCAAATTTCTTGAGCAATCCTTTGATGAGCTCAATGTCACTCATGAGAGGCTAATGGAAGCCCATTAGAAGCTTGGCAAAGCTCACTCTAAGCTTGAAAATGCTCATTCCTCTCTCATCGAGCAAGCCAAGAAGGAGCAAGTGATTGTTACATGTGATGTGGGACTAACATGTGATATTATTGATGGATCTTTTTATAAACCCATTGTTGTTGCTCCCACTAACTCTTCTTGTAGCACTACCACTTCTACTTTACCTTTGAGTAATGGTTTCACTTATGATGCCTCACTAATGGTAGAAAATGAGACCCTCAAGAAGGAGGTGAATGAGCTCACTCGTGCCTTAGGCAATGCCTATGGTGAAGATGCCCGCTTGCTAAAGTGCTTGGGTAGCCAAAGATTTTCTCTCAACAAAGAGGGATTAGGCTATACCCCCAAGAAAGGCAAGGTGGCCTTTGTCACTCTCAAAGCTAGCTTTGTGAAGGGCAATGGTCGGTTTTGCAATAAATGCAAGCAAGTTGGGCATATAGAGCAATATTGCAAGACTAACAAGAACAAGCAACCTAATGTATCCTCAATTAGATTTGATTCTTGTTACATGCTTGTTAAGGGTACCAATGGCGTGAAGGCTAAGTTTATTGGTACACCAATTGTGGGCCCAAAGAAGAAGGTCATTTGGGTACCAAAGACCTTGATAACTAACATTCAAGAACCCAAGTAAGTTTGGGTACCTAAAAAGAATTGATCTTCTTTTGTAGGTCAATTATAAAGCCGGAGGAAGGCATTAGGTGCATGATAGTGGATGCACACAACACATGACCGGTGATTCAAGAATATTCAATTCAATCAATAAAAATGAGAGCAATGGGATTGATAGCATCACATTTGATGACAATGGCAAAGGCAAAGTCAAATGTCTTGGTAAGATTGCAATATCCAATGACTTGAGTATTTCTGTGCCGCCAAATGCTCCAGGCTCCTAGGATGACCAGAGAATTCAGACCCCTTCTTAGATCACCTTGAACAGCACCATCAATCTTTCTCCACCAATCATCAAAATTCTGATCAGCAGGTGTTGGAGCACCAAAATGAGAGAGGGAGAACCAAAATATTCTTGAAAAAACACAGCCTACAAGAAGGTGATGAAGATCTTCCTCAAGCTGGTCACACAGGACACACATTTCTAGATGAGGGAGGCCCCTCTTTGCTAACCTGTCTGCAGTCCAGCACCTGTTATGGGCCACTAACCACATAAAAAATCTGCAATTTGGGGGCACCCAAGTTTTCCAAGTTCTCTCAAAGGGTTCAAAAGAGATGGCTCCATAAAACAGGGCAATGTAGGCGCTCTTTGTTGTGTACTGGCCTGAAGAGGAAAACCTCCATAAATGTATGTTAGGGATGCTCTCATTTAGCTCCACCCTAGATAAAATATCCCAGAGATGGATATACTGAGATAAGTAGCCGCACCAATTTCTCCCTGTAAGTCCTCTATCCACCTATTCTCAGGAAGGGCCTCACTAACAGTACATTTACTCAATCGCCTTTTAGGAACCATAGCAAAAACAAGAGGAGCAATCTCCTAGATTCCCTGACCATCTAGCCATTTGTCCTTCTAGAACAGGGTATTAGCCCCACTTCCCACTTCTGTATGAACTGCGATCGAGATCAGCCCAGCGACCTCCTTACTAACCTAGACCAGCAGATTTGCCCAAGGTTTGTTTGGAACACTCCGCTGCAGCCAAGGCCATCTTGCTTTCAAGGCAATCCCCAATGTTTTGAGATCAGTTATTCCCAGCCCGCCTAATTCCCGAGGTCGACAAACCTTGGGCTAGGCAATAAGACAATGACCCCCGTTTGCTTCTTTTCTTCCCATCCATAGGAAGGACCTTCTAATCTTATCGATGGCTTTGAGAGCCCAAGGTGGAAGATCAATTGCCATAGACACATAGATTAGGATACCTATAAGCACAAATTGCACTGAGTCACCCTACCAAAGACGTGTCATCAAATCGCCTTCCGGCCCGAAAGTTGTTCAAAGAACTTTATCAATAATGGGTTGGATCTGCTCCTTGGTCAATTTTCTATTGGACAAGGGCAAACCCAGATACTTGCAAGGGAAATCTAGAAGCTCACATGGCAAAGAGGTTTTGAATGAGGGTCGATCCTCCTCAACACAAATGAATAGGCAAAACATTGCTTTTTCCGAACATTGGTTTAAGGGCCCGAGGCTTCCCCAAACAAATGCAGGAGTCTGTAAGGATAAGTTTATGTCTACTACAATGGGCTAGAGGAAAAAGGCGACATCATCAAGATAAAGAGAGAACACATCTTTGAATGGGTCGCCTAGATAAAGGGTGAAGCGACCGGCATCCCGACCCTTGTGAACATCAAATTCAGGACATCCATAACTAGAATAAAGAGCATGGGAGATAGAGGGTCTCCCTGTCTCAATCCCCTTCTATGCTTTATACTTTCTCCGGTATGCCATTGAGGAGCACTGTGTGGATGAAGTAGATAGGAGGCCACCTGATTAAGTCACACCAACGAACTCCAAACCCCAACTTCCTAAGAACCTCCAAGAGGAAAGCCCAAGAAACCGAATCGAAAGCTTTGGTGATGTCTAATTTTAGGAGTATTCTCAAGGGTTTCGAGAATGCAGGAACTTCACTATTTCTTTGAACCATCATGATATTGTCTAGGATGAACCTTTTCTTAATGAAGGCACTCTGATTTGGGGAGACCATCTCATCAAGGCGATCTGCAAGTCTATTAGCCATAATTTTGTCACCGGTTTGGCAAAAGTGTGAACCAAGTCGATAGGCCTAAAATCCTTAACTTGCACCGCATTTGGCTTTTTAGGGATCAAAGTTATGTAAGCGAATTCAGTTTGCTTAGGTTTCTACAATTACCACTCCAAAGGGACCTGTATGGCGACCATTATGTCATTTTTATAATAACAGCCCAAGAAGATTTATAGAATCGCCCATAAACCCATCGGGTCCCGAGGCCTTATCAGGAGGCGCGATCCTTTATGGAATTGAACACCTCTTCCTTAGAGAAAGGCAGATCCAGTTAAATAACTCAAAGCTTGGACAACCAAGAGAATCCAGGTTGATAGTTCTTTCTCTACCATAATCTGTCCCAATAAGGTTATCATAGAACTCCGAGACTGCATTTGCCTTCTCTTCATGCCGTGTAATGAGCTGATCACCAACTTGCAATTTTAGAATGAAGTTCTTCTTCTTTTCAGAACGAGCATTTGGTGGAAAAGCCTTGTGTTGGCATCTCCCTCTTTTAGCCAACCGATTCTAGATCTGAGCTAGGCAATAGTTCGCAACAAAGATGCTAGAGCAAGAGAATTCTTCTTGAGCTTGTTACGCAGCCATACTTCACTTGGTTGCAGAGGCCTACACTCCTGTGCCTTTTCAAATTGATGAATGATTTCTTTAGCAAGCAACCATTGGGACTTGATATGATCACATTTCTTCTGGCTCCAACTTTGTAGACTTCTTGCTATAGCCTTCAGCTTTAGCGCCACAGTTTGGAGAGGACACTGGCTGGGCTGCACACTGTCCCAAGACTCCCTCACAGCATCCATGAAACCATCAAGGGAGGGCCAGAAAGCCTCAAAGTGGAACCTTTTCTTGCTGCCAATAACATCCTGCATCCCAAGTATCAAAGGGCAGTGGTTAGAATCCATAGATACACCCCCCTGTAGAAGATAACTAGGAAACTGCTCCTCTCAGTCTAGAGAATAGAACATTCTATCTAGCCTGACCAGAGTGGGAGAAGCACTGGTGAAGGAGCTAGTCCAAGTAAATTTACGTCCATGGAGAGGGATTTTAGAGAGCTCCATATCGTTTATCCATCTTCTGAATCGTCCCATCATTGCCCTGTTAAGGTTGGCATTATTTTTATCCTCATCCCTATAGATGAGATTGAAATCCCCGACCACCAACCAAGGCCCAAAGCACTAAGCTCTTATATCTCTCAATTCCTGAAGAAATTGGATCTTATTCTGATCATGTTGGGGCCCATAGACACAGGTCAACCACCATGCATTGCCATTAGCTGGACAGAATTGGACAGATAGACTGTGAGCATCCACCCTGGTGGCTCTAGGAGGACCCAACTGAGAGCGCCAAGCGACCACAATTCCTCCACTGAGACCCTCCGAGGGTACAAAGATGAAGTTATTATCAAAATCACTTCCCAACATGGAAAGAATCAGACCTCTAGAAATATCACCCAATTTAGTTTCTTGTAGGTAGACTACATCGCATTTGGAAGCACCCACCTCCAATCGGACTGCATCCTGCCTAGCCACAGAGTTTAGGCCCCTAACGTTCCAATTGAGTATGTGTGTTGGATCCATGAATCAAAAAATTAGAGCACGACCAAGCGGAACAATCAGACCCTGCACTCCACCAACTCTGAGCCAGGCGTAGCAACAGGGAGGTTCCATCCAAAGAGAGCCGCAAGGGCCATTGTGTGTGCGGACGTCAGGGGGTGCTTGAAACGCTGAGCATAGTCCTCTAGCATGTGGGGGCTAATCTGCTCTCTAACATCTTCAATATTCAAATCAAGAGCATGCATGACTCGCTTCTTTAGGTGTAGCGGGCATACCTCAGCAGGAGCCGCAGGGAAGCCGGCGATACGGTGACTTCGGCGAGGCCCCTTGCTTGGTGGCTCCATCCTCTTCTTCCTTCTTTTGCTGATGTGAGGAATTGGGAGTATCCCCTCGGGGACTTGGACAGCTTCTTGATGAACTCAGTAGCCGAGCTGGACGGCGAGGGGTGGGGAGGGGGGGGCGCTGGAGCAGTAGCCCTTCTCCTAGCCCATTGGCATGAGTAGAACATGGTGATCTGATGCTGTCGGCGCACTGATTTAGGCGAGGAAGGAACCACGTTCTGGGGGGAGGTGGCGGAGAGGAGCTGTGGCGAGCAGTTGCCCGTCGGCCGCGGCCGCGGGGATAGGGGCAGTGATAGCGTTGAAGACGCCGCAGCACCAGCCGCCCCCATCAGGACTCCTAGGTCAGCAGTCTCTGGGCCGCCCGACTCAAGGTTAACTGGGCCACCTACCGGGGAGTCCACTTCCAGCCTAATAAGCGAGGGCTGGGTATGTGGTCCAGAGCCAACAGGGAGATCCTGAAGGACCTCAACCCTTGGCCCAGCAGCATCAAGCCCATCAGGGAGAGCATATGGAGGAGTAGAGGCTTGTCCAACGTTAGGAATGTGCCCGACATCCGGATCTTCACCGCCGAATCCGCAGCAACCAATGCCGACTCCTTATCTGAACGCGTGCCGGATCCCTCGGGCAACGACCCGAGGCAAACGGTCATGTCCCCACACGCCGCAGGTTCCGTCGCCTTGGTTCCAGCGGTGCATGCCTTGGGACCCGCAGCATGCATGGCCGCCCTGTCATCAATGGCCGCCCCGTCTTCAATGCCGTCCGGAGGAGCAGAGGCTTGCCCCATGTCAGGAACATGCCCAACATCCGGATCTTCACCGCCACCCACCGCCATATCCACAGCAACCAACGCCGACTCCTCATCTGAACGGATGTAGGATCCCTCGGGCAATGACCCGGGGCAAATGGTCACATCCTCGCTCGTCGTAGGTTCCGTTGTCTCTCAAACCCATGGGCCCAGTCTTGCATGAACAGACACATGACCAGCCACGTTGGTTGAAGGCCCGCCACGCTCCACCGCTGGCGCCAGGGAAGAAGGCGATGGTGACGAGAACTTTCGGCGCCGGCGAGGCTCTCCTTCTTCATCTTCATCTTCAGGGGGTGGCGAGGGGGGATGACCAGGACAAGACCCAGGCTGATCAAGGGGGTGGACAGAGACCGGAATAGGATAGGTCAGAGTCCACACTCTAGGACCGCTCACTGAGGAGGGGCTCCACGATCTCAAGCACCATCTCAGAGGGGAGACGGGCGGGATCGGAGCACCACGCCTTCAGCAGGAACATGTCGCGATGATTTTCATTGCTCGGATGCCCCCCTTCAATCCAGCAGAGCTCGTCAAGCAGGACCTCAGTGGTGGCTAGGTCCCAAGCATGGGCAGGAATTCCTCGGAGCTCCACCTCCACGGCCACCGACAGGCCCACCGCCGTCGCTTGAAGAAACCTTGTCCAGCGTATGATATGGAGCCGGGCAGTGGTGGTGATGATGGGGCGGCCTCCATTGTAGACGGTGGCAGCCAGCTCCTCATCAGGTAAGATCAACAGGAAGCTAGACATCCCCAAAGGGAGCAAAGTTAGCCGAGCTTCATCGATCTCGAACCTGAGAGCAATTATAGCACAGATGAGCTCCGCTGTGCCCACCATAGGCTGCCCCACCACATTGACGATCAGGGCACGCCTTAGGTCATCCTCTGAGTGGGCGATCCTGGTCGACCGGTCGAGCACGCGACGTGGAACAGGAGGAGCATCAGCAGCCCCGGCCAGCACCACCCCGACAGCAGGCGCCTGGGGGAAGTGGGGGGCGGGGGAGGGCCAGTGTTGCCCTTATCACCAGCGCCCACCTCCGCATTATCCGTGGACGACACAGCTGAAAGGTCCTTGTTGGTTTTGGTAATTGAGTGACAACCTAGGTGGACTAATTGTGTTTATGTGAGATACACATGTGATTAGTCCACATGTACATGTGTATGAGCAACATATGCCATGGAGGTGAAAATGGCTTGGAGATGTTGCAAAGCTCACACATGTGATGATGAAGGAGCTTATTGCACATGAGACATGACATTGAGTCATGTGATCAAGGTGGAGAAGATCAAGACAAGACTTGGCTTGATGGACCGGTTGCAAGCGTGAAGGGCAAGTCAAAGGCTTTGGAGTGATGGACCGCGTGGCGGTGAAGCTTGAGCAAGACTTGGCGCCGATGGACGATAGCAACGGTGAAGAGCAAGTAGAGTCAAGATCGATGAACCAATATGATCATGTGATGATATGAAGTGGATCATATCATTGTTGATTGTGCTGGTGCATGTGTTGCATCGACATTGAAGGAGATGGAATGGAATGCGCAAGGCAAAGGTATAACCTAGGGTATTTTATTTCACCGGTCATAGGTGTGTAGAGAAGTTTATGACCGGGTTTAGGATAGATGGCCATACTATCAAGAGGGGCAAACTTGTTTTCATATCGATCATCTAGTGCCACTCGAGTGATCTAACTTTGCATTGTCGCTAGGATCGAGTGGCATGGCAAGTTGAGTGGCTAACATCCTTTGTGAAATGATTGTGAAAATCACATACACATGGTGGTGTACACTTGGTGGTGTTGGCACATTTACAAAGGAGGTGGTGTTTGCAGGGGTGAGATGGGTTTGGGTCCCTCTCTCCCTCCCACCGAGCAAGGGTGAGGGAAAATAGAATGCCTATTTTCTATTGCGCCGGATGCAAGCTCTTGTGGTTAGCACATTGGAGCAAGGGTGATGAAGTTAGAAGTGAAAACGAGTTAGTCGCGAAGATGCTAGCGTCGGTCAACTGACCGGACGCTGGATCTGAATGCACCGGACGCTGGCAGGCTGTGTCTGGTCAGGCTGGCGTACGATGACGCAGAAGCTGGAGTGTGACCGGATGCTGGCTGCGTCCGATCAAGTGTGACCGGAAGCGTCCGGTCGAGGTCGGTACCTTACTGGAAACGACCGGACGCTGGGGGTTCAGTGTCCAGTCAGTTGAAAGCTGCTGCGTCCGATCAAGTCAAGTGACCGTTGGAACCGGGACACGTGGCCGTCTGCGGGCGATCGGACGCTGAGGTCCAGCATCCGGTCAGCATGACCGGAGCATCCGGTCGGCCCGACCGTTGCCCAGTGAAGGGGTAACAGCTAGTTTAGCCCTTGGGGCTATAAATAGAAGTGGCCCTCGGCCATGGCTGGTGCTGAGCACCTCAAGGGACTTAGTGTCCATGCTTGTGAGTGCTTGGGAGCCCTCCATCACACATATACTTGATAGTGATCATTCGATTATGTGAGTGAGCAATTCTAGTGCGATTGAATCGTGAGGTTGCATCGAGTGGCACTAGGTGATCGAGTTGCGAGCCGGTGGTGCTTGTTACTCTTGGAGGTTGCCACCTCCTAGACGGCTTGGTGGTGGTCTCCGTCGAAGCGCGCAAGAAGCTTGTACGGCGCTCCGGAGAAGTGCTTGTGAGGCGTACTTGTGCTCGCCCCGCGGGAGTCGTGAAGAGCAACTTTAGTAAAGCGTGTCATTGAGCTACCCTCACTCAAGGGATAGGTTCTTGCGGTGCCCGACGTGCGGGCTTAGCGGGTGATGCTAATTAGCCGCCGAACCACCAAGTGAGCGGTCGACACAACGGGGACTAGCGTGTTGGCAAACACGTGAACCTTGGGAGAAAAATCATCGTGTCAACCTTGTTCTTCCCGTTGGTTTGCATCCCCATTACACAAGCTTGCAATTACTTTTATATATCTTAAGCTTGTGTAGTTGCTCTTGTAATTAGTTAGCTTGTGTAGCTTACTAGTTACCTTCTTGCTTGTGTAGCATAGAAGTAGCTCCCTTGCGTGGCTAATTTGGTTTTAGTAACCTTGTTAGTCACATTGCTTAGTTTATGTAGCTAAGTATTTGCGCTCTCTAATTAGGCATTGGTTGCCTTGTTATTGAGGTTTGCTAGTGAGCTTAGTTGGCTTTGTGCTTTTGCTTACTAGCATGTGTAGGAGCTCCCTTGTTGCTTAAAGTACTAGTGGCATAGGTTTGTGTGACCTTGCTCCTAGAATTGTTTAGGAGAGCTCTAGCTAGCCCGGCACCTTAGTTGCATAATTAGTATCTTTGCAAGGTGCTAGTGAGCATATATAGAGGGGTGTAGTCTTGGCTAGACCAATTGTTTTAATTCCGCATTTATATCGGTTAGCCGACGCGATTAATTTTAGAAAAGACTATTCACCCCCCCTCTAGTCCGCCATCTCGACCCTTTCAACAGCGCGTGCCCTATGTGGCCGATGACGCCGACGATTGCGCCTGTGCTCGCACCCGCCCTCTGAGTTCGTAGGAGAATGCATGGCCGTCGAACGTGCCGCCTCCACGACCTTAGGTCACCAGACCAGCTGCCAGCAGGCCGGCCGGCGAGAAGGGCAGGCACCAGAGAGGTGTCCTAGCCCCCCACAAAAGAAGCACCTTGGACGAGAGCAGCAGGCGACGGCCTTGTGCCTGGTGGAGAAGCAGTTGAAGCAGCGACCTCGGAGGCCCGCCGGAACAGGGCGTCGAGGTGGGAGCTCCCGTCGCCGCCGCTCACGGCGGACACGTCGACTCTCCGAGGTTACCCAGCCATCACCGTCAGGCACCGCCGCCCCTCTAGGACGAGCACGACGATCAGACTTCCTCAGAACGATCCGCATCGGCGCACGGGGAGAGGCAGGTGCGAGAGGGATGGCTGAGGTAGCAGGGGCCGCAGGCGAGGCAGCCCCGCCAAGGAGAATGTCCTTGAATGAGGGTGGAGAGCCAATGAGAGAGGACTCAGAAGATGGGGAGTCCCTCCAGCGCTGCCCCTTGGAGCGCCCAACCGTCGCACCAGGAGTGGAGAAGGCGTATCCCTCTGGAGCCGAAGAAGGAGGGGGGTGGGTGGTCGCCGTGCCCGGAGTAGGCAACGGCGAGTGGCTGGTGGAGGAGGGTGGGGAGGCGCTGGGAGGTGGAGGGGGAGGGGGAGCGGGAGCAGATACCATCCTCTGAACAAAACATAATAGTATTCTAGAGGCCTAAGGATCATAATGTGATTGGAACCAATGGGGTCTTTCGGAACAGGCAAGATCAAGATGGGATAGTTGTAAGGAACAAAGCAAGATTAGTGGCTCAAGGTTACACTCAAGTTGAAGGTCTTGACTTTGGAGAAACATATGCCCCGGTTGCAAGATTGAAAGCAATTAGGATCTTGTTAGCCTATGCTTGTGCCTATAACATCAAGTTGTACCAAATGGATGTGAAAAGTGCATTTCTCAATGGGCACATCAATGAGCTTGTGTTTGTTGAGCAACCTTCTAGTTTTGAAGATGAGAAGAAACCCAACCATGTTTACAAGTTAAGAAAGGCTTTGTATGGATTGAAACAAGCACCAAGAGCATGGTATGAGAGATTGAGGGATCTCCTATTCTCTAAGGGATTTAAGATGGGAAAGGTTGACACCACTCTCTTCACCAAGAAGCTAGGCAATGATTTGTTTGTGTTGCAAATCTATGTTGATGATATCATATTTGGATCAACCAATCAAGATTTTTGTGAGGAGTTTGGAAAGATGATGGCAAGTGAGTTTGAGATGTCCATGATTGGAGAGCTTAGTTACTTCCTTGGTCTTCAAATCAAGCAAATGAAGAATGTCACATTTGTAAGTCAAGACAAGTACATCAAAGACATGCTCAAGAAGTTTGGAATAGATGATGCTAAAGCTATTAGTACACCAATAGGGACAAATGGAAGCTTGAATAGTTATGCTAGTGGCAATATGGTGGATCAAAAGATATATCGGTCTATGATTGGAAGCCTACTCTATTCGACCGCATCAAGGCTGGATGTGATGTTTAGTGTATGCATGTGTGCAAGATTTCAAGCCTCACCAAGAGAGTCATTTGAAGGCAACCAAGAGAATATTGAGGTACTTGAAGCATACACAAAATGTTGGATTGTTGTATCCTAAAGGAGCTAAATTTGAGTTGATAGGATATTCGGACTCCGATTATGCGGGATGCAAAGTTGAGAGAAAGAGCACATCGGGCACATGTCAACTATTGGGAAGATCACTTATGTTTTGGTCATCAAAGAAGCAAAATAGTGTAGCACTTTCAACCACCGAAGCGGAGTACATTTTGGCCGGTAGTTGCTGTGCTCAATTACTTTGGATGAAGGCTACTTTGAGTGACATTGGAATCAAATTCAAACAAGTGCTATTGCTATGTGACAATGAGAATGCTATCAAGCTCACCAACAATCCAGTTCAACATGCAAGAACAAAGCACATAGATGTGTGCCACCATTTCATAAGAGATCATCAACAAAAAGGGGACATTCGCATTGAGAGTGTGGGCACCGATGATCAACTTGCCAATATCTTCACCAAGCCACTTGATGAGAAGAGGTTTTGCAAGCTAAGAAATGAATTGAACATACTTGACTTCTCAAATATGTGTTGATGCACCCCCATTATATGACATGCCTCTCCTTCGAGCAAAGACATGTAAAGTTGATTGACATGACATTCATCCATTGCTAAGGACTTGTTTAGTGCATCTAGTCATTCCTTTCATGTCTTAGGATCATTTATGGAAATCAAATGAATTTGATGCTTGTATGGTATGACTATTGCTTATATGCTTGAAATGATCTAGTGGTAGCATATGATATGTTTGTGGGTTTGTCAACCTAGTGTTCGATCTAGAAAATGAGCTATAAGTGTTTAACTCAACATGGTGCATGATAACCCTTATTTGGAGGTGTAAAGAAGCTTGCCCTTGGATCAAACCGAGTTAAATATCTTTTGCCAGTAATCTAGATTGAACCAAATTAGAAAAATGATCCTCACTTCACATGGTTTTACCCCAACCTATCTAAAATTTGAGCTCACCTTTTGTGTTAATTGTTGACAAAGGGGGAGAGAATTCACAAAGATATTAAGATAGGGGGAGCAAACAAATGAAATGACATTGTAAGAGGATCAATTAAAATTTGAAGCACACAAGTAGGGGGAGCAAGCTCATAAACTTGTATGTTGCATGTGTATGTGCATTTACATATATTTGCTTGCATGACACAAGTTTTAAATTACCTATCCATGCTTGTATGGTGTATGCTAGATTGTAGAAAATGATTGATGAAATGAAAGCTAGCATGTATAGGAAGAGTAACTAGACTTGTGCTTAACTAGACCCTTTCATATAATGTTGATCTCACGGGGTTTTCTAGTTTTTGTGAATGTCTAGTTACTAATGGTGCTAAGGATGGTGTATATTGGCAACTCCGATTGGTATCACGCTTCAAAGGTCCATTCTTTATACCTTAGCATTATTTGGTAGCTATTACTCTCCCAAACTTCCAATCCATGCATATGTGCAAGTTTACAAATCTAAACTCTTAGCACATATGTAGGGGGAGCAAATGCTACCAATTTGGGTTGATAAAACTTGTTCATAATCTTTACACATGGTAATATGCTTGGGCAAGCAACATGAATCCAAAAAGATTTAATTGAATATCTTTGTAAATAAGTTATCATCAATTACCAAAAAGAGGGAGATTGAAAGCCCTAGTTTGGTTTTGGATAATTAATGAAACCTAGGACTAACCTTTGATCTAAGTGTGTAAATTAGAAAAGGTGGTCCAATCCAAGTGGTAGAGCAAGATGAGGTCCACGGTGATGAAGGTGGACATGTGTTGATGATGATCAAGCTCTAACTTGGAAAAGAAGAAAGAGAAAAACAAAAACCGAGAAGATCAAGGCAAATATAAATGATAGGTTTTTGTTTTGCACTCAAGACACCATAGAGGGTGTGAGTGACTTAGGATCGATAATCATACTATAAAGAGGGGAAACCTTTGGCTAAACAGTTTATCGAGTGCCACTAGATGACATGATTCTTACATATGCATTTAGGAACCTAGTGTGCTAACCTTGACCCTTGTAAAATGCTTTGAAAAATGCTAACACACGTGCACATAAGTTCTACACTTTGTGGTTAGCAAGTTGGAAGCAAGGGTGAAGTAGTTGTGGACTCAGAAAAAGAAAAGGAGGAGACAGTCCACGACCGGACGCTGGCCGCGGGGTGACCGGGGTCACCCCGGGCGTGTCCTGTCATTTATACCGAGGCGTAGTGGCGTGGCTGAGAATGAGGTGAAGGGCAAGACTCAGGCGCCAGCGCATGACCGGACGCGTAGGGCAAGCATCAGGTCGCGGCTGACATATGGTGACATAAGCATCGCAGGCACACGGTGAAGGGTGAGACACTGACCGGACGCCGAGCGCGTCAGGTCACCTCTGACCGGACTCGGTTTCACGTGGGGGAGGAGCACGTCCGGTCAATCATTAACAACGCGAGTGATCATAGTTTTGATCGTTGAGATCCGATGGCTGGGATTTGAATCGTGGACACGTGGCGTGATCCACGCGGCCGGGCGCGGGCGCGTCCGGTCGCCCTGAGCTAAGCCCGAACAGTGAGCCAACGACACTATTTCTTTGGGGGCTCTATAAATAGTGTTTGGCCGGCTCCAAGGCAACTCTCTTGGCACTTTGACATACTTGACATCCTTGTGAGCCTAAGCAAACACCTCCCACTCATCCCCGTCATTGATTCATCATCATAGTGAGATTGGGAGTGATTCCAAGTGCATTTACTTGAGTGATTGCATCTAGTGGCACTTGTGGATCGTTGTGGCTATAGATTTCTTATTTCTCTTGGTGGTTGCCACCACCTAGATGGCTTGGAGCAGTGGAGGAGGATTGGCATGAGTTGGTGATTGTTCGTGGCCATCTCTCGATGATTGTGAGGGGTCTTGTGCCTTCCCTGGCGGAGCACCGAAAGGTAACTCTAGTGGATTGCTTGTGTTATTGAGTTACCTCACTTGTGGGTAGGTTCTTGCGGTATCCAATTGTGTGGACTAGGTTCATGCAACACCTCTTAGCCATCAAACCACCAAGTGTTGGTCGACACAACGAGGACTAGCGTGTCGGCAAGCACGGGAACCTTGGGAGAAAAATTGGTTGTCTCTTGCCCTTTGGTATTCTCTCGGTGATTGAATTGGTATTCATCTTGTGATTGGTTCACTCCTCTACGCGGCAGTATAATCACCCTACTCACTCATTTATATTCCCACAAACTAATTGTAGCAAGCTCTTTAGTATAACTAGAATTGAGAGCTTGCTTTGTAGTTTAAGTTCATCTAGTGGAGCTCTTTAGTGTAGCAAGTGTGAGAGCTCTTAGTGAGTAGTGACTTAGCAAATTGTGTGCTTAGTGATCATAGCAACTAGAATTGTTAGATAGGTGGCTTGCAACCCTTGTAGAGCTAGAGCAAGTTTGCATTTAGCTATTTATCATACTAATTAAATTGCTCTAGTGATCTTGTAGATTTTTAAATAGGCTATTCACCCCCTCTAGCCATATTAGGACCTTACAGCGGCATCCCCCCCGGTCACCGGCACCGCCGCCGCCACCGCTGGCGAAGACGGCCGCGCTAGCAAAGGCTGGCTACTCCGCCACCCCTAGATCGTGGGCTATTTCGGCCTCAGACTGTCGTGCCTCCCCTGCTCCCACGTCGACCGGATCTTCCTCCATGGAGTCCGGTGTCTCTAAAGATCCTGGTGGGACCTCCACCAAGCTGCCTCCCCTGGCGGCCGCAGCCAACGCCGTACTCGAGCAGGCTGCAAGGTCGCTCTCCCCCTTTGCTGCCCCTTGGACACCTTCCTCTCCGATAGTCATGGGCCCATCCACCTGGGCTGGACAGGAGATGTTGTCCTTCTCTGACTCTGAAGCATCGTCCGACGAGTCGATCGAGCCATCCCCCGTCATGGACAACGGCAGGGCCAAGGCTGTCTTGGCCACAAGACACAGGACGCGTCGTTCCCGCGTGCACAGCAATAGGTCCGGGTTCATGGTGGATGCTCGACGCCCCCCTCGCAGCGTGGGGACAATGGGTTGGGGTTCATGGCGGATGCTCGTCGCTCCCCTCAACCGCGCGGCGACATTCGAGTGGGGCCTATGGCTGACGCTTGTCACTATCCTCCGCCGCGCAGTCGTGTCGAGGTGCGCCCGCCCCCACCCGTGCCACAGCACAGGATTCCCATCCACGCCACCATGTCCCCCGGCCTGGTGCACGTGTCGACGCTGAAGGCTTCACACTCATCGAGAGCCGCCATCGCTGGCACTGTTGGCCCTGCGCCTCACGCCCATGTCCGGTCCTACCATTCCTGGCCGGCCTCTGCTTCAACTGTCTGGCTGGGGACCATGTCGCTGCTGATTGCCACTTCCCATCCTGCTACCTGCTCTGTAGACACATGGGCCACCATGCACGGGAGTGCAAGCGAGGCCGTTCTTCTTCACGCAACGTCGCCAGGGCAAGAGAAGCGCCGTGGTGCCACCTTTGGCTCTAGGACTAGCGCCGGCCGCCACCGTCGCCCAGCACAGTTGAGCCTAGACGCCACCCGACATCGCCTTCTTTCAATGTCATCACAGCACCCACCTCCAGCCACTCCGCTGCCGTCCCCTCCACCGGGTCATTGGGGGCCACCATTGTCGTCGGGTCCTTCCCATGCCCGACCTAACCAGGGGGCGGTCCATGGTCGTCTGGCCCATGCAAGTGGGTCCAACTGCTGACAGCAGAGACTCGTCACCATCCCATGTCAGAGCCTGTGTCGCATACCTCCTAGGCATATGAGGCCTCCCTGCCGTTTGAATTTCAAATCCTAGCATAGCCTGAAGTGCCGCCAGCGAGGTGGGATCCAATGCTCGGAATCGCTCATCTGGTGGGCCAGGAAGCGCCACCACTCATGGAGTCTTCTAGCCAACGGGCTGCACCTTTTGAGCCGGAGATGTCGCTACAAAGTGCGCCTGCGCAGTCGTCCTGGGCAGCCAATGTGATCGCTGAGGAGCATGACCACGCGGCGGGGACCAACGTCTCACCCGTTCATCTTGGAGACGTGGTCCCTGATGTGCCTGCAAGCCCAGAGATTGCGACTCCTCTGGACATCGTTGTGGACTGTGCGGACACTTCTCTGGTGTCGCCACGCGTCCAGGTGGTAACAGGGGGAAGCGGGTGCATGGTTGGGCCTCCTTCTTGCAATGGACCGCCGATTGGGCCACTTCCACCCGCCTGGTCTCCTGTTAATGAGGGATCATCTCAAGACAACGCGCGAAGTGCCAGTCATCCTTCAGTCCAACCCAACTCAGTCCAAGACTTCATTGCTAGTCTAAAGCTGCCACTCGACAAGCCGCTGATCCAGTCGCCGCCGCGCCTTCGCGTCTCGCGCGTGCCTGTCGAAAGTCTCGTGCCACGGCGCAGTGTCAGACTCGCAGCCACGTCCGTCTACCGCGACCCAAACCCAGAGAAGCAGGCCAAGCGGATGATGCTCACCAAATGGCGGCCCTCAGTGAGCGCTCCGCGGTCTTCGCTAGCGACGCCTGACGCGTCCATCGCGACTCGGTTCCACGAGACGTTCCAAGAGCCGTTGTCTTCCTCCATGCGTGAGCTCTTCCCCATGGCTGGTGCTCACAAGAGGCGAGCGCCGCCGCAGGCGTTTTGAGCACGGGTTCACTCAACGTCACAAGCTCTTCGGTCGCACATTTAGTCTCTTAGTTAGTTAGAACAACGTGCGTTCCACCGTCTAGCGGTGCCTTGTATTCGTGTTCAACCCCATCCGTGAAGTGATGTTGGGTGTGTAAATCTTATAAACTTCTTAAAGAAACACGTGCTATACATGTTCTCGAAAAAAAGATGTCGGGCGGGAAGCAGAGCAGAGGACGGGGCGGTGCCCTGTTTCGAAAGTAGCGATGTCGGCCGTGTAAAAAGGCTTGAGCATCGGCCACTTAC
This sequence comes from Miscanthus lutarioriparius, assembly GCA_904845875.1. NCBI lineage: Eukaryota > Viridiplantae > Streptophyta > Magnoliopsida > Poales > Poaceae > Miscanthus > Miscanthus lutarioriparius. The sequence continues at coordinate 16,212,305 of CAJGYO010000018.1, forward strand.
GGCCCGGCACACCATGGGTGCGCGAGGCCCGGCACAGCATGGCTTGCGTACTTTGAATTTTCAGAAACAAATGTGTAACATGTGTTTGCCGCTTTAACATGAAGCAACTTCTATACAGCTTTCTCTAATCTAACAGTAGTAGACACGTGTGAGTGTGACAGAGTTGCCAGTTGTGAGGTTACCGTGGTTTGTAAAACAGATTGTGATGCTTTGTTCAGTCGATCTGAATTTGTTCATCCGTTGGTGGCCCACACATCCAACGAGCAAACAATAGAATCAAAGCAATTTGGTCGACACTGTAACACTCAGCTCTGAAAACACAATCACAGACGCATCATAGATGTCCCTAAAACGTTCCGGTGCCGTGAAAGGTGAGGAAAAATATGCCAAAAGAAGCTACATCAATGCAAAACCAGTTCTAAAAACTACCAGAAGCGTTTGTTTCTCTGCTTTCCGGATTCTCGATCACAAAACCGGGCACCGTTACATCTGTTTTTTCAGAGATGTAGTAGGCTCAAAACCGGGCAGTATTGCGTCTGTTTTTAGAGATTTATGCTCAAAACCAGGCATCGTTGCGTCTATTTCGAGAGGTTTATGCTTAAAACCGGGCATTGTTATGTTGTCTGTTTTCAAAGATTTATATGCTTAAAACCGGGCATCGTTACGTCTGTTTTCAGAGATTTATATGCTCAAAAACTGGGCACTATTGTGTCTTTTTTACTAGTGTATGGGTCATGGTTCACATACCAAACACTGAGGGGAACCCAATACATTTTCGAATTGGATTTCATATCATCGCTATAGTTGTTATAACTCGTATGAACATAAGCCATGAGGCCAAGTCACGTATAAAATATGCTGGACGGCAGGGCAGTTTAGGAAGTAAAAAAGTGGGATGAGAAATAGATTAGAACAGAAAATTTTTGCTCTTTCAATATAGATATAGATATAGATGTAGATATAAAATAGAGATATGTATATAGATTTATGTTTAAAATTGGGCAATGTTTGCATATGACCAGGCGGGCGTGATATACACATAGATGTAGAATGACTATAGATTTATGTTTGAAATTGGGCACTGTTTGCAGACGAGCAGGCGGGCGCGATATAGATATAGTTATAAATTATGAATGAAATTGTGCACTGTTTGCAGATGACCAGGTGGGCGTATATAAGCTCACACCATCGGCGATGTGCCATCACCCATTTTGATATAGATATAGATATAGATATAGGTATATATATAGACATAGATATAAAATAGAGATATGGATATAGATTTATGTTTGAAATTAGACATTATTTGGAGATGACCAAGCAGACGCGATATGCATATAGATATAGGATGGATATAGATTTATGTTTGAAATTGGGCACTGTTTGCAGATGAGCGGGCGGCGCATTATAGATATAGATTTATGAATGAAATTGGGCACTATTTGCAGATCAGCGCGTATATAAGCTCACACCGACGGGGATGTGCCATCACGCATTTTCTGGCTCAGCAAGTTGCAGAACCAAGGCCATGTTTAAATTGCAAAAAAATTCAACCCGATGAATAGTAGCACTTTCGTCTTATTTAGTAAATATTGTCCAATCGTAGACCAACTATGCAAAGATTCATCTCATTATTTCCAACTAAACTGTGCAATTAGTTATTTTTTTTTACCTACATTTAATGCTCTATGCAAACGGCTAAAAATTGATGTGATGAAGAGAGAGTAAAAAAACTTAGAATTTGATGGTCATCTAAACAAGGCCCAAAGGAGAAGAAGAAAAAAGAGTTGCAGAATCACAGTAGCACTGACGCCCATGGCTGCATCGATTTCGGGTGCCGTACTCTGCAGGATCGCCGTCGCCGTACTCATAGTTTCTACCCTGTCATCCTATGGTATGCCCAACGATCAATCATCAAACTGTTTTCAAAGCTTTCCACGTACGCATGCTAAGGCCTTGTTTAGTTTCACGAGTTTAGATTTTGGGACTACTGTAGCACGTTCGTTTTTATTTAGTAAATAGTGTTCAATCATGGACTAATTAGACTTAAAACGTCCGTATCGTAATTTTCCACCAAACTGTGCAATTAGTTTTTTTTTCGTCTACATTTAATGCTTCATGCATAGGCCGTAAACATTTGATGTGACAGATACTGTAGCACTTTTTTGGATTTTAGGTTCAACTGAACACGCGCTAACAGTGGTTATCGTTTTATCGATTGTTGTGTGGTTCAGCGGAGGCGAGGTACGATTGCTATGCCCCGTGCAAAGACTGCCCAAACTGCGACGGCTGGTGCAAGCAGAAGGGGTACCCCAAGGGCGGGCACTGCCACCCGAAGGACGGCGGCGGCGACGTCGTCTTCTGCTGCTGCGACAGGACAGACGTCAGGAAGCTGCTAGTTTCAGCGGATGCACTTCCCTGATGAACTCATAAACAAATATAAACGGGACTGGAATACTGGATGCGTTGAAAATAAATTCGCCCCATTTTCAGCAAGGCATGGCGTACTGTTAAACACAAGCTAGGTTGTTGTGGGTTTATCGCATGACGAACAGCAAACTACCAAGCGCGTCTGTTTGTCACCTTGACGGCCACTGTTCTATAGTATATCTGTAGCCTAGCCTAGCGCCATAGCCGAGCTACGGCCGCGTCTTCTTGACGCTCTCCTTGACGTCCTCGGCGACCTCCTTGGCCCGGTCCTTGACTTCGCGTCCGGACTCCTTCACCTCCTCCGCGGCGCCCCTCACCTTCCTGCCGACGTCCGCGGCCTTCTCGGCCGCGCGGCTCGCCGGATCTTCACCTATCGTCGTCCTCTCCCTGACCCTGTCCTCCTCCGACCCCGTCGCGGGTGCCGCATCGCCGTTGTTGACGGCGGAGGTAAACGCCGCGTGGTACATCTGAAAACAGAGTGCACGGGGACGACAAAGCAGACAGAGAACACATCAGTCATCGTTCATCGTGCGAGAGACGGCAGACCATGCATCACACACACCCGCACATGGTCCGAACTCTGAACGAGAGGAAAGCAGGAAACTACGACCTGCGTGAGAGAGACGGCGGCACGAGCGCTTGTGGCGGCGCTGGCGTGGCTGCAGGCCGGTGAGCATCTGGCGCCGGCGGCGCGGCCACCGAGCGAGGATCCGAGCATGCGAGAAGCCATCGATCCCAGTCGTGGACGGAGTTGGGGGCTTCGTGTTCCGCGTGCACCTTTGTACTCGGCACCGCGTTGCAGGTCACCGTGTGATATGCACGCACGTAGGCAGCAGGGTGTCGTTGTCTTGTTGGGGTGGCGCGCGCTGCATGTCACAGGTGTTCAGAGACTTTTCGACTTCCGTGGGCGGCGCCGCGGCGGCCGCTTAGCTCCGCGGTCTGGGCATCGGCAATGGGCCTAATAGCGCGTCCATTTGTGGGGTGGAGAATGGGCTCCGGCCCATGAAATTGCTCTCGGCTGACACGATGCCGATCGGGCCACATTGCTAGGCCTCTAGCGGTCTAACCCATGAACCTCGCCGTCCTTCAATCCGCATCGCTCTGCCTCTGCGCGTGTGGTGTGACGACCGTGTGAGAGTGCGCGACTCCCGGTCGTCACTCCCGTCAGCGCCGTGCTGGCCCACATGCATCGGGATTCGGGAGTCAAGTCGCCGGCGACCTTCAATTCTTCCTCGGCCGCCTCCGATGGGGACGCCGGCCCCGCCGAGCGCCGTGGGGAACCGACACGGCCGCACCTGACCCGACGGATGATCATCAGATATTCAGATCTGTGACGTGACATGACCATATGACTATACAGTACGAGCAATTGAGCATTGAACAGGATGTTTGCTGTGCCGGGATCTCAAGGCCAGAGGATGTCGCGGAGACGCTGACTAATCGCGCGCGCTTTCCCACCGGCACCTTCGCTGTCACGTCCCCTTGTACACACGCTGAATCACTGGTGCCAAGGCCGGCGCCCGGTGACGACAAGAGAAACCGCGTCCCGCACGGTCGCACCGGCGCAAGCGCGATTGAACGAAATGCATGGGTGGTCGGGTGGACCGAGGCAGACGGACATGGTGGTCGCGACTTGTCGCACGCAGCTAGCGGAGCGGCCGCAGAAATTTGTCGCATTTCTCCGTCATCCGACCAGTGCCGGTCCCAGGATTTCGAGGCCCATGCATGACGGCCCTGTCGACAAATGTTTTTTAAGTCTAAAAAACGGGATCCGGGAATAAATTACAAGAAAAACATGATTATATAAATGACAAAGTACCGCGGAAAATTGAACAAGTGACAAAAAACCCAGGACCGTCACAATTTGGACATAAACTTTTTGAACCAAGATTTCAAATCACAAAAAGGCGTGCCACCGTAGTCACATGTCGTCATCTTCGCGCGTCTGCCTTGGCAGGGAAGGGCAGACGGAGAAGGAAGACCGGAACTGGTGGCATTGATTTATTTGGTGATCACGCAGTGTGCCACCGTTTTCGGCGCTCTCGCCGAAGTCCGACCGACAGCGATCGCAGAGTCCACTTGGCGGCTCGGCTCCTTGAGGAAAGAAAGAAAAGAGCGGTCCAGATTCCGCGCTGCATGATTCATTGGCCTTGCCCAGTGTATGCGGAGGCTTTGAAAAAACAATTCGAAAGGAGAGGAAGGCGAAGTTGGTCGAAAAAACATAGAACAATAGTAAAGTAATAGGCCAATTAATCTTCAAAATGGTATATATACGACGTCGTTATATATACTCAGGCTTGGAAAACATATAAGTAAAGGCATTTAGGATCCCCTTAGGGAATTATGCATCCGACCTCGGCCAAACCAAATTGAGTTGAAAACCAGATTCCGCGCTTTGATTCGGTCTTGCCCAGTGGCGGAGGACCAAAACAATTTAAGGTAAGGCGAAGTTGATAACATAGATAGTAAAGTAATATCTCTCTTTAAAATGGTTTATGTACGACGACGTTATATAGTCCAGCACAAAACATATAAGTAAAAGCATTTAGGATACATAGAATTATAAAAAATACAACCAAACCAAATTAATTGAAAACCAAAAGATTTGAGCAAACAACAATGGAAAAAAAAGTGACTGATTTAGAGTTGGGTGAGTTACCGTCCATCTGTACTGTGCACTGTGCTCGTTGTCGCTTGGTCGCCACTCGCGGAGCGCAGCTCGTCTCTTGTCTCTTGATCGCCACTCGCCGGCGGCTCCTTACCCACACTGACACCGGATCGGCGAAGTCACGACTCACGTGATCGCCGGCTCGTTGTCGATCGCTCGCTGTCCACACCGGATCGGCGACGGCGGCGTCGCGGCGAAAGTCACGAACTCGCGATAGGATAAGAATTTGGAGCGGTCAGCGGTGGAATGCAAAGCGCGTCGGGCGCGTGGAAAACGAATGGGCACAGCGCACAGGCTGCAGTGCAGTCCAATCCATGGACCATGCCACGATGGACCATATGTTTTGCACAGCCCACAAAAGACCCACAAAGCAAGGCGTAAAGGCCCAAAGGCATGTAACGATTCAAACTTCAGACTTCTGCCATCTTCTTCCTCATGCGGACATACGCCATTGAATCAGCAGCACAGTAGGACCTTCAACCTTGCATCCATGGCTGCCGGAGCATCCGCCGCGGAGCCAAAGTAGGGCGAGCCTCAGCCCCTGGTCTTGCCAAACCCCATGGATCGAGGAAGAAGACAAAGGTTGGTTTCGATTTTCGAGCACCAGCCTGCTGTGTTCCTGTTGCCAGGATCAGGGAGCTCGGCGCCGGCAACAGGGACGTGAACGTCACCCGGTTCTTCAGGAACCACAAGGAATCGAGGCATGGACCGATGGACGGCGTCCTGCAGCCACCCACAGAGGCGCTCCACCTCCACTACTATCTCCAACATTAACAATGGGGTCGTTGGAAGCTTCCAAGCCGAAGCTGGAAACAACAACGCGCACCCACGCCACGCATTCGTAGTCGCGCGCAGAGGCGTGCCCGATTCGGGCGGGCGGCCATGTGGAGGCGTCGCCGCGGCATGTGCCGTCTTGGATTTGGTTCAGATTTCCCGGTGCCAATTGGGGTGGCCCGTGGCCCGTGGCCGCGCGCGGCCGGAAACCACACCAATCACGTTGTTGGTTGCTCTACCAAACTACCATCATCCCACTGATGCATCGCCCACGAACGAACTAATCCCGGGTGGTGGTGGTGGCACTGGCAGCCCGTGGGGTTCTTCGTTCCACTGGTGCCAATTGATTAATCGGCAGGGCACCTGGGATTAGCGACACCGCCAGGATATGCCGGGCCCCTTGTTTCGCGACCCTCCTCAGGCATTATCCTGTGCTCACCGGCACTAATCGCCCGCCGCCGTGCCCCGGGTTAGGTCCAACAACTAGGAGACAACCGAACCGAACCTACCCGACCGCAGTTGCAAGCGATGCTCAATCCATTGCTAGAGCTAGACCCAATTGGCCGCCATGTGTATAGTCCTCGACGATTCTTTTCCTTCTCCAACTTGATCGGTTTGTGTTTTTATTCTTTGCGGGCTGACTCCACAAGGAACCGTCTGAAGCTCAAAGTAGAATATATTTTACTACATTGAATGATTCATTAATTTTGTCCATATTCAACCTCCACCCTCCCAAACACAATTTCGACTTGATTAGCCCCGTGTTGTTTCAACCATCTCATGCGTTTTCTTCTTTTTAGAAGTAGAAACTAAAACAATCGTATTTTTTTAGACTGGCGTGCATGTAAGAAGTAAAACATGTATCCCTATTGGAAGGCAGAAGCTTGTATTGAGAGGCTCTATATATTGGCGGGTCTCTTAGCGTATAATACGTACATTGGGTCATGAAAAAAGTCATTCCAAAACATAGATTTTGTTCAATTGTGCGTACAACAAGCCATTTCATCAGCTACCGTATGAGAAAAAGCAAAAGCAAGTGAACCCATAGGTTTTAGTGTTTTTAAAAGTAGCTTCTCATCTGCGACTTTTGAAAAACATCGCCACCAACAAATGTTAGCCTTACCTGTTCAAATTATTTAAATTGCTCTAATCTCTGCACCATAATAAATATTGTGCCTTTCATAATTCTCCAAGTTCACGATGGGTGTTAAGCTCAAATTTTTGTGAGAATTGAGATGGCATCATGAACTACGTCACAAAACTTTGTAGGGACTTTTCATGATTATTTCCTACTATTTTTAATCTCCATGATTACTGAATGCTCGGAAAAGTCTCAAAATAATTTTTGTTTTTGTAACATACGATATGATGCCAACTATTACCTGGAAAGATTTGGACCTAAAACTCAAGGTGTGGTGCTAGGAGAGAAAAAAAATGAATTCTATCGGATTGGACCAATTCAAACAAAATGTGGATAATAAATTGAGTTGATTTTTTTTCTGGAATGTCGACTAGACAAAAGTAAATTCTCTTGGTGGTAACATGGATTCCATTTCCCTATTTTTAAAGGCAACAAAAATGAAAGATACTGTAACATGCTTTTGTCTCAACACGATGCAATGTCATGGTGCTTCAATTATAGTAAAACTTTGTTTTAACTATGATGTAAAATATAAAGATAGAAATAACTCTATTTTACTCTCGTACGGTATTCCTCAAGTCTCATTAAACCTCATAAATTTTGCTTTGATTTACTTCAGCACTGGTTCTATGGCCAAGTAGTAGGCAATGCTCTATGGCCATATCTATGCCACCCTATGATCAAGTCTTAAGAGAGAGAGAGACACACACACACATAGAGGCAAAAATTTAGAAGATGAAGCCAAAAAATACATTAAGGGCCTATTTACAGAACTCCACTCTTGGATTCTCTAGCCCCTAATTCACTCCAATTTGCTCGCATGATAATTCAAGTAGACAAACATAGAATATAAAATATGAGGATTAATCTAATTCCATGAAATCAGTTTTAACTAAACTATAGTGAAGCAAAAAAAGTGAGTAAAATGGGTTTTGTTTTTTAAATCATATTTTTTAAAACATTTAATAATATTGAATCAATAATCATCATAGTCATATTAGTATATGTATATCTGAAGCAGTAAGACAAACAATCTTAAAACCATGCTTGTTTCTTCGAAACTAAGGGTCTGTTTGGTTCCCGCCGCTACTCACGTCGCCACAACTGTGGGTGCGCTGCAAGTATGACAAAGAAAAACAACACCGAGCTTTTGGCGAGCCACGGCGCCAAAATAAACTATCAACGCGTAAGTAAAGTTTGGCTCACCCTAACTCGGGTCATGAAGCAAACGGTAGCTAAGGTTAGTGGCGACATGTTGCGGCGAGCGAAGATAACGAACCAAACATAGCCTCGATCCCACTCAATTACAGTCCAAACCACTGTCATTGTCTATTGTCGTTCTAATCCCTATTCATCAACCAAAAGCCCCAACCTCAATGGCAACAAAAAAGATGATGATCATCAAACAAAAAAGAAAAAAACGCCTCAACCTCAACGACTCAACCCCTAGCCGCGTTTTGTTGTTACGCGGCGTTTATTTAATCCAAAGCAGCTTCCTTTTACTTATTCCAACCCTCTAAGCTCTGGCACAGCTAGTTCCGCCTCCTCTCCCTTTTCTCATCTCCTCGCTTTCGCTTCGCCGTTCCAACGCCCCCACGGAACATAAAGGCCAAGAAGTGATGGTAGTGGAGTAAAACCACGCGCCTGAGGGGAGAGGGACAGGTTTGGTGGAGGACGCGCACCCGGGGTGGAGAGCAGCAGGAGCTCCTGCGGCGAATTCGGGCCGCGAGTGCGTCTGTTCAGGCGGCCGCCGCCGGTGGAATTGTGGCAGACGAGGTGGCCTGTTGGTGCGGCGGGAGTTTGCGAGTAGGGCGGTTCTGGTTGGTGAGTGAGCGAAGGTGTTGCTGGGGGCGTGGATCTGGCCGGCGGCGGGCGATGGGAAGGAGGGACTAGGGCTCGATTGGAGGGAAAGACGCGATCTTGGGGGTTCCCATGGGCGGATGCTTCTCGCAGGAGGAGCACCGGCTCCAGAGCAGGCCAGGTTCGGGCTCCATGCTTGTCCTACTCCCCTTCATGTATATTTTACTGTATATATCCGTGAGTCCAGGTTAGGCGTGGCTACCTGTGTAATTTGGTCGTGGATTAGCTATCAGTTGCTTATGGATTCTGGTAGAATCACTTTGAGAAGGGGGGAAATAATGGATTTTGATTGTTTGGAATGCCCGATTGTAGCATGTTGCTATCTGTGCTTGTGAGCTCATGTAACAAGTGATGGGATGTGCCATGCATAGCCTTTTTGGCGCAAAATTTTCCTATTCAATGTTGTATTTTCATGCTCTATAGTGCCCAATTTCTTCTGTTCGCGCAAACTTTGCATGGTGTAATTTTGCTCATTGATGTCCTGTGGGAGATGTGATTACCATAATAGACCCATGTATTGCTTATAGAATTGCATTCTGGGGCAAGGCCTAGTCTAGGGGAAGAGTAAGTCAACTTCAGCTCATATTTTGATGTACAAACAATATCAGCAATGTTCTCAGATAATTTGGTACCTGCGCAGGCGGTGCTTGAACAATTCTGGTCACTTGACCTTCAATTGATTATTGACAAGTTGGTCAAACATGTGTCTCAAATTAATCCTGAAGACAATTAATGGATAAAGCAAACTTTGATAATGGGTAGTTCCGCAGTTGTGCTGATATCTTCATGAGTTTTAGTAGAAATTGCATCCTGCTTATGCTATCTTGTTACCATAAATGCTCTCTTAAAACCATTTTAATCTTCCGTTAAGATCATTACGACTGTGCAGTATGATTATGCCTTCGCAGTTGTTCCGAAAGGCCTTCTTATTGGCCATGATGCACAATACAGAGCATTTGCATGCACGTCATGGACTAATGTGAATAAAAAAAAGGAATTGTCTACAGGGACTGAAGGATTGATGATTGCATCTTAAAGAAATGCATTGACTATATATGTACAAGCTTTGATCCTCTTCTGATGAAGTTACTTCTAAAATTTCTATCAGCTGAAGCTGCTGGTGCTGGACCAGACGGACTGCGGAAGTCTAAATCTGATTCTAAAGCTATAGCAAGTGTTCTTGCTCCTCCAAAAGATGTGGTGGACCTTCAAGTAGAAGGATATGGAAATGTGAATATTTTCACATATGATGAATTGAGAGCAGCCACAAAAAACTTCCGACCAGATCAAATTCTTGGAGAGGGTGGGTTTGGAGTTGTTTACAAAGGTGTAATTGATGAAAATGTTAGAGCAGGTTTCCCATCCAGACAGGTTGCTGTGAAAGAACTAAACCCAGAGGGCTTTCAAGGGGACAAGGAGTGGCTGGTAAGTCTCATTGCTCTGTTCCTGTTTCTAAACCTGTCTTTGGTAATGTACATTGAAAAGAATCCCTTTTGATTTCTTGCCCATGTGAAATCTTCATGAGGTTAGCTGATCGTATCTTTGAAGACCTACTTAGTGATAACATTTTTCTTTGTAATCTGTATTGGATAGCCATTTTCCTTGCTTATTTTTTAAGAAATAACTTTCACATCGCACTAGAGGTAGAAGAGTGAAAACTAGGCTGAAAATCTACTTGCGATTGTTGGAGCACTAATGGTTTTCTGATGTGTTTCCAGGCAGAAGTCAACTATCTTGGGCAACTTAGTCATCCAAATCTTGTTGAACTGATTGGCTATTGCTGTGAGGGTTCACATAGACTGCTTGTCTATGAGTACATGGCTTGTGGAAGCCTCGAAAAGCACCTTTTTCGCCGTAAGCTCTAACCAGCTATTTGCAGTACCTCTTTAACATTCATTGTTCCTCATAGTGTAGGGGTGTATCATTTTTTGCCTTGGGACAAATCATCTGTAGGAAGGAAATTAGTATTAGTTTCAGTTTAATCTCATCAGTGACTATTGTGCATGTTCGCTTAACCAGCCATCTACACTACAAATGTAATCTCCAAATGTTAGGGTTTGTTTTTGAAATGATAGTGGGTAGTATTTGTTTGAACTTGTGGAAGTCTTTGGATCCAACTAGCACTTCAATTTATGTACTAAACCCTGTAGCAAAGTTGGCCAGGTGATCTTATGTGATTGGAGTTCTTATGGTAACCTGATTATTAAGAAAATGAAATTAATATACATTAGTAGATGAATGGCAATAGTTACTGCACCATCATTACAGTGGATGGTAGTCTTGTATGTGCTGAGTTTAATTTTCAACATCATTGATTGATCTGAAAAGCACACTTGCTATTTTCCCCTGTAAGAGATGTTCTTATTCAAGTGGTGACAGGAAAATATGCTAATCAAGTTTCACATATTTGATTGTTATAGTTATATCTATATTTCCATTTGGAGAGGGCGTTCCCATTGATTTTATCTTGCCTGTAATATTGCAGGGGTTTGCCTTAATATGCCATGGTCAACACGCATGAAGATTGCATTGGGTGCTGCAAGGGGGCTCGAGTACCTTCACGGAGCTGAGAGATCCATCATTTATCGAGATTTCAAGACATCAAACATCTTGCTAGATGCGGTTCGTGTTTCATATATTAACTTTTAATGTGTTGATAGTATTGCTGTATTTATGCTGTATTTCAACTACATGTTTAAGGTTGTTTCTGTATAAAACTTCTTTCATGACCTACCAAATTATATTTTGTAACATATTTTCCAAGGTTATTAAGGCCTCGCTTAAGAGCCGAAGCTGTTAGGTGTCGCCCTGTTGCCTTACACACATGCCGCCGCCCGCTTGATTGTGCATCTCCCACTCGATTCTGCCTTCTGCTCGATTCCACTGCTGTTCGCTTGATTTCTTCCATCCCTGCTTGCCAATCGCTCAATCAAGAAGGGGACTGTGGTGGTAGTTGGTGTGAGGGCGCAGGACAGTGAGGGAAGTGAAAGGAAGCGGAGAGGTTGTGAGCGGCGGCGGCACATCTGGAGAAGGACAGAGACGGAAGCAAGAGACAGGGCGGGTGTGGAGGCGGAGGTGGAACAACGGCTCTGAGAATGAGAGCGCGAGAGATGCAAGAAGCAGGGTGACGGAGCTAGATGCTTCTGGATGGTGATGTATATGTAGGGGAGGGGCACATGGGCTGCCTGGTGGGCTGGCCAGCCCCACTTCTTACTCCTTCCTCCGCTTTTTTTTCTTTTCTTTTCTCCTTTCCTTCCTCCTTCACGCTGATGTCTTGCATTTCCTTACCTTGGTATGGCGTCACCTTGCCTCATGTCTCACTTGCCAAAGCGGTAAGGCGGTATTGAGTCATGATAATCACCTTTCCGCCCTGATAATCATGATAATTTTCACCGCTGAACAATGCTGTGGGAGGCTGTGAGCCTGTGACACATTATGTCTATATATCACAATGTGTTTATCTCGACATCTAGAGGAACTACTCTGTAAGTGTGTATACATTGTACTAAGTCCCCCGCACATGCAATTTACCGTGCCTCCAAAATGCATCCATGTATTTTGAGGCTAATAAAGACACTTAATTACTTTTGCCTTGCCCATCTTGTAGAAACGAAATGTTTTTTTTATAAAGGAAACTTTTATTACTTTCTCAAGAGCAATACATCGATTTGATACAAAGCTTTGAAAAAAAAACCACTTCCGACTTCTGCTTTTCAACAAAATGTTGCACAAGGAATGCTGATCTAAGTTTCTCACTGCAGATCTTGATATGTTATGTATTAATATAAACTTCTGATAGCTTCTCATTGCCACTCTTTACCAATGTTGCAGGATTACAATGCTAAGCTTTCAGACTTCGGTCTCGCAAGAACAGGTCCTAGTGGAGACCAAACCCATGTGTCAACTCGGGTCATGGGAACTTTTGGATATGCAGCTCCAGAATATGTCATGACTGGTAAGAAAGGATTTCCTATCATCAAGCTAACGATTTGAGCATAAAAATGAACTTGTTCCTGGGAATGAATAGACACTCATGGTACTTGACTTAGTCCAAATATGTTAATCCTCAATCACCAATTAACTTGATGCAGGCCATCTGACAGCACGAAGTGATGTTTATGGCTTTGGAGTTGTGCTTCTAGAGATGATTATTGGAAGAAGGGCTGTGGACAAGAGCCGGCCAAGCCGCGAGCATAACCTAGTTGATTGGGCACGGCCCCTCCTCGTCCATAACAGGAAGCTGTTCCGAATAATCGATCCAAGAATGGAAGGGCAATACTCCACCAAGGCTGCCATTGAGGTGGCAAGCCTTGCATACCGCTGCCTGAGCCAGAACCCCAAAGGACGACCAACCATGAGCCAAGTTGTTGAGACCTTTGAGGCGGTGCAGAACATGCCTGAATGCCAAGACATACTCCTCCAGAACTGTATCACAGGTGCCGTGACGCTCTATGAGGTCCCAAAGGAGTCTGTGGACAGAGTTGAGTTGGAGAAGGCCAAGCAGGAACCGGCAGTAAAGACTGCCGCAATGCCGCCCGTGAATGGAAAGCCAGTCCCCCAGAGCAGGCGAACACGGCCTGGGAATGGCCGGAGCAAGAGCGAGCCATCGTTGGAGTGTAAGATGTACATCCCGTCACCAGACTCTGACAGACAGCAGCTCGGCCTGGAGGCACTCGCATCCCCAAATGGAAGCATAAAGGACCCTCCTGATGAGGATTTGTACAAGATATAACACCAGAGCAGTTTTTTTCAACAACGTGAGCCCTCGTTGCTCGCCTTCTGCGCCTTCACCCTTGTTCTCAAAGATCAGTCAGTTATAAATTTTTCTCTGATGGCCACCGGCCACGCTAGGGTTCTTATTCTTCTGATTAGCAATTGTATGTAGAGGAGAGTTGTGATGGAAAGCATGTGTGAGTGCCTGCCAACCTGATACACTTCTTTCTGGGGGTATTTCCACTCCAAAAATGGAAGTGGAGAGATGTGTCCTGACAATTGGTGCCGTTACCCGTCTGTTGAGTTACTTGTAAAGATGCTTGTTCTTTCGTTGTAATCTTGAACAGTCCTGCGGGAAATCAACACCACCATGGAAATTGATAGATTAGTCACTGTGTTGTCAATTTGTTCAAATCAAGAGCGGTAAAGTCTTCTTTTTCGGTGCACGGCCAGAGTGGTAAGCTCGTCAAATAAGGGGGTGTTCGCTGGCTCCTATCAAAACGGCTCCGGTTTCTGTTTTTTAAAAAAACGGCTTTTTTTTCTCTAAAATGTTTGGTAGGGCTCATTCGGAGTAGCCGGAGCAGGGGAGAAGTCCTACCAAACAAACCTAAGTGGAAAGGGGCCTTTTGTTTTTTTTTTCTTGTCGTTTTGGCTTTCTTATTTACTATATATCTAAACATAGCGTATATAATATATATTTAGAAAAGACAAAACGGTTTATAATGGGCTTATGGTTATTCTATTGTGTCTATGTATTCAGATATAGCATATATAATATATATTTAGGAAAGATAAAACTGTTTATAATTTGAAACGAATGGAGTAGTTTTTTCTCTTTTTTTTTAGAATCAGAGTACAAATGTAAATGCCCATATACATGCAAGCATGCTTAGTTCTATGAACATACCTTTTTTTTCAAAGAACCAGCGACAAAAACATGCCACATATGTATTAACAGATAAGAGATTTAAAAAAACAAAAAAAAAACAAAAAAAAAACTCACGAAGGAGGCGACAACAGAACTACCACCATAAGAAATACAACACCAGCGAACCTCCGAAGCAACGAACGTCAAAACGCCACCCTCCACGCCGAGAACAAACAAAGTAAACGCGACGCCTCCAAGAAGAAAAACGACACCCACAGATGTCGCCAATGCTGACTGGAGAACCATGATTTTTCAACCTCTTTGAACATACATATATATATCCTAATCTCGAGAGTGATATACCTACATGAACACACATACTTATTTTTATAAATACACGGACGCTGACTACCCTAGGAGAAATATCTAAAAAACAAAGTTGATAGATCTTAAAATTAACAAAATCATTACAACCTTCACGATCGATGCGCAAGTCGAGTACCCAAAAAAAACACCCTCGTTGGCTCATGAAATAAATCATGAAAAAATATAAGCGTCCGTGTAAGTCGATGCATTAACCTAGATTAACCTAGACAAGCAATTACATAAAAAGATAACCTGACCAGACGACTAGGTTATTTAGCTGTTAGTAGTTAGCTAGCTAATAGCACATAGCTAAAATTAGCTAGCTAACTGTTGGCTACCTATCTATTATCTATACCTATTTGGATTAAAAGAGATAATTATTATCAATTAGTTACTATCTATAGAGAATTTATATTCATTATCCGTTAATAGCTAGCTTGCTAATAGCTCATATCTAATATTATTTAGCTAACTATTAGCTGAAGGGTGTTTAGATGCATAAATAATGAAAAATGATATTAAGATACCTATTAGCTGCTATTATGATCTAACTAGTGAGATAGTTATTATCTAGAGGTTCAGATAACAATTAGCTATTTTATTAGCTACCTATATTTGGACATAAAAGAGATAACTATTAGTAAATAGTTATTATTATTATTATCTATAGGATCAACCGGGTGAGAGCTGTAAAGAACTCAAGTTTTCTGCGATTCTTCTTTTGTCCTATTTTGGCGTGGTAGGAAAAGTGGGAAAAAAAACTGACATGTGGGCCATTTTGCGAGAGGAAAGAACACATCGGCTCAAACTTTCAGCACATGCTCGCCAAGTTCCGTCCCCTCATGGCGACGGCGGCGAAGGCAAGGGCGCCGCCGGCCGTGACGGCTTCCACAGCGGCGGCGGCAGCGGTGGAGCGGGAGGAGCACGTGCACTACAAGCACACTGATGCGTGCCACCAACTCCGGTGGACAGCCAAGTAATGGCCCCTTCCTTTCTCCTTTCTCCTTTCTCTTGCATCTCGCTTCGTTTTCTCCTCTAGCACTTAGGGCTTTGAGCCTGATCCATAGAGCTTTGTTGGTTGATTGGTTTGTCAGGGAAAGCTATGAGTACATGTACGCGCGGCCGTGGAGCAGGGTGGTCGACTTTTATGCGAGCTTGTGCGCGCCGGCGCCGGCGCCGCGGGGCTCGCCAAGCTATTTGGGAAAGATGAGGTAAGAACAAGCATTTTGTTATTGCCACCAGCCACCCTATGATAGACAGGTTGTGATTTTTCTTACTTTCTCGATATGGATGAAGGAAGAGAAATGTCGTTTTTTTTCTGACAATTATCTATATTATGCCGAATTGTAATGTCGTCCAGTAAATAGATCTTCTCTTTTAAGCAGACTGATGATTGAATCAAGCCATACCAGTATTGCACGATTAAAATTTGAATGCATGGCCTGGTACTCTAGATGTACCTATACTGGAATAGCTAAAGAAGCGCCAGGATCAACTGGGATTTAGATTGTTGTGTAGGCCAGATTTTTCTAGGAAAAAATGTTAGGGTTGGCCTATTATTCACATATTTTGATTCTGAGAAACTCATTTAGATTTTACTTCACAGAAAGATTACACCCTTTATACTGCTGGAGAAAATTATCTAACACATCAGAAAAATCAACGGCAACTACTTCCTCCAAAGACCGTGGAGGAAGATGGGAGAGAGTAACATTTAAAGTTGTTATTTCATACCATGGGGGGTCGTTCGATGGCTGGCAGAAACAGCCTGGCCTTAATACTGTTCAAGGGTAACTTTCTTCAACCTATTACTCTTCACTTCATTCACATGTAGTAATGGAAAACAATCACTGGGTACTGTTTTTTAAACTTCTTATTGATTTGCAGGTTAGTAGAGAAACATCTTGGACAATTTGTTGATGAGCGAAAAGCTAAACAACTTGAAGCAAGATCTTTGCCAATAGAAGGCTGTGCAGTTGTTGCTGGGTGCACTGACAAAGGGGTGACTGCTCTTCAGCAAGTTTGCTCATTTTGTTAGTTAACCTTGAGAATACATATACTGTCACTATCATTGTTGTTTTTCCTAATTTTGTCACATTATTAAATTTATTATGCAGCATATCCAACATCTATGGGTTGACATTTCTTTATTTGTCACTTCCTTTTTTTTTTGTTTTTTTTTAATTAGATACATGGAGAAAGGATGTCAAATCGGGAGATATAAAAGATGCAATAAATGAGGCTGCTCCAGATAAACTAAAACCTTTGCATGTGTCAGAGGTATATTTTCATCTTTTGCCGAATATACCAATGCACTTAATATTGATGCTGTTAGTGATGCATTCTATCGTGTCATTTAATCATACAACAGTGTTAGAGCAGTTTATTTTTGTTGGTGAAAGTTCTGAGAATGCCAGGACCTCAACCGTAAATGATGCCATGCTCCTGTATTAACTTATGATACAATTTGCAGGTTGCACGTGAGTTTCATCCTAATTTTGCAGCGAAATGGAGGAGGTACATGTATATTTTTCCTCTTGATGAGGATGCTAACTTGATCTTAGGGGAAGCACAGTCCTAAAAAATACTAGACAAATCTGAACACAACGTAAAACCTCAAAGCTTTGATGTGGCTAAGGTTGACGAAATTCTTAAAACACTTGCTGGAAAGACATTATCCTACAAGATGTTTGCACGTGATACGCAAGCTTCACGAAGTGTGTAAGTTTCTTACAATCACAAGTTCATAACATGTGCATTTATAAGTACAAAAATGGGTTCTTACAGATTAATCTCTAGAGGCTTTATTTTCTAACCCTGACATAGATGTTCATCAGAACCGTCTGAAAATTGACAATATTTTTTTTCTCGAAAGAGAGTTATGTATCCTTATATTAAGAAGGAAAAGGGGCAAGAACCCTTACGACACACACCCACACCCATGTTTATGAGACTGCATTTGTACCCTTTTCTGAAATTGTCTACTGTAGTCATCACTACCTGGCAGTATGCTCCTTTTAGTGAAATGCATGTCTCTATGTTGGCACTTGTTCTAAAGGTCACTAAAGTCACCACTTCTCTCGATGTTCTATTGTTTTTTTCAGTGGTCCACCTACAGAATGTTTCATGTTCCATTCCCGAGCTGCAGTGGCCAAACTACATTCTGCTAATGAGGTGAGAGCAGATTATTTTGTCTCTAATTGTTGTTTGGAATGCAGTTATCAACTGAAGAGCTATGTAGTGTTTGCTGCTGTGAGTTACTCTACAAATATGTTGCAGTGTAATACTGCTGTGACAAATTTTTTTTTTGCTGATCCCAGAACAAATGAATATCTGACTAAAGATGGATTGTTAGTTACCACTATCAAATACTTTGATCTAATACTTTCCATACCATCTACATATTTATGGTTTCAACTGAAAATATTATGTTTGATTTTTGTTTCCCCTTTCTGCTCAGGATTATAAAGAAGGTATGATGGTCATGTGTGTTGAGCTAGTTGCGAACAGATTTCTACGCAAGGTAATACAGCAAGCTATGATGTGACCTTCGGCCTACGCTCGATCATCATATGACTACTAGTTCTCACTATATTTCAATGTACAGATGGTCAGGGTTCTTGTCGCCACTGCCATAAGAGAGGCTGCTGCTGGTGCTGGTGACGATGATTTGCTGAAGTTAATGGAAGCCACCGACAGGCGTGCCACTGCACCTCTGGCACCGCCAGAGGGCCTTTGCCTGGTAGATGTTGGTTACGAAGATTTTAGTAAACAGAGGTGCTTCATAGTTGATTAAAGAAAATATTCCTTGTAGGGGTGAGTGTGCGTTTGGGTTTGTGTCCGTGCCGTTTCTCGGAAAAGGGACAAAAAAAAGAAAGTTCTTATGTACTTTTTGTTAGAGAGATACAAGATGATTGAACAATTGAGGAATTTGTAGTCTGCTTGGTTTGCGACCAAAATTTGCCACGTCAAAGATTTGGCAAGAAACAGTTGGGTAAAAAAAGTTTGCCATCGATTTGGCAAGCCAAATGTGAGAGGTTGTGACAGCAAACCAAATAACAGCCAAAATCATGATTTGTCAAATCTTTGGCTTATTTGAAAGCCAACCAAGCAGCCCCTTGGTTACTCCAGGTTGCTGACAAGATACGGTTTAGATTTTGGCCCTATATCTACATGCTTATTTGTTCACTCCGAACATGATCAATTCCACACCATTCTTGTATCCACCCATCGAATTTTTGAAGCTGGCTTATAGGAGAGAGCAGAAAAGTTGTGCCCACGTTGAGGTGAGAATCAAATTGAAACATAGAAGAATGTCTTAAGTGTTCCCACTTAGAGCAAATAGTTGCATAACCTGCTGTGTTTTTTCTCTGTCAGATGCTCCTTCCGCTGTGTTTTTTTTTTGGTTCTCTCTGTGTTTTCCCACCTGACTAGTATTGTGCTACATGAGCAGTTGTACATTCGGTAAATGGTGTGTAATGCGAACATAGGGCAGTTCCGAGAGGGAATTGCTGGCGCCCTTTTTATCGGACGGTACCGAACGGCCCAGTAGAAACACGCCTGCACTCCCACCGTATCGCTGTAGTCCTTTTCCGTCTGCCTCGTCCCACCACACACGCGTACCCACCCCCGTCGCCCTGCGCCCACCACTCCTTTCCCCTGACCCCCTCCTCTCTCTCTCTCTGCGCAGGCGGGACCCGGGAGCCGGGATGAGGACGAGGACACCCCGTCCACAGGGGCCCAGGCACGCTGCCCCTTCCCCCAGTGAAAGGTCTTAAATGAATAGAAGGGGGTGAATAGCCTATAAAAATTTCTACAAATACACTAGAGCAAGTGGTTAGTACACTAAATGGTGAAATAGCATTTTACTCTAGCTCTAGTCAAAAGACAAGTAACCTACTGATGAGGACATGACCTCCATACATATGACCATGCTTGAAGAACCATATGGAGACCGGGGAGATCAGCGAGGGTGTCCTAAGCGAGAAGGAGGCCCAAAGCTCATCCGGTTCGAGTCACCAAGGTGGAGGCCCAAATCAAGTTCGAGTCCATCTCGGCCTCCAGGACCAGTCTGCCTTAAACTGGTCACCCAGGATACATCCGGACTCCGTTTTCGACGATCCATATATGGATGGAAAGCTAATTTGATAAGGAAGACAATCCAAGTGGTCTTACGTCAAAAGCTGTTCGGAATCAACGGTAATCGTGGTCACAAGTCAGCGCCTAGAATCTACCAGGGTGCTGCGACGCCGTAATTTGGTCCGTTGGACCGTGTATCGTGTTTGGGCCCATTAGGGGGCGCGTCTAGGGGGGAGACGCCCAAGACTCTATATTTTTTAGCCATCGCTCTCCTTAGGGTTTGGGTTTAGTTTAGTTCTTGACTTCCTCGTGAAACAGACATCGTTTTGCTGCAATTGTCACCGCCAAGGCCGCTTGCTGTGAACCAGGGGCCCCAGTTCTTGATCTTGTTCGCTTGTGGCGATTAGTTCTTTCGAATAAAGACTTGAACTCCTTCTTGTTTTTATAAGCCTCATACTTATTTGCAATTTCAGATTGCGTTTATCTCGTTCTTGCTTGTGTTCTCGATTCGCTTGCAGGAAAGCCTTCTCGGCGAGGTCAATCGCGTTCGTCGTGGTTGATAACCATCGGAGCAGTGGTGTAACGGTTCGGGGGTCCAAATCAATCTTGGTTCGAAGCCTAGATCGTGAACGTCGAGTCTCCACCAATCGACGCTATCATACCTTTCGGAAGATCGGGCCTAGTCTACATCACCCACCAACAATTCTAGTTATCTACGATCTTTATGCACAGAATGGCTAGGTTGCTACACTCTATACTAGTTGAGCTAGCTAGAAACTAAAAACAACTAAGCAAACAAGTGAGCTACTCTAGCAACTACAACTACCACTACACAAGTAAGTATGAATGTAAATGCAAGAGAGTGATAGAGTGGTTATATCGAAGCCGGGCAAGCGAAAAAATCAATCACAATGAATACCAATTGACAAAATGATTTTTTCACCGAGGTTCACTTGCTTGTCGGCAAGCTAGTCCCCGTTGTGGCGGTTCACCCACTTGGAGGTTCACGCGCTAATAGGCATCACACGCCTAACCCGCAACCGGGTGCCGCACAACCAACACAAGATGAGGATCCACAAGCCACGAGCAATCCACTAGAGTTGTCTTTCGTGATCTCCCACGGGGAAGGCACAAGAACCCCTCACAATCATCACAATCGGAGCCGAAGACAAGACAAGCACCACCCTCCGCTCAACGATCATTGCTGCTTCAAGACGTCTAGGTGTTGACAAACACCAAGAGTAACAAGAGAAATCCACAACGAAACACAATCACCAAGTGTCTCTAGATGCAATCACTCAAATAATGCACTTAGATGCTCTCTAATCTCACCAAATGATGAATCAATCAAGCAAGATGAGTTAGAGAGAAATGGCTAGGCTCACAATGTTGCATTCTCAATAGAAATGGCCAAGAAAGTGAGCCCAAGCTGGCCAAATTCTATTTATAGACCCCCAAATGAAATAGAGTCGTTATGTCCTTCACTGGGCTGTCTGCGCATCGTCCGGACGCGCCTCTTCATAATGATCGGACGCTACAGCAGAGTCCAGTCGCCCCGATGCGGCCACGTCTTGCCCTCGTTCAACGTCGCGTGTTGATCTCCAATGGCTAGTAAGCTGCACCAGCTCAGTTAGTTCAGACCGGACGCGCCCGAGGCAGATCGGACGCGCCAGCCCTGCGTCCGCTCGCAAGCCCCCGTGCAAGCACAGTGCACCGACCGGACTCGCCCCCGAGCTGGGTCCGGTCGAGGTGATTTTTACACTAAGAGGTTCCAGAACGTGATTTTGACGACCGGACGCGTCCGCTCGGTGGTGACCGGACTCAGCCAGAGTCCATTCCTCACTGCCACTTGTTTTCAACCCTTGAACAGTACTAGCGTCGGTTCCGGTCCCTTCTCTTCACTAGGGTCCGGTCAAGAACCCTAACCAGCGCCACCTCCGCTCATCCTGACCGGACACGCGCCGAGCAGGGTCCGATCCCTGCCGAGGCCAGGGTCCGATCACTTGAAACTTCACCTTTTCAACTCCAACTTCTCCACCCTTGCTCCCAAGTGCTAACCACCAACTATATCACCATTGTGCACTTGTGTTAGCATTTTCACAAAGCATTTTCAAGGGTGTTAGCACTCACTAGAATCTAAATGCATATGCAATGAGTTAGAACATCTAGTGGCACTTTGATAACCGCATTTCACATATGAATTTTGCCATTCTTCATAGTACGACTATCTATCCTAAACCCACTCACACCCACTTGTTATCTTGAGTTGCAAAACAAAATGCTCCTGTCAAATATACCTTTGCCTTGAGCCATTTTATTTTTCTCTTTCTTCTTTTCCAAGTTTGGAGCTTGATCACCATCAACACATGTCCATCATCACCTCTATGGACTTCATCTTTGCTCCACCACTTGGTGCGTACTAACCTATTTCATATTCACTTAGAGCCAAATGTTAGTAATTAGGATTTCATCAATGAACCAAAACTAAATTAGGGCTTTCACCTGGCCCCGGGCCGTGCCCCCATGACTCTCTGAACATACCTCTGAAACACAAAACACTTGCAACATGAAACGCTTGAATGCAACATAAGTCTGAAGCAGATGAAACATTTGGAACATACACTTGCAACATGTGCGAAACATATGTAACATCCGGATAAAACACTTGCAACTTGCAACATGAAAACACTTATTGCAACATAATACTGAAATAGCTGAAACATTTTGAGCATACTTTTGCAAACATATGCAACATCCAAATAAGCACACTTGCAACATACGTCTGAAAAAACAGATGAAACATTTAGAACGGACGTTTGCAACATACGTGTACAACCGTTGCAACATGTGCAACATCACGATCCATTGTTGCAACATCCAAATGAAACACTTGCAACATACCTCTAAAACATCTTAAACAATTGAAACATACTCTTGCAACATGCGCTTTCAAAGCAACATCTCCTTGCTGCTCGGTAGAATGGAGGCTTGTCGGTGTGTGGTGTTCATCGGAGGCAGTGGCCCGGTGGCGCTTGTAGACGGTGGGCCGACGACAGTGGTTGCACGTCGCGGAAGGGAGGCATCGGGCGCACGAGCGGTGGGGAGGCCGCGGCCGCGTGACTTGGAGAAGGCAGCAGTGCGCCGCGCTTGGCAAGGCCGGCAGTCGAGCACCGCTACTCAGAGGCAGGCGCGCGCTGTGCCTAGCAAGGCCAGCGGCCGAGCGGTGCGCCTCAGACCGCCTCCGAGGGCCAGAGGCCGTGCGCTCAGAGGCGGCAGCGAGCGGATAAGAGCGACAAGAAGAAGAACGAGTGGATAGAAATAAGTGGATGAGCAGTTTTTGCAACATGTGCTAATCATGGATTAATTAGGCTTAATGAATTTGTCTCGCTAATTAGTAAACATGTGTTAATCATGGATTAATTAGGCTTAATAGATTTGTCTCGCTAATTAGTCTGCTACTCTTTTGCAATTAGTTTTATAATTAGCTTATGTTTAGTCCTCCTAATTAGCATCCGAACGTTCGATGTGTCACAGACTAAACTTTAGCCCCGGATCCGAACACCCCCCAACACACCAGCACTGGCTCTACATTTCTGTTATCTTCAACTAATGGACAACTGAGATGAAACTGCAAAACAAGGTGATGGACAACTAAATCGCAAAAAGACAGAAATCGACAAGCAAATTAGGAAAACAGATGTGATACAAATTTGAAAACGACAGATTACAAATATGTTTTGACAAAACTGTGCCAAACGAACTTCGAAAGGGATACCTAATTTGATTAAATCAACCTTAATTGTCGACTGAGAAGCAGTTACAAGCAGAACTTACGGCTTTAAATTTGAAGCAAGTATGTGTGAACGAACTAGAATTTGCGTCAAAAAAGCAAATCGAACGGACTAGCTGAACAAGCCATCTACGTACTCCTATATTATACTGTGATGATAGACGTGCAGGATCATCGATCTTCCAGAGAACAGAGGCCACGGCAACCACACTTGAAGGCCCAGGCATGCTCGCGGCGCACCTCGTCCTCCTCCTCGGGCGTGAATTCGCTCGTGATCCTTTCTTATCTGCTCCGGCGTCTTGCCCTTGATCATGTCGGCAATGGTCTGGCAGGTGAGGTTCAGCAGGCCCTCGATCTTGAGGTAACTAGCGGCCGTGACGAGCGAGTAAAGCGTGCCCATGTCGACGCGCACGAACTCCCTGTCGAAGCTCTCTAGGTCCTCCTCGCCCTCGGCCGGCGGGGCGGCCTCCGCCGCGGAAGAGCTCGAGCTCGCGGGGGCGTGCTTGTTGCAGTACTCGAGCACCTTGGCGAGGGTCCTCGCGTCGACGTTGGGGAGTGGGATGCCGTCGCCGCTAGCGACGGCTCCGGCCTCATCGATCTTGCGGCGCACGGTCTTCGACAGCAACGCCGCCGCCTCCCTCACCTCGAAGCGCGCGCTGTTGTCTGAGCTAACGAGCACGATCGTCTTCTCCCCGCTGCTGGTGCCGCCGTCGCCGCCAGAGTCCGCCGCGACAGCCATCGCCGCCGCTGCGTTGCCTCGTCAGAGTCGCCCTGGGTCGCCGGATAGGTGGCTTGGTGAGTTGGTGGTCTGGTCTCTCCTGAGATTTAGTACTCCGTAGAAGATTGGAAATCAGATTTAGCAGTAGACTAACATTTCATACTTAAAACACATGGATAACACGATAAGATAATAATATTATAAAAATCAAATACCAATATTAAAGAAATATTTAATTAAAAAATAAAGTTTGTGAAATTAACATTGTCATCGTTGATCTTAAAACAAATATAGTGGAGCTTCGCCTTTTTTTTAAAAAGGAAAAATGAATGGTATAAGGCCAATGATCTTTGTGGTACAATTTTTTTCAAGAAAGGAAAATTTAATTGTGACCCTTGTCATCCACTCTTATATAATAAGAAGAAGCGATAAGGTTTCTCATGAAGAGGTACCTGAAAATCACAAAACAATTGTGATAGATAACGATTCCAACTAAGCTATGCCATTTTTCTAAACCATGTGTCCAACCTTTTGCCCTTCTTACCAGGATAGCTTGGAGCCTTGGAGGTTTGTACTTGGAGAGCTCTTGTCCTTGCCACCTACATTGGTAGATTGAGCCAGCTCCAGAGTTTGATCTGAGCAGTTTCTAAAGTGATGGGAATATTCAGCTCTATGTATTTGAGAAGATATTGCTTACTGTTCTTGTAGTTTAAGAATTAGTATCAGCAAGTATGTTTGTCATGCCACGAGGAACAAAATTTTTTGACCAAATGATATGACCATGAATAATCAAGACTTCATTCCAGTATTACATTGTGCATGGTAGGCCTTCTTCCAACAACTATCATTGAGCAGTTTTCTGAACAATACATGAAGCAGTAGCTTGCTATCTCAAAATGACTAATGTTCTGGACATAACTGAGAGTTCAGTCTTCTTTTTTAGATAATGTGAGTTCAGTTTTCTAGGCTTCTAACCAGGGGCGGATCTAAAGGGGGGCTGGGAGGCTCCAGCCCCTCTATAGCTTGTGCATCAATGGAAATATGGGGAGGGTGAGGGAGAAGAAGAGGTGGAGGAAAGAAGAAAAATAGAGAGAGAGAGGAAGAAGAAGAGATCAGCCTCCCTTCAATCCTGTTCTGCATCTGCCACTGCTTCTAACTGTGGTAGTTTTAGGTAGTCAAGATAAATAAAGGAACTGTTTAATCAAATCGTAATCTATTTATCAGAAAAGTAATATTACATTGCATCCATACTGAGTACATATTGCAGAATAATAATCATTAATCTGACAATTGAAAATTAAGGATAATTTGACATGTCTCATTTCTTATCCTTTCGTTATACCTTGCAGAAAATAGTAATCAAGTATTAAGAAAAGCCTACCTTTCTAAGACATCTTTGCAATTTCAGACCACTTTGTCCCATAACTTGTTGAGTCTGCATAACAGTGACAAGCATATAAGAGTATATACATTCAATTTATGTAGCAAGTGAACCATTATATGCCTTAACAACAACATAATTTATTTCTTCTTTGTTTAAACATAAGAACACATTCCTTTCTATATAGCAGCAAGGGAACAATTAGCTGATTCAAGCACAAGAGAAATGAAGATGCAGACAACCTATTGAATGAAGTAAAAGGAGAGCAATTACCATAGGCAATGGTATCTCTCCATATAGTAAATCCTGAAAAGGAATAAAACAACATGTACGATAAGAAAGAGAATCTCTGAGGCTTGTAGTTATGCATAGCTATACAAATTTACCCTTTTTAATTATTTAGTCACCGTAAGTTCCAACAGTCCCCACCATCATCTCGCTGGGTGGCAATGAAGGTGGAAGCATAGGGGGTGGCGCTATGACTGGAACAGTGACCTCCTCATCCCTCGGCTACCTCTTGGCCGACCTAAGCATTAAGAGATGATAATTGGAAATAAGGAAAGGCAGTAGATGGCAACGACAATGGATATCAGTAACAATCATGTTGCTACAAAAGCATAGTAGCAGCGTAACAGAAGATCCCATGTTTTTTTCAGCAGTTGTTTAGTCTTGCAGTTGTTTATGTGAATGAAATAAAATAACTTTGATCAACCAACAAAGCATGTGAGAAAGCCAGAGTTTAAAACTTGTAGGTTAATTGGCCAAACTGAGCTCAGTTAATATAATTAGGTGCAACTTGTTTATCAGCACACAAAAGAAAAATTGTCTTGTTTTCAAATGCACATCTACAAATCGATTTAGTTGCACAATTTGATTTGCTCACTTTTAGGAATAGAAGTGATGGATCATGTATTGAAGAGACTTTGCCCAGTCTTCCTTAAAAAGTAAAGTTTGTAGTGTCTTCATAACATTATAATCTGGATCCAAGTTGTGTTGCTAGCCCTGTTAAAAAAGTGAAAAGAATTGAAGAACACAAATGGAAAAGGAATACCTATGAAAGGTATCCTTGCGATTAAAGAAACAAAGGTGTAATACACAAATAGACAACCACATAAAGCTATTTACATAGGCACATCGTGAATCCTATCTGCCTACAAATGAATGCATCAGATTAGCTGGAAATTAGATAAACAAAAGAACTACAGGAGGATCAAGTCAGAATCGCAACAACAATGCAGAGTCTATAACAACACAAGCATGGCTAAGATGGCCAAATGTTCTCCAAATCAAAGAGTAGTATAAGACTGAGAGTACAATTCGATGAAGTAAAAACAAGTCAAGTAAGTTACCTCAAGAACTCATGTAGTCACCATGAGAGTTCAAACATTGCCATAGATATTCACATTGTGATGTCGAACTTGCTGTTCAAGCAAATTGGTGCATACACTCAATTTGGGTGCACAAGACATCATCTTCAAAGATGGCCCAAAAAGAAAATGATTTTTTCAACTTCCTGTAGCATAAATTCAAGTTAAGAATTCTCAGCAATGACACTCGTAAAAATAGATTAACACATCTATCATTTGCAATTGCCATTTTCATTAAAAGAGAAGAGTTACTGGTCAGTGGTCACTCTGAGATTGCACAAAAAATGAAGTATGGCAACCCTGATAAATACATATAATGATAAAAGTGTTCAACCTCAAGGTTCTAATGGATATCCCAACTGCTCTACTGGGTTTGGTGTCTACAGAATGAACTGTTTTATTGTTTACTCTTCTATGACAATGGGTATCATGTGAAATATAGAAAATGACTCATGAAACTATGGACACAAATGTCATACTCATGAAACTATGGATCTTGCCGTTTTCCTGCAACTGAACTCCCCCCACTACATCTAGATCAGAAACAGGAGCGTGGATCATCAGCTTGGAGGTAGAGAGGGGGAGAAATCAAGATTCGGCGCAAGGGTTATTACTTTCGGCTGGCCCCTTGAATTCGGCAAAGAATTCCTTCATCCCGTCGCTCACCATCTGCACCTTGTAGTCGCTCATCATCCTGCGACACCAAGAAACCAAGAAAGCCTGCAAGAATAGCCAGATAAAAAAACAACTAGAACAAAAATTGGAAAACAAACCAAGAGGTCCAGATCATCACAGCTTCATGAGGTCCATCTCGCGGTGCTTGCTCGAGGATGACATCTTAGAAAGCAGGGAAACAAGAACAGCACTAGAAGGGCTCTCCTCTCCTATCCGCTTCGTTCGTCGCCTTGGGGATAAGAGGGAGAAAGGGATTGCGTAGCCTTCGCACCACTGGCAGCAATGATGGCGGCCCGCCCGACTTCGCTCCCCGTTCGCTGTGGCCTCTCGATGCCTAGAGGTGGGGCGCCCCACCGTGGCCTCGCGTCGCCCGTTGTCGCCCCGTCCGCCGTGGCATCCCGACGCCTAGAGGCGGCGTGCCCCGCAGTGGCCTCGCATCAACCGGCGGCGGCTAGGGTTACAGAAAGGCCGAGGAGTCAGGTGGAGGCGCGGGCGGGACTCCCAGAGGAGGCGCGTCCCACCGTGGCCTCACGTCCACCGGCGGCGTGCCCCGCAACGGAGGAGTCGGTTGGGGCGTGGGTGGGCGAGGGCACGAGAAGCAGGGAGCGGGCAGGAGAGGCGTTAGGCAAGCACATTTTTTCGAAAAAAAAACGACGTGTGGGGGAGGTATCGCAGCGGGGCAGCACCGGATGAAGTCGCGGTATCGCACGGGGAGGCAGACGGGCGACCCCCAAAAAAAGCCGCACAAAAAAATTGTCTTACTTTTGTTCTTTTTAGTTGTAGGAGATTGGATTATTGGAAATCAGGACGTGTCTCGGGGAAGTGAAAAGAGGCTCGTGAAGCGAAAATTGGAAATCAGGCCGTGACAGACTGACGGCCCCTGCTAAAATCTTGAAGTCGTGTCAGGGAAAAGATTTTCTTCGAGCCACGCCCCATGTGAAAGGCGAAACACGAAAGACGGGCTGACCGCAAAATAATTTTAGCGCTGTTAATGTTGATCAAGGTAATTCTTTACTTAAAAAATGAGGTAATGGACGATAGACTAATTATTGATTGTTGATGAATGTGGAATGAATACTAAAAAATGGATTAGGAGAATGTTCTTCAAGAGCCCTGTATATGTATTTGAGTATATATATGTTCATGAATTTTTCTTAATTACATGTTTTCTGTGCTTAAGTAATTAAGATCTCTAAAGGTTCGTTTGGATGTAGACATTGGAGACCGTAGAATTGAATTGGGTTCGATACAAAATTATCCATAGTATTGGAATAGCCCCAATTCAAATATTGTTGTTTGGATGGCCATTGAATCAACTTTTGGAATTATATGAAGTAGGTCAAATCCATTTCCAGTTTGATGCAAAAGCATGGACTTGAAAATCCTCTCCTCTCTCACACGCCCGAGGATCTCTGTGGCGGGTGGAGTTGGGCATAGCTCGGGCGAGGTCAACGGCGGCTATGGTAGGGCGATGCCTAGCGATGGCCATGGCGGGGTGGAGTCCCCTCGACGGTGGCCATGGCGGGTCAGAGCTGGGCAGAGCTCGGGCAGAGCGTGATGGAGGCCATGGCGGGGAGTAGTTGGGCACCTCTATGATGGCCTTGGTAGGTTGGAGCTAGGTGGAGCTCAATTGAGGCCATGGCGGGGTGGAGCTCGGGCAGAGTGCGATGATGGAGGCCACAACAGGGAGGAGCTAGGCCCCTCGACGGCACACTGGAGCTGAAGGAGGAGGAGACCACCGGATCGACGTCTACCACTGGCAGATCGATAGAGACGGAGGAGCTCGGTTTGCTAACTTCAAAGACGAGGGTGGAAGATATGGAAGAGCTTGGTTCTTCGACGTCGGAGACGGAGCAGGACTAGAGCGAAGAAGCTCAATCGCTGGTGTGAAAGACGGAGGAGCTCAGTCCATGTCCTCCCGTGGACTTTGGGGTGAGGCTTCGTATTGAGGAACAAGGCATGGAGGTGCTGCGAATACCGGTTCGTATTGAACTTGATTTCCACTTTCGAATTCCAAACCATCCAATCAGCTGCATTCAGTGGTAGCCAACTCCAACTCCAAATTCCGTGGTTGAATATCTACATCCAAACACAGTGTAAATGAAATAGTTCCTGCTATAGCTTACTATAGTTTTTTTATAGCTTTTGGAGGAGACCGACACTAAAAGGCTTAGCCCGCTATTTAAAACTTCATACTTCAACACCCCATTGTTACTTATGCACCAAAGTGCCTAACAAAATGTTTGTCACTAGCACATAGATTTAGTGCTAGTTTGAATCTAGAAGATAGCTGTCGAGCTAGAGAAAATATAGCCTAGACACTGTCCAACCCTGTTGCCCCATTTGGTTCGTGCTCATTGCCGCCACCTAAGCATAGTTATTAGGACCGGACTAGATATCAAACTGGTTGAGATCTCAATTTACAGTTTGATTGGTTCAAACCGTTGAACCGCCCGCTCAAAGCCTTTACTAATAATAATACATGTATGCAAAACACAAAAGATTGTGTAGCTCAATGGTGGGAACTCTTCTTTGCACTTGGTGGCCTACCTTTTTTTTGTGTATTTTCACTTCCCACGCATGACTTGCTCCGCTCAGCGCGTCATGTTCGGTTTGTTAGCAACTCATTGGGGTGTTTTTTATTGGTTTTTGAGGAAAAAAACGGTGGTTCCATCGGTCTATTGGTAGTTTGATTGTATATCGATCTTTTAAGTGAATCGAACGATTGGGGTTCTGTCGTTCTGGTTTCGATTTTTTCTAGTCGGACCACCAATTTGGCCTATTTCTAACACTACCGGAAACGTCAAATTTGCCGAGTGTTTTTATGTTTGCCGAGTGTATTCTTTCGGACACTCGGCAAACAAGTTTTTTGCCGAGTGCTGCGCTAAAAACACTCGGCAAAAAAAAAACACTCGGTAAAGAGAAGGTTTGCCGAGTGTAAAAAAAACACGGTCGGCAAAGATGGGGTTTACCGAGTTTTTTTTGACACTCGACAAAGAAGTAAAATCTTTTTCCGGGAAAGAAGGAGAAGAAAAAAAATGAAAAAAAAACTTTACCGAGTGCCCAGATCCAGGACACTCGACAAAGAAATAAAAATATTTTTTCTGGGAAACAAGGAGAAGAAAAAAAATAAAAAAAACTTTGCCAAGTGCCCAGATCTAGGACACTCGGCAAAGGAAAAAAATATTTTCTGGAAAAAAAGGAGAAGAAAAAAAATGAAAAAAAACTTTGCCGAGTGCCCAGATCTGGGACACTCGGCAAACCAAAAAAATTCTTTTTTTAACCCCCAGCAGACGCGCCCTACCCTTCTCCCCGCATAGCACCCTCCCCCTTTCTCCCCGCGCCGCGTCCGCACGCCCCCTCCCCTTCTCCGCCCCTCCCCGCGCACGCGCACGCGCCGCCCCCTCCTCCCTCTCGGCGCCGGCGCGGCCCCGCCCTCCCCTCCTCCCTCTTCGGCGCCGACGCAGCCTGCCCTCCCCTCCTCCCTCGCCGGCGCGGCCCACCCTCCCTCCTTCCTCTCCCGGCATGGCGGCGCTCCCCCTGCCTCTCCCTGCGTGGTGGCGCACCTCCCTCCCTCCTCCACCGCCTCCACCAGATCCGGCCTCAGCGCGGGCGGATCTAGCGACGGTGGCGCACGGGGAGGCCGGATCCAACCTCGGCGCGGGCGGACGGATGGCGCGCGGCCCTCCTCTCCCAGCGCGGCGGTGCTCCCCCTGCCTCTCCCTATGCGGCGGAGCACCTCCTCCCCTCCACCGCCTCCCCAGATCCGGCCCCGACGCTGGGCGGATCCGGCGATGGTGGCGCACGGGGAGGCCGGATCCGGCCCCAGTGCGGGCGGATGGATCTAGCGCGCGGCCCTCCTCTCCCGGTGTGGCGGCGACCTACCCTCTCCCTCTCCCAGCGCGGTGGCACCCTCCCCCTCCCTTTCCCGGCGGTGGCGCCCTCCCCCTTCCTCTCTCAGCATGGTAGCGCTCCCCCTGCCTCTCCCTTTCCCGGCGGCGCTCCTCCACCGCCTCCACCAGATGCGGCCCCGGCGTGGTGGCGCGGCGTGGTGGTGGTGCGGCGTGGTGGCAGTGCGGCGAGGAGAAGACGGCGATTTGTTTTTTTTTTATTTTTTCTGAAAAAAAATTTGCCGAGTGTTTTTTGGGCACTCGGCAACGTCTTTGCCGAGTGTGCGACAAAAAACACTCGGCAAACTAGCGTTTGCCGTCAAAACGTTTACCGAGTGTCGTTTGCTGAGTGTAACACTCGGCAAACCCTTTGCCGAGTGTTTTTGAGGCTTCGCCGAGTGCCCCTGGCACTCGGCAAAGATCCTGTATCCGGTAGTGTAATAACTATGCACCTAAGCCCTCAGTCGGTAAACAAATCTATTTGGCGGTGATATGGTGGCAAGGCGGATTTTATCCTCGCCTAGAGAACCCTTCTCTCCCTTAGGTGTTATGGTGGTCTTGACTTTAGTGCTCGCTCAGGGCGCTGGGAATAGATTACGCGCCCTAGCCACTGATCTGTCGCCTCTACTGGCATGGTGCATACTGCTTAATCTCCTTGGTGGTGAAGTTGACAATAGCCATGGTTTGTTAGTCTTAGCCCGGTGACCCCCGATCTGCCATTGTGTTGCTCGTCTCCACTTTCCCCCAGGATCACTTGAGAGTGCATACTGCCTAATCTCCGTGGTGGTGCAGTCGACAATAGCTAGGTTTGTTAGTCTTAGTCCGGTGATCGTTGGTCGTCTCTTGGTGGTGTCTGGATGGATGCGTTGTTAGTCATGTCGGGGTACATGCAGAAATTCCAGGTTAATGGTCAGCGCCTGGGGAAGTGGCGGTGGGATTTGTCATCGGGGCCTAAGGCGATGTTACTGTTAGAATGCACGGTTAGATCCAGACCCTAACGGATCTACCAACCAAAGGACATGGAAGCTTAAACATCATAGAGAAAATACGCAAGTGAGAACAATGTTTTAATAGTGTCAAACCTGACATCAAACATTCGATTAATAGAACAATGTTGACAGTGTGCAATTACAATTCTGTAGTAGTCGTATACAAAGACCTTTTCCTCACAGTAGGTACTTCCTATTCTGTTGGATGAGCTTGTCAACTACAATGTTGTAGGCCTTCTCGGTAGGATGGAAGCCGTCCCAGAAAATATAATCGAGTGCATTTGGACATGCATTGTGATATGCAATGAATACCGCAGCACTTAACACTGTGCTACCACAACAACCTTCTTTGACCTCCTTGAAACCTACATAATTGTGACACAATATTCAGTACAGAAATGATTCTAATGACAATATGTCAAATAACATCTCTTTAGGAAGAAGAGAAAAGACCAACTATCATCATATTACACATGATTTTTATTACATAGATCATGCAACTGCAAAGATTATTATTTGTCATATATTCTCCAGCTAAACTAAGTGCGTGTACCTACTTAATACAAAGAGTAGAACCTTATTTCATGTTAGAATAAACCTTCCTTCACCTAAAAGTATCTACATCCTTTTAGCGGTCAATTTTTAGATGGTATGCCAATTAGAAGATTTGTTGTCTAAATTTATAATTTAAAATTGTAAATGCAAGAATATCATGTTATTAAAACAAATGAAAACATAAAACTCACCATAAAAAACTGGATTCTGAATAAGGTCAAGTAAATTGTAGTATATATCAATATAAACAAACTTTGACCCATAACCATTCCATTCTGCATTTAGTCGATCTATTTCCTTTGAGATCTTTGAATTAAATAATACTGATGCTTGATTCCTTAGTGGCTCGCATTCCCTTGATGGACTTCCTCCAAGTATTATTTGAGAAGGACAGCAGCCTAATGGTGGAACACCAACAACTCCAATTTTCTTAGCTCCCATATTGTTCAGAGTCTGTACAGAAATGGAGCATGAACGTTTGTGTACTGAGAAAATGGATTTTATTACTAATATAATTGCATGCCACATTGAACTTATAAATTAAATATAATCTTTTGTTTGCCAAAGATTAAAAAAGTCTATGTTTTGCATGTTTTGTGTAGCACAGTTCATGTTGTAATAAAAACATGTGTAGTGCATGCAGGGATAAATTCTACTGAAAACATAAGGGAATTAAAAAATGTCTAAATGCACAAATAAATTGTCAAAGTGTGATGAAGCTTTTATGAATATAGAGACAATGGAACATAGAAAAGACATATTAAAAAGTTTCATATAACTCATTCTCAAAGAATTTAGATATTCAAAATCGTAGCAATTACCATTGTGAAGTTGATAGCCGAAGAGACAAGAAAGTCAATATAAGAAGGAAGGTCATATTCATGGCGTCTTAAAGGAACTGCAAAATAGTTATTTACAATATCATTGGCCCCCATGATTGTAAAGAAGATGGCTTTGGAGATAACACGTGTCATCTTCTCCTCTCCAACAATAGCTGCTACCTTCTCCTTGTAGTCATGGAATAATTCAAGTTGCTCCGCACTCGACCTGGCAGTCTACATGCATTTGTATTCCTTGATTTATGGATATGGAGTGATGATATTATTCATAGAAACAATTAATTCTATTTTCAGATTGTAATTACTTGATATGTGAAAAGAAAAGAAATGGTACCGAGAACGTAGATGTGAGTGGATCATATCCACTGCCTCCAGAAGCAAAGGCCACACCGGTGAGTAGGTCATTTGGTTGAAGGTCGTCAGCAAGGTAAGGAGGCAGTAGTTCCTTAACACCCAACTTAGAAGCTGCTCACAAATAATTATAATAAATAATATATATAATAAGAAAGAACGAAGTTTTATTAAGGATATAAATGGAGCTAACTCTGAAAATGTATATTTAAGAAATCAATCATATGCTTCCAGGATCAAAGTAAAACTACAGATGCCTTATTAGCTCCTTTTTTCTAGTTCGTGCTGTACACACATGTATTCAAAAAGTACTATTGGCAAATATGGAAATCAAATCACCATCGGAATCAAGATTATCTAGAAAAGGAAAGAAAATGAGATGAAGAGGAGGGAATAAAGAAGAAATATGAAATCAAAATCCGATGGATCAACTTTAACAGCTCCAACTCCGGCAACCTCCTCTTCTTCTCTTATGACCATCTTGTCTTCTCTAGTGAAGAATCTAGCTCGGGTTAGGATTAGGGTTAGGGTTACATAGTTGGGTTTTGGGGTTGGGAAGGAATCATTGGCTTCTGGGTCTAAAGGGATGCCTAAGGAGGCAGCCAGATCAGATGGTGATGATGTGTCGGCGGAGTGGTGGGCAGTGGCAGCGCCGCTGCTATGATGGTGTTGGAGGCCTATTGGGGAGGGTCAGTGGAGCATCAGATCCGAAGCCATTATGGTGGCACGGTGGAGGGCTACAAATATAGGGGTGATAGTGTCGTCAGATCAGGAGGGGATGGTGGAGGCGGCGAAAGTCGAGGAAGGGGAAGGTAAAAGTGGTCTTCATCAGCATCACTACAACATTTAGTGGTTGTGGTTGTGGCGCCTAAAGCCCAGAACTGCGATGCTAGATGCCTGAGGATCAAATTCAAGCAAGTTATGGCGAAGGAGGAGGAGGGGGAAGGGATGGGAAAAATGGGACGATGCTTGTTGACATCTAAGGCGGCCACGATAGGGCGGGAGGCGGGGATGGCATGGTTGTGAGGAAGAAGAAGAGAACATGTGGATAGGGTGGGATACAATGACATGATTTGGATTTTTAAGAGGTTGGTGGTGTGGGGGCTTGTGCATTGTCCTAGTCTTTATCCAAAGAGGCCTATCCCCCTAGACACCTCCTTTTGAAATTTCATGTAAATAAGCATAGCGGCCATAATTCTTGGCTGACCTCTATTTGAAAAATGATGCAATTTTAAATCTATCTCTAGCCAAATTTTCTAAAGCTTGACTGAATTTATAGAAAAAGAGTATAAATATTTGTAACACAAAAACGGTATACTATTAAATATATCTAATGACAGGACGCTTATTTTTATAATATATATTGATACTTTTTTATCTAAATTCAGTTAACTCAAAATAGTTACTATTTTAAAATTGGGTTTCTTTTCGGAGGGAGTAAATGCCGCCCATTTGCTTTTAGTAGCTATATCATCTCGAACCTCCTCCGCATCATGTTATCATGCGTTTAAAGTTTGGTGAAGACAGAGCTACGGCAGGACTGCAGAAGCCAGAATTATTCATGCTAATATAAGATATGACAGTATGGAACACGTGACATTTTTTTCTTAACGCGGAATGGTATTTTGTTCCTTACAATATTCCTATATATACATTTCTGCTGTTTTTTTTTCTCAAATATTTCCTAGAATCATTTGAAGACTCATCAAATAACTAATAACTTATGTTTAATGCCCTGTGTCCCATACTTGGGCGCCAGTATGGCCATTCGTAATAATGAATGTGTTCGGCTGCACTTACGCGTGGCTGTGGCTGCAGCTCTATACCTATGTTTCACTGTACCGAGAACTGAAGAAACTGCAGCCGCAGCCAGGAAAAGCTGTAACCAACACTCTGAATCTAGCCCACTCTTGATATTAATTTTTTTTCTTTAGAAAAAATGACAAATATACAAACTTATCAAACTAGTTTAAGGGCCAGGCTCATATATATGTACTGGCCTAAACCCAGTAGTTGCAGGCTAGAGCCGCTGTGCTCGTTCTCTATTGCGACTTCTTGGGTACATGTTTCTATAAACACATTCTCAAAACGAACTTGATTATAAAAAGGTGAGTCTAATTTAAATAAATCATTGCAAGAAGAAAAGACATTATTTTTAGGCTAACCATGGGTTCAAGCTTCCAATAATAGGCAGACGAGACGATTCCCGAAGCATAGGAATGATAGGAATATTTTCAGGAGTACATTCGAGCTCGTCCTCATCGTGAGATCCAAGAATTGTTCCTAATAATCCAAGGTTTCTATCATGGCCTGCCAAAAACAGTGACTTCATTTAAGTGGTTTGGCTGCAAGTATGCTAGCTTATTTGTGGCCGGAACAGCTGTAATGCCTCTCTACTAGCATTGTAGAATTGCTGTTTTAGGCTGCGAAAAAGTTGAAGCAAGCAGGCCTGGATTTTAGTTTATTTTAGGAAGAGAAATAAAAATAATTCTTTATTGCAGTGTAGGAAGGAGCTGGAGCTCCACCAAATGCAGCCTTAGACTCATTATATAGCATTCATTTAGAAAGTTAGTTTGAGCATCTTTTAAAGTTTTGACAATATTCTTAAATACTCCCTGTGTTCCAAATCATTAGTTCGTTCTAACTTTTTTCTAGGTACATTGTTTCCACTATGACCTAGATGTAGACTCCAACTAGTATAAATACGCAATTGCTATGCATCTAGAAAATTCAGAAACGAATTATAATTTGAAACAGGGAGTACTTAATTAATTAAGTATGCTCCATGCATGTATATAGCGATTAGATGATGATAGGCACCCTCTGAAACACCACATAACTCTATACGACGTCCTGTGTCCTCTTGGTAGATTTGCCATTTTAACCTCTTCCGCTCCATGCAGTACCTCCAGCCAACAAGTATCATGCATGAAAAGATTTAAACACTATATGACCGACGCCAACATACCTAATAGGTCTCCGGGGACAAGACCATTGGAGAACCTCCCGGTGGCAACCCGGCCGGGGAAGTCCTGCCCGTACGGAGGGAAGTTGGCCTTCGCCTCCGTCAGCCGGTGGTTGTTGTTGCCAGGATCGACGATGGAGTCGCCAAACATGAAGATGGCCGAGATGTCCTCGTACCCACCGGATCTGCCTGATCCATGGACTGCAGACGACGGCGGCAAAAGCACCACCACCGCCAGCGCCAGGAGCAGCAGCAGGACCTGGCAGCGAGCATAGCCATCGCGACCCATGCAGGCCAGAGGAGACGCCATTATTGACTGCCTTGCACCTTGTTGACCTAGCTTGTTTCTCTCACTCGCAGTCGCAGCGGCTATATATATATAGCTCGCTGTGAAGAGAGATGTCCGGGCAACAACTGTCCGTGACGCGACTCGACTCGACTCGTTGCTTGCACGAAGGTGGTTGCGCGTTGCATCCACCGTCGCTTGATGCTTCAGCTATTAATGTGTGGGTCCCTCCGGCCAATCACTTTGCTGTTTGCGATGACCGTCGGTCAAGCGGTTATGTGTGCATGCATGCAGGTGGGAAGGAGAGTATGAAATTACGTACTGCGATACGATGTTGCTATTTTAGGCGATCTGGAGGAGACGTGTGACCAAACTAGTTGTCTCACGGCTCATACATTCAAGATAGATATGTTCACGTGCCATCTGACCTGACCAGCCGATCTGACACGTCCAAAAATAAAAGCTTGGCCCAACGTCGGGGTGAGGCCATGATTTTCGCCCCATGGCTCAATCTAACTTTTTTTTTGATGGAATGGCCACGAGACTGTGCACCAATTCTATTGATATAGAAGGAGAGTACAAGGAGGGAGCCCTGACAGGCTATTTACAGGGGCCAACAGACACTAATCAACACATATTAATCACAAGAGAGTGAAACTAGGCGCCCACAATCAAGGCGGTCAAAAACTTTGCACCAGCCAAACCCCAGGTCCTTGCCTCTTCTTTGATCTTTTGGACGAGGTCCAGCGCCAATGTCTCTTTCCGCTGAAAAGTACGTGAATTCCTCTCTTTCCAAATCTCCCAATTTACTAGAAGTAAGAGAGAGCAGAGGCCCTGCCGAGGGACCCCAGGCAAAGACCCAACGGACATCCACCAATCCTTGACGGTGGTGGAAGAGAGCCATCCCTGTGGC
This sequence comes from Miscanthus lutarioriparius, assembly GCA_904845875.1. NCBI lineage: Eukaryota > Viridiplantae > Streptophyta > Magnoliopsida > Poales > Poaceae > Miscanthus > Miscanthus lutarioriparius. The sequence continues at coordinate 16,250,923 of CAJGYO010000018.1, forward strand.
TCAAGGTGAGGCAGAGATAGCCAACTGGCGATATAGCTCCAGACGCGCCTCGAATAACGACATTCAACAAGGATGTGATGCGTCGTCTCCGGTGCATGCCAACAAAGGGTGTTGGAAGCATTTCTTGGCCAATCTCGGACCTCTAGTTGATCGGACGTCCAAACACGATTGCGTATGTTGAGCCAAGAAAAAATGCATTTTGGTGGACCCTAAGGCTTCCAAATAAGCTGTCTAAGGTTGAAGGTAGTGGACCCGATGAATTGCGCGTGATATGCCGATCTTGATGAGTATTCTCCTGACACAGTGAGCCTCCATGTTATTTTGTCCTCTGTTTCTTGCCGGAGAACTGTTGCGTGCACAATGGACCATAGCTCTACAAATTGTTTCAGATGGACAATTGTAATTGGTGCATGCAGGTTGATGCCTTTTGTCCATATGTGGTCATCAAATGCTTCGTTCACTGTCCAATATTTCTTCCTCGAGATGTCAAAAATAGCATGGGCAATATCCTTAGGACGCCGACATTGAACCCAGGCTGCATGCCAGAAGGAAGTCTTTGCCCCGTCCCCAATAGATATCGTTGTGGATGCCGCGAACAAGAGACGATCTGTGTCTGAACAGGGGTTTCCCAAGCCGACCCAGGGCTTCTCAGGACATGCCCACTCTTGCCATAGCCAACGAAGCTGCAGGGCTCTTGCAAATTTCTCAAGATCTAGAACCCCAAGGCCACGAAGATCCGTTGGTCATCCAACCGTGGGCCAATTAACTTTGCATTTGCCCCAGTTAAGCTCTCATCTCCGGCCCACAAGAAGCGCTTCCTATAACCATCAATGGTCTGTAGAACCTCCTTACGAGCATTAGTGACCGTGAGAAAATATACCGGTTGCGATGAGAGGACAATTTTTGTCAAAGTTACCCTGCCTGCATTTGTGAGGTTCCGGCCACGCCATCCTACCAAGCTTTCGGCTGCCTTGTCCGCAAGAGGTTGAAAGTCTACCTTTCTTAGACGAGTCGCAGACAAAGGTAGACCCAAGTACCTCATGGGGAAGCTCGAAAAACGCGACCAAAAGTAGAAAAAAATAAATTTTGCCTGACCGACCCACAGTAAAATCGGGTCAGACTTAGAACAAATATATTTACCTGACCATTTTTTCTAGTTCGACCCGATATTTGATCAGGTCTAGTTCAAGGGTGACTCTAAACTTTAAACTCTATACTTTTATTCAGAGAACCATTGCATGAATATTCTCTCTCTATATATATTCTCTCTTATCTCCGACGAGTTATATTTTAAGTTTCGTTGTCTATACTTCAATGACGATGTATATATTATCTCCTCACAATAGCTCCTTCGAGGAAGGTCACCAAGTGCTTCTCCAGGCCATCTAAGAGTAACAAGTCTTCAATTAAGCTTCAACTCTAGAAAACTCAAGCAAGAACACCAATAACACTCCGAGCTAACACTTGATCTCACTTCTTGGTTTGGGTATAGCTCTCCAATTGCTTCACAGACCTCTCTCTCTAAGTGCTAGCTAGTTTGGGCTAAAGAGCAGCTTCAAATGAAACAGGGGTAGCACTTATATAGAGGGTGAAGAAGCTACTAGCTGTTAGAAAAAGCTAGCGAAAGTCCTAATTTGATTTTGGTAATTGAGTGATAATATCAGGTGGACTAATGATTTTAATGTGAGATGAATAGATACTTAGTCCACAAGTGAAGTTGGGCCATGAGAAGTGGTGACAAGCACTACGGGAAACAGGGCCTTTGCCGAGTACAACTTTCTTTGCCGAGGGCTAAAAGTCGGGCACTCGGCAAAGAGCTATTTTGCCGAGTACCGCACTCGGCAACGATATACACTCGGCAAAGAAGGCTTTGCCGAGTGTCAGGCACTCGACAAAGCCAGACACTCGGCAAAGGCTCTTTTTGTCGACTGTCAGGCACTCGACAAACCTTGACGCTCAGCAAAAAGCGGCGTCAGGTAACGGCCGCCGCCTGCCGTCCAGGTTTGCCGAGTGCCAGCGGGTAGGCACTCGGCAAACCACTTCTTTGCCGAGTGCCAGACCCTGACACTCGGCAAAGAATAACGGCAAACTATTTTTTTCCCACTTTTGAACTCCAAAATTTTTCTCGAGTCCTCCTACAGTACATGAGACTCCATGTTAAAATTTGGTACATTTTTATGGCTTTTTGCTATATTTAGTTAATTTATTTCATTTAATTAAATTTTTTCGGAAAATACAAATTTGAACTGCACGTGCATCGAATAATGGAATTTAATGATTCAAAAAATGATATTCATGGTATTGAGTGTAGTGTGAGGCCGTATCCAGGAACGGACCCGAAATTTTGAACATCTTGTTCACGAAACATGACCACGAACTTGCGGACGAATTGTTTTTAAATTCTATAAAATGCAAACGAAATCCGAAAATCATGAAACTTGTCGAGATGTCATGATATCGTATGTGGAGGATGTGATAAAAATTTGAGAAGGTTTGGTGCACGTTATCATATACGATACTTACAAACCAGGATATTTGGTGCACGTTACCACGTACGATGCTTACAAACCAAGAAAAAAATATCCTGGTTTATAAGCATCGTACGTGATAACATGCACCAAACCTTCTCAAATTTTTATCGCATCCTCCACATACGATATCATGATATCTCGACAAGTCTCATGATTTTTGGACTTCGTTTGTATTTTATAGAATTTAAAAATAATTCGTCCGCAAGTTCGTGGTCATGTTTCGTGAATAAGATGTTCGAAATTTCGTGTCCGTTCCTGAATACGGCCTCACACTACACTCAATACCATGAATATCATTTTTTGAATCATTAAATTCCATTATTCGATGCACGTGCAGTTCAAATTTGTATTTTCCAAAAAAAATTCAATTAAATAAAATAAATTAACTAAATATAGCAAACAGTTCGGGAAATGTACCAAATTTCGACATGGAGTACCAAGTACTGTAAGAGGACTAAAAAAGTTTGGAGGTCAAAATATATAAAAAAATTGGTTTCCCGAGTGTCATCTTTTGACACTCGGCAAATATGCTCTTTGCCGAGTGCCAGCTGCCAGGCACTCGGCAAAGAGCATGCCAAATTTTTTTAAAAATGTTTGCCGAGTGCCTCTCCGCCCGGCACTCGGCAAAGTGGTATTTTAAAAAAAACGATGCAGTGCCGTTTAGGGTTTAGATTTCAAAAAAAAAGGAAAACACGTTTGCCGAGTGCCCCGATCTGCCACTCGGCACACAGGCCCCTTTGCCGAGTGCCAGATCGGGGCACTCGGCAAACGGCCCATCCACACTTCACCCAACCGTTACCTCCCTTCCTCCCACACATGCACACACGCGCCGCCGTCCGCCCGCCCAGCGTTGCGCCCGCGCCTCCCTCCCCGCCCCGCCTCACCCGCCTGTGCGCCCGCCCGCCCAGCGTCGGCGTGCCGCGCCGCCGCCGCCCCGCCCCGTACCACGCCCCACCCCTGCCGCGCACGCGCAGCGCCCACCCGGCGCCGCCGCTGCCGCCTGGCGTGCCCCGCACAGGTGCCGCCCACACATTGCCGCCACATGGCGCACCACGCCGCCCCAACACACAACGCCGCCAGCCACACGCCGCGCCCCTCGCCTGACCTGCCAAATCCTCGGCGCCCCACGACCACCACCATCCTCTCCTCTCCTCCGTCTCGCGCCTCGGTGACCGCCCCCGACGCCCCCGACACCATAGGTGAGTAGTAGAGTAGCAGTGGTAGTATGTTTTAGTAGAAGTAGAGTTCGGTAGAGTAGTAGTAGTAGGTGGTTGTGGTGGTAGTAGTAGTAGTACAGTAGGTGGTTGTGGTGGTAGTAGTAGTAATAGGTGGTGGTGGTGGTGGTTGTAGTAGTAGAAGAGTAGAGTGGCGGTGGTGGTGGTGGTTGTAGTAGTAGAAGAGTAGAGTGGCAGTGGCGGCGGCGGTGGTGGATGAATGTGACTTGGCAATGATATGTTGAATTGAATGCATATGTATATGTGGTTGTCGGCCATCATGCCGTATGTTTTTTTGCAGGTTTTGGATACCTCATCGTGCAGGGGAGGTTTTGCCGAAATTTTGAACTGAGATAGTATTTTGTTCTTTTTTTGCAGAGAAGAGCCGTCGTAGCCGAGTCGGAGTATCTCGGCGACCCCGGTCGTCTTCCTCGCCGTTGCGGGTCTGCCTGCACCGTGTCGCCTCACCACTGCACCGACCCGCCACGGCCTCGCTAGCTTGACTCCACCGCCACCCTAGGTATAACCCCTCTTTCCGTATCATGGTCATAGATCGCGTAACCCAGTTAGGCGTCTCCCGTTCGAAAGAGATACTGTTGGAGGTATGCAGATCTTTGCATATCTACGACCGTATCTATTTTGGATTGTCCACGTTTTTTGGACAGCCCGCGGATGCGTAGATGGGTTAGTTTCCATGGTTTGCTCCGATCCAAGACAGAGTTTCGGCATCACCTCCCTGTTGTTCACCGGATACACACTCTCCCTGGCAAGACTTGTATCTAGAGAACAGCGGGGAGGTGCTGCCGAAATTCTATCTCGGATAGGAGTAGACTATGGAGACTAACCTCATCTACGCATCTGCGGGTGGGATTAGGACCTATCCTCACCTATTAGATAGTAGGAACACCATGTAGATGCAATTGATGGTTACTTTACTCGCTGATACATATGTTAGAGGATGGATGACCGTCAGTGGATGTACATGGGCCGGAGAAGTCAGAGTGATTACACCACGGAATGGATGAACAAGACCGATGCTTTCTTGAACAGTGCATTTGGCAAGGCTGCTAAAGGACATTGCCTAGTTTTGTGTCCCTACAACAAATGTGGAAATAGGAGAAGGGTAAACAAGGTGGAAATGGGTAAACATCTTGTGAAGAATGGATTTACGCCGAACTACACCCGGTGGGTCCACCATGGTGAAGCCCATCGTATGAGAGAAGAGGTGGTGAGACCACCGGTGGAGGCTTTTGATGCTGATGCCAGGGTAGCAGACATGTTAGATGACTTTCACCAAGGACAGTTCGATGAGGGACGTGAGAAGGAGGAGATGGAGGCAGCCGCATAGGCGTTCTACGACATGATGGACTCGGCACAGAAACCCCTTCACGATCGGTCAACGGTGTCTCAACTGGATGCCATTGGACGCTTAATGGGGTTGAAGTCCGAGTTAAACTTGAGTCGAGAAGGCTTCGATAAGATGTTGGCCGTGATTGGCACCCTGCTTCCAGAGGGCCACATTCTGCCAAAGAGCATGTACGAGTCATAGAAACTCCTTCGTGCACTTAAGATGCCGTATGAGCAGATACATGCTTGTCCGAAGGGGTGCGTCCTATTTAGGAAAGAACACGAGCATGCAAAGTTCTGTCCAAAGTGTAAATCCTCCAGGTACCTGGAGGTAGACTCTGATGATGTCCAGAAGAGGCAACTTACGATCCCCGTGAAAATCCTACGGTACCTTTCGTTCCTACCAAGGATCCAACGACTATACATGACCGAGGAATCTGCGAAACAGATGACATGGCACAAAAATGGCAAACGGTACAATCCTGACAAGATGGTACATCCATCCGATGGTGAAGCTTGGATCCGCTTTAATGACAAACATCGTGACAAAGCAGATGAGGCTCGTAATGTACGTGTCGCGCTGGCAATAGATGGGTTCAATCCTTATGGAATGATGGCTACCCCATACACATGTTGGCCTGTCTTCGTTATCCCCCTTAATCTCCCCCTAATGCCTCCTTTCAACGACATAACGTATTCTTATCGTTCATAATTCCTGGACACCTAGGGAGTAATATGGGTGTGTTTGTGGAGCCCATGTTTGATGAATTGGTCCATGCTTGGGACGAAGGGGTATGGACATACGATCGAGCTACAAAGACAACCTTCAAAATGCACGTTTGGTACCACTACTCCCTTCATGACTTCCTGGCGTATGGGATATTCTGCGCCTGGTGTGTTCACGGGAAGTTCCCATGCCCAATATGCAAGGAAGGTGTGAGGTTCATTTGGTTGCAGAAGAGTGGCAAGTATTCGTCGTTCGACAGACATCGTCAATTCCTACCTCTTGACCATCCATACAGACAAGACATCAAGAACTTTACGAAAGGTGTCAAAGTGAACCCTGCACTGCGGATGATGACTGGTGCCGAGGTTCATGCTCAGATAGATGCTCTCGTGCCCAATGAAGAAGGTGGTTTTGTGGGATATGGTGAGCAACATATGTGGACTCATATCTCGGGCATGACGAGGCTCCCCTATTTCAATGACCTTCTTCTACCACATAACATTAATGTAATGCACACTGAAAAGAATGTCGTCGAGGCACTTTGGGAAACACTCATGGACACTAAAAAGTCTAAGGACAACCCTAAGGCTAGAGTGGACCTGGCAACATTGTGCGATAGACCAAATCAAGAGATGCAGCCTCCTAGTCGTGGCAAGACCTGGAGAAGGCCTAAGGCCGATTTCGTCTTGAAAAAGGACCAAAGGAGGGAAGTACTTGAATGGATCTAGACGCTAATGTTCCCTAATGGGTATGCAGCGAATCTAAAGAGGGAAGTGAACTTAGGCACTCTATGAGTCAACGGGATGAAGAGTCATGACTACCACATATGGATTGAGCGGCTTCTTCCGGCGATGGTTCGAGGCTATGTCCCGGAGCATGTCTGGCAAGTGCTGGCAGAGTTGAGCTACTTATTCCGCCAGCTTTGTGCCAAGGAGCTCTCTTGGACCATCATTGATGACTTGGAAAAAGCGGCACCCGTGTTGCTCTGTAAGTTAGAGAAGATCTTTCCACCCGGCTGCTTCTTACCGATGCAACATTTGATCGTGCACCTCCCGTATGAGGCACGGATGGGGGGGCCCGTGTAGGACCGTTGGTGCTACCAATCGAGAGATGTCTGAAGACTCTTCGCAAAAAATGTAGAAATAAAGCCAAAATTGAGGCTTCCATTGCAGAGGCATACATTCTAGAGGAGGTGTCAAACTTCACAGAGAAATACTACACTGAGAACCTTCCTAGCGTTTATAATCCACCCCCTTGTTACAATGCTGGCGAAAATGAATCGAACCTCAGCCTTATCCAAGGGCAACTCGGAAGTGCAAGTGCATCGACCACTAAACAATTGAAAAATGAAGAGTGGCGCAGTATCATGCTATATGTGTTGACCAACCTTGTCGAGGTGCAGCCGTTCATTGGGTAAGTTCTGAACGAACTTGTTTCATTTCGCCGTATGTCCTTGTTTCTTCGTCCAACCCCCTTGTTTCTCATTGGTATAGGGAATTTCTTCGTCAATCCTGGCATGGATCAAGGCAACCTACCCCGCAAGAAAATGATACCCTTCTTTCATAGGGTGCGGGACCAGAGAGCCCCGATTTCATTTGTTGGTTCAAATAGAAAGCCCAAACTGATGCGCCTATAAGTGATGAGCTGAGACAGGTTGCAAACGGCTGTGCCGTTAGGGTCAAGTCATTTACCGGTTATGATGTGAATGGATATCATTTTCACACAGCAAGCTATGAGCAGAGTCGGTCCAATCAAAAAACCACAAACAGCGGAGTTGTTACGCCCGGCACTGATGGACTCGACTATTATGGAAGAATTGAAGAAATCTACGAACTATCATTCTATGGTTCCAAACCTCTTACTCCTATCATATTCAAATGCCACTAGTTTCATCCTAGAGTAACGAGACGGACCCCTAAGCTTGGGCTAGTCGAGATTCGACAGGATTCCGTCTATCCAGGAAAAGATGTCTACATTGTGGCTCAACAGGCCATCCAGGTTTATTATACGTCATACGTGTTCAAAGACGTTGAGCATCTTAAGGGTTGGTCTATTGTGCACAAGGTATCGCCACACGGTAAACTACCTGTCCCAAACGATGAAGATTACAACTTCAACCCAAACACATATGATGGAGAGTTCTATCAAGAAGAGGGGCTACAAGGGAGGTTTGACATAGACTTAACCGAAGAGATAGGAATGGAAGTAGACAATGAAAGGGATGATGACGAGGACGCTGGAGATGAGGTGCAAAATTTGAAGGACATACAAATGCTTGAGCGATTACGTTTAGGCAATGACAATGAAGACAACATTCCTCCTTCGGATAGTGTTGATGAGTTGGACAATGTTGATAGTGATGACGAGACCTATGATCCAGCTAATCTCAATCATAAAGATTATTTCTAATACATGTAATACTATATTTTTTGTAATTATGTTTTGTTCATTTTTGCACCTATTTCTAATTACGTCTTGTTTTTCTTTTTTATTGCAGGTGATTGAACAAAGATGGCGGGCGACCGTCATAGGTCCGTGAACTCGATTTACCAAAGACCACACCGGCTGTAGGAGGAGACGGAGGGGGCGGCGGAGGGATCAGACAAGAGGAGGAGGAGGACCGCCAGCCGCAGGAGGGGCCCGTCTCCTCCCACACCGTGTGAGGAGGAGCTAGAGGAGGAGGTGGCGCTCGTGGACGAGTCGGACGAGGAGCTAGTTCAGCAGATGGACGAGGAGGAGGGGCCGCACGAGGATGACAAGGGGGAGGCGGCAGGCATAGGTTCCGCTTCCTCACTGACGCCCAGTGATTCGCCCCGAAGGGCAAAAGTAAGTAACTTTATATGTTATCACCACTACTTCATATGATATGATGAAAAAACTAATAATTTTTCTTAATCACTTCTGTAGGAACTGGATGGTTGTGTCGGGTGGTAGTGCACGGCTAGTCAACGACATCCTGGGTCTTTCTGTGTAGGCAACACTTCCCCGGCATTGTCACGTACGCATCGAAGACGGAGCCGGCCTACTTGTTTGACCACTACGCCGTCGCCCTCGATGCAGAGTACCCCAACAAGGCGGCGCGGGTGAAGGCAGAGTTTTGGGTAAGTCTCCCTCACACAACATTGCTCAATACGTCGCATTCATTGGACTTTTCTTGAAATAATGAATGGATACATCGCTTTTGTATGCAGACTTATTACAGATGCGAGGAGGGATTTGAGTCCAGGGCGGAGCAGGTGACTACCAAAGCCTATAAAAAACTCATCATCGACATGCATCACAAGGTGTGCATCCAGGCCATCGTAACCTACTACGGGTCGAAGCTTGGAGAGAGGAAAACCAAGAAAGACGCAAGAGAGATGCAGCTGACCCAGGAGCAGTACCTTGAGGTAAATGAAGAACATCAATATTGATTCATTTTGAGATTAAGTTGGTTTAATTTGATCTTCTTATATGTCCAATACTTGATGATGTGTAAATGATTCCCTGGTGGTGCCAAGCGTATCCCGAGTGCTGGGCGATGATGGTGGAGAGGTGGTTCATGGAGGAGTACCTCAAGATGCACGGGGATGCCTGGGACCGTCGTTTGTAGATGCAAGGTCTAGCACACCATCAAGGCAGCCGTAGCCTCACCGGATACAAACAAGCATGGGTACGTGAATTCATTTGTCTATTGTGACGCTCAGTTCTGCCTGATTTCTAATCAATGTGCTATCTTTCTCGCAGTCGGCGTCACATAGTGGTCAGGCTTGCTCGAACTTCCAGGCATGGTGTATGGCCCACAAGGGCATGGCGACGTCCGATGTCTCCTTCAACCTGGAGGACCCACCCGAGGCATACATGAACCCGAGCGTCCACTCCCGCATCAGTGAGTACACTGAGGTGGTGAGGTCGCTCCTTGGGCCAGACCACGATCCGAGCACCCAGGACTTCGATGGAGAGGCCATCATGAGGGCGGGGCAAGGTGAGAAGCATGGGCGGTTCTGGCTTGACGATGGCGTCATCGACACGGCCTCTACTCCCTCTCTCTCCCAGATCTGAGCACGGAGCACGAGCGAGAGCCTGGCCATTCGCACACGGCCGACCGCTGCACAGCACTGGGTCGACGCACTCAAGGTTATTCCTATTTTACTTGTCATACATTGATCTTTACACACCTTAATTAGCTTTGCATTACTGAAACATTGAAGTAAAATATTGTAGGCTCGGCTGGAACAAGAAATGAGGCAACGTCAGGAGCTGGAGGCCGGACAGCAGAGGATGGTGGCCCAGCTGGAGGCCGAGCGGCAGGCCCAGGCGCAGAGGCTGACGGACATTACGGAGTTCCTACAAGGGCTTGGGCAATGTGTGGGCTTCTCTCTGCCAGCTGGGCTGTTGGTTCCACCTCCGCCTCCGCGTCCTACAGCTGCAGCTACTCCTGTGAGTATGAAAGTTTTTTACTTTCGCTTGTGCTTTGCTTGTATGGCCTCTACCTTCCTAGATTAGCTATCCAAATAATCTTGTCTCACATGCAATCTTTTCTACTTTGTGCAGTCTCCATCTGACGGTGGTTCGAATAATCCACCTCATGCACCTCCGAATGATGGAGCTGGGCCTTCACCACAGTCGCAGTGGCCGAGATGAGTGCATGTTGTATTTTTTCATTTGTCGTTCACTTGGAGATGGACTTGTGATATACTTGTGATGCACTTGTGGACTTTGATGGACTTGTGAATTTATTTGGATGGACTTGAGCACTTATTATTATATATGTGATATATATTGTGATGGATGTGATATGTGCGGATGAATGTGTGGATGGATGAGATATATATGTGATGGATGAGATATATCTGTGATATATGTTTGTATGAATTTATTTGTCATGATGGAATGTAAAAAAAAAAAAATTGTCGTTTTGGGTCACTTGCCGAGTGTTGCACCCGACAAAGGACCCCGTTGCCGAGTGCCATGGTCACAGCACTCGGCAAAGCTGAAAAAATGGGCGTTCGGAAAACCATTTTTCCAGCTTTGCCGAGTGCCATGACTATGGTACTCGGCAAAGAATTTAAAAAAAATCAAACTTTGCCGAGTGCCGGCCAGAGGGCACTCGGCAAAGAATTTTTTTAAAAAAATTCAAACTTTGCCGAGCGCCGGCCAGGGGGCACTCGGCAAAGAATTTTTAGAAAAAAAACAAAACATCTTTGCCAAGGCCCGGATAGAGGGCACTCGGCAAAGATTTTTTTTTTAAAAAAAATAAAAAATCTTTGCCGAGTGCCTGCAGGGTTGGCACTTGGCAAAACGACTGTCAACGGGGCCGGCGCCGTGACGGTCGCTTTTCTTTGCCGAGTGCCCGATAAAAGACACTCGGCAAAGAAGGCTTTGCCGATCAATTTTTTGCCGTGTGTTCTTTGTCGAGTGCCGCACTCGGCAAAGACTTTGCCGAGTGCAATTTGGCCTTTACCAAGTGCCTCAGGCACTCGGCAAAGAACCTGAATCCAGTAGTGAAGGACCATGGAGGTAAATTACTCAACATGGAGATGGAGATGATGGATTGATGGAAATGGAGGCAAGCCCGAAGGCAAAGGCATAACCTAGTAGGGCTTTGCTTTTACCGGCCAAGGTGTCGTAGAGAAGAGAATTCCCAAGTTTAGGATAGGTAGTCATACTATATAAAGAGGGGAAGTCTTTGGTAAATATGGTTATCTAGTGCCATTAGGTGAGAGCTAACAATGCATATGTGTTAAATCTAGTGATAAGGTGAGAAAGTAAGTGCAATTTGTTGCACTAGTGCTCCTGCCAATGATAATGAGAGCTAACTATTTTTGTTGTATTTAATTAGACTTGGCCAAATTAAACTTTAAAAATAATATATAATTTTCTAGGCCCATGGTTAATGCTACTGCAATAAAGGATTAATCTTGCATGGGAAATTGGTAGTAGATTGACTCAACTTAAATGGTTGTCTACTGTATACACTTATTGTAAGTTTAAGAAATATATAAAGCGAGTCACATGCCCACACGCATGATGTGATGCACATGGGATTGGATTTCCACTCCATTACATGAGTGGTAAGGTACCAACGAGGGCTTTGCACCTCAAAACTCAAAGGGAGAAGAATGACAGTGAAGGACGATGGATGGACAAAAGAGGAGTGAGGAATGGACAGACGGGGCGAGAGAGTGGAAGATCAAAGGAAGAAATTGACCGCTTTTAATATTACTAGTAAACATACCCGTGTGTTGCAATGGGACACATAATTTATTGTATAATCCTCATGACAATGATAATGAGCTAGCTATTTTTGTTGGATTTAATTGGGCTTAGTTCAACCTTAAAGCAAATGAATTATACCCATACAAATGCTAGTGCAATAAAGGATTGATCTTGTACGAAAAATTGATAGGAAATTGACTCGGCTTAAATAGGTGGCTATTGTGTGTACATGTTGTTGTTAGTTTAAGAAAAGATGGAAGGTGAGATGCACGCTTGAATGTGTGCCATGGGCTTGGCTTAAGTGAAAATGCTTTGAAAATTGTCTTTGAAAACCTAACTCAATGCTTAAAGGAGTTCTGTTCAAGTTGGAACACAATTGGAGTTAGTATATTTGAAAAGCATTTGAGAGAAGACTTGGACAGGGTTTTTACCGTCATCGGATTTATTCGGTGCCCCAAGAGTGGGGTCACCGGAGAATAGGCTAAGGGCCAAACCCTGTTGGTCTAACTGTTCATGTTGTCGAACGGGCATTGTGCCATATTTTCCGTTGCTTGGATGTTCGGCAACACCGGAGAATGCGCTCCACCAGGGGACATGTGGCAATCACCGGTGCACATGCGTGAAAATTAAAAAGGAGCAAAGCTTGCTCCAGTGCTGGTCCTAGGGACTCGCCGCACTTATTTGGTGGTGCCCTAGAGCTCTTGGGTTGCTTATACAGAAAGGTTTTTAGGGCTATAGATTTATCCGATGTTGCCCATCGAGGTGGCACTAGAGAAAGGGTCAACCTGCTGTTAATATTCAAATGACTAGATTTGATAATTGACTAATAAAAATAGATAGAGGGGGGTGAATAGCCTAATAAAAATTTCTAAAAAACACTAGAGCACTTGGTTAGATAACTAAATAGCGAAATGCAAGTTTTGCTCTAGCTCTAATAGGGTTCCAAGCCACCTATCCAATCACCACTAATGAATTATGATCGCTATGGCACTTCAAGAGCTATGTCACTACAACTAAACTAGTTGAGCTAGCTAAGTAACTAAACAACTAAAACAACTAGCTACTCAACTAAATTATACTCTAGTTAACTAGCTATACAAGTATATCAAATAATGTAAACGCAAGGGATAGAATTGATATATACCGATCCAACAAGTGACAATCAAAGAATACCAAGTGAAAACCAAAGAGCCAATTGGCACATAATTTTTCTCTCGAGGTTCACTTGCTTGCCGGCAAGCTAGTTCTCGTTGTGTCAACTGTTCACTTGGTGGTTCACGAGCGAATAGGCATCACAAGCCTAGCCTTACACAAAGGCACCACAAGAACCTATACAAATGAGGGTACTCACTGACACGAGCAATTTGCTAGAGTGACTTTTGGCGCTCCACCGGGGAAAAAGCCCAAGAACCCCTCACAATGTCACCGGGAGTGGTCACGAACAATCACAAACTCGTGCTAAAGCTCCTCTGCTGCTCCAAGTCATCTAGGTGGCGGCAACCACCAAGAGTAACAAGCAATCCCACAGCTCACATGATCTCTAGTGCCACTAGATGCTCAAACTCTAAGCAAATGCACTAAGATCACTCCCAATCTCACTTTAGATGAACAAATCAAAGTCTAGATGAGTGGGAGGTGTTGGAGTATGCTCACAAGATGTATCAATGAGTTAGAGAGCCCAGAGAGTGAGCAAGAGCCGGCCAACATGTTTTGATAGAGCCCCCAAGGCTCAAAGAGACGTTGCCAACTTACCCCAACAATCTGCGCTCACATCGGATGCACTACAAGGGGCATCGGACGCTACCCAGCCACATCTAGTGTATTGCCTGTGGACATGTGTCACTAGCCGATTGAAAGAAGCCATTGGCGCCCAATGGTTACCACTGTAGCTCAGTGTCCGGTCACTGACCAGACTCACCGCTCCCAGCGTCCGGTCACTGACCGGACTCACCGCTCCCAGCGTCCGGTCACTAAGCAGAGAGCTCCCCAAGCCACTCAAGCTTGACCAAACGCGTTCGGTCACCACAACCAGACTTTGTGTCACATCCATAGAATTATTTCTCAAAACAGAGAGCAGCCAAAACTACACAGGGTGCATCCGGGCGCAGCGTTCGGTTAGCCTGCCTCTGTTTGCCTGATGGTGAACAGTGACGCAGGCATGTCCGGTTGCTCCCTAAGCCAGTGTCTGGTGTAGCCAGCATTCTGGCCTGCACCTAGGGTTAGCTACCGGACGTGTCCAGTGCCCACGGCACCAGCATCCGGTTCTAGTCTAGAGAACCCCTTCTCTTCCTTTCTTCATCCCATGTGCAAATGTGTTAACTCCACCAAGTTTCCAACACTTGTGTACATGAGTTAGCATTTCACAAATATGTTTTCCAAGGGATGTTAGCACACACTAGGTCCTAACGTAAATGCATGGAGCCAATTTATGGTAGAACCGCCTGAAATAACACACCTTCGGAGGCGTTTGTCTTCCGCTAGACACTAAGCACCCCGAAAGTTGGCTACATCGGACAGTTTCGTCGAGCACACCCTAAGAGAGAACTCAAACAATCCACGTTTTTCATCCAGAATTCAATAATGAGAACGAGTTTACAATACTTAGTCCATTTCATACAACAAGAGTTCTCGAAAATACATTATTATAATACCAAGTTCAGAGTGCGGAATTTAAACATCGGAATTGAAATAAACATATAACGATAAGATACAAGGATCTATCTGTGCTCACCAGAAGAATCCTCCACACAACAACCACTCCTCAAGCTGCACCTGCAATAGGGGTAAATAAACCCTGAGTACACAATGTACTCGCAAGACTTACCCGACTAGTGGGAATAATTTCCCGACTCCAAAGGATATGATAAGTTTTATGGTTTCCTGGATTTCCTTTTTGCGAAAAGAATTACTAGTAGTGAATCCTTATGTATGTGTTTTATTAGCAATCATGATTAGTTCATTAGCTAACCATTCTATGTAAGCACCTGTTCTACTTTCAAGCAAGAGTTGAGCAATCAGATTCATTCATCCCCTTTCATCTTCCAGTTCTTACTATGGTGCTAGACCATAGCCAAGTTGTACTGTATCACACGCCGATTCGTGAACCAATGTATCCTAGCTGTGTATCCCGAAACACATGCCCCGCTTGTACCCCAGGCACAAGCAAGACCAACCCACCACTCTCCTATCAAGGGGTCCAGGTCCCGTCCAAACTAGGACTCCAAGCCCCCACTCCTGAGTCCCAGACTCAGTGTGGTGCTTAGGCCTCCACCATCCCCGCCTCCAATCAGTCGGTCCAGAAAGAACCGGAACCCACGACAAGAGAGCAACGAGCCTTCCCGCTCCCATAAGCAAGTATGTGCTCAGGATAATAAGTCTATGACTAGACTACCATCCACAACAACGGATGGTCCTTAACCGACACGGACAGGGAAAATAGTATAATCAAGCTATGCCCCGTTGGCCGCGGGGCATAACCTATTACACCCACCAATACCCGTACCATATCCATGCCCGGTGTCCATTTCCTTTCACCATTTTATCATGAGAGTAATAATAATAATCACCTGTTATGAGTAATGGTAGGTTACTCACGCTACCGATAGCCTAAGCATAACAGTTGTAACACCCCGGTGTTACGATCTTATTTAGCACCACGATTTAGGCTTAAGTCAAATTTTTGAAACGTTTTTTCTCGGATTTTAAAAAAATTAAAAACCAATTTCTTACGTCCACGGTAGAAATCTGAAAAATATATTTAAACGCACTGTTGTCCTTACCGCGCTGTCGTTCTAGATGTTTGAGTACAGTGGTGCGTCTCTCTGGTTCTGAATAAATCCGTCATCCGAATTATTAACGTCGCGTCGGGTTGTTGGATCCGTCGCCGTGTACACGGGCTTGCTTGATATCAACAATGGATCTGTACTACAAATCTGCTTCCGTTGTCTCGTCGCGTTATTGTCCTTGTCGCAACGCTGTTGGCTGCCTTCGCGTCCCGCTAGATTTGAGTCGTCGGATCAGACGTCCCATGCGGGTAAATACACTTTTGTTCTAACTGAAAAGTGGGTGGAAAATAAAATAATAAAATAAAATAAAAGGCTGCATCATCTTGACCTCTTGCGTTTGTCACTGAGGAAAAGTAAAAATGATCGAACGTGGCTCTGTGCTTTTGACTCGTGCACAGTGTACACGCAACCACGTCGTGCATCGCTGCTGGCCTGACCCTGCCGGCCACGTTTGGCCAGGGCGTCCTGTCTGCCGCTGTCGGGTCTATTTCTCTGACTTGATTGGTTCTCCCTGCCTTGCTTGTCTGCCTCAGCTCCGCTCTTCCTTCCTCGCTTTTCTAGCGCTGCCTCCTCCCTTTTCTCTTTGCTGCCCGCAGCTGCGCACGCGCTCCTCACCCGCAGCAGCCCCAGCGCCGTCGGCACTCCCCGCACTGCGCCGGCTGCTCAGCAGCGCCGTTTTCTCCCTCAGCTGCCGTGCGCCGAGCACCCACCCCTCCTTTTCCTTCGCTACCGCGGTCGTGTGCGGCCACCACGCCCCTGCCTCGCGCCCGCCGTGAGCGCCCAAGCTCCTCGCGCCGCCGGTACCGGTCTTCACCTGCAGCTGTGCCATCACCTCCACTACGCACCGAGCCGCTCAACCCGCTGGTGCTGGTCGCCCCGTGAGCAAGCGCGCCCGTGCCTCTTCGCCCTCGCTGGACCGTCAGCCCCGCAATGCTGGACCATGGCCGCCATGGATGCGCCCGTCGCCGCCGTGCCGTGCCCGCTCGGTATCTCGGCGTTCGCGCAGCTCCACCTCACCGCGCTGCCCCACTGCGGCCGGGGCCGCTGGCATTTCCCCGCACCGCCTCTCGTCCCCTCCACCGCCGGCGAGCCGCCGATTGGGCTGGCGAATCGTTTCCCGTCCATGCTCTGTTTTGGGGATGAAGAAAGGGACCCAGGGGTAAGAAACGAGTAGTGCAGGGTTCTTTTTGCAAATTACGTGACCCATATGAACAGTAGTGTGCTAAATAAGGAGAAGCGCAGGGTTGTTCCTGCTTAATCGCCGGGGCTGTCGGGCAGGCCACGCTTGGGCCGGTCTGTTGGGCTGCGCGCGCCTCGCTGGGCCGGCTTGCCGGCGACTGCTGCTGGGCCGCGCGCCGTTACCGCGCGTCTCACTGTGGCTGGGCCGTTGCCCATGGCCTGCTCGCTGCCCTGCCCGGGCCGCTGGCCATGCGCCGCGCCTGGGCCGTCCGCTGGTCAGGTGCCTGCCTGGGCCTCGTGGTCGCCCGTGTGGGCCGCGCTGGCCGTGGTTGGCCCAGGTGCCTATCTTTTTGTTGTTTTTGCTTAAAATGGCTGAAACTTGTAAAATCAATATAAAATGGTATAGGAATCCAAAAATTATGAAACCAGTTTTGTTAGTCTCCAAACATCATGCTCTACCCGTTAGTATATTTTGTTCACATAGTTTGGTAATATTTTTGGGAGCTATATAATTATTTTAAAATGCTTAATATTGTACAAGATGAACTTGTAGGAATTTCTTGGGTAAATTGGTAATAGCGTTAGCTCTAAAAATTTGATAGTCGATTTCTAGCAATAATTAGTTGCTAGATAGACAATGAGGTCCTAATCCGAATATAGTAAATCAGATAGAAGGAATGAAGAAACAACGTTGGTTTATATAACTAAAAGAATTGTTGAGAAATAATGTCTTATGCGACAACATTGATATATAGCCTAAGTACGGTCGTCGTTAGAACTAGCTCGTTCACTTGAGAGACGTAGAGCGTATTTATATGAGTCACGATTGCAGTCAGTTGATCATACCCTTGCATTTCATTACATTGCAAATCATGATAGGGACGTCGATGGATCACGGAGTCATCGGGAGTTGCTGGAGAGATGGTGCTTTTGGAGATCATGTCGCCATGATGGAAAGCTAAATTCTGATTATATTTTACCCAGGCAAGCCCCGGTGCATAACCCCTACTTTCTGCAGTTTAAATAATATTTGTGCATTAAGTTTTAAGGAGTTGAATGAAACCCACTTGCATATATATATATATATATATATATATATCCTATGAGTCTTACTAGTATGACAGGATCGTGTAGATTGCTATGCTACAGGACTCCGGTAGAAGTCGAGTGATTGCCTATCACTCGCGAGATATAGGAAAAATATGTTACTATATAATTATCACTTGGAATATATAAAATGGTGGAAAGGAAAATTGTGACTGGGCAGGGATGTGGTTTGGGTATTGGTGGGTGTAAGAAGTTGTGTCGCCGCGGAGGCGGGTCATAGCTTGGTTACACCGTTTTTCCCTGTCTGGTCGGTTAAGGACCGATCGTTGCATATGACTCTAGGCAGGTCACAGACTTATTATCCCGAGCACATACTTGTGTATGGGCGCTTGGAAGACTTGTTGCTCTCTTGTCGCGGATCCGGCTCTTTTCGGACCGACTGTTTGGGTTTGTTTTTGGTGGAGGATGTCCTTGCACCGCGCTGAGTCCGGGACTCAGGGGCGGGGGCTTGGAGTCCTAGTTTGGACGGGGACCTGGACACCCGGGACAGGAGAGTGACGGGTTGGTCCGGCTTGTGCCTGGGGTACAAGCGGGGCGTGTGTTTTCAGGGTACCCAGCTGGGTGCATTGATTCGCCAATCGCCGGGCAATCCGGTACGGCTTGTCTGCGGTTTAGCATCGTAGTAAGAACTGAAGATGAAAGATGGAAGATGGAAAAGGAAATCTGATTGCTTACCACTTGCTTGAAAGTAGTACAGGTGCTTACATAGAATGGTTAGTTAATGAACCAATGCGGCTATTATTAAAAATCAAATATAAGGACACACGCTTAGTAATGCTTCCTGCAAATGCAACCCACAAGCCAAATAGCCTTGCATATCCTTGGAGTCTTTTCTTTTCTCCTGTCGGGTAAGTCTTGCTGAGTACAATTGAGTACTCAGGGTTTTATTCCCCCTGTTGCAGGTGACAGGTGGAGGCTAAAGCTGGCCTTTGTGTGTGGATTCCTCCTGGTGGGCTCAGCGAGGATTCCTTTAAACTGTGATCGTAGTTGTTATTTATAACTGTCACCAAATGCTTTTATAAATGAAAGTTTCATAATCTGTTATCGTAGTTTATTTATCCATACTTTATCATGTCATGATTAGATATTCATTTCCGCTGTAATTCTTATCACATGTTTATATTCCGTTGTATAATTAAATTGTTCATAACTCTGATAATATGATTTCATTCCGCTGTTATACCATAACTATTATACTCTGATGTTGTACTAAAAGTGATGTAAGAAATGGTTAAGAATGATATAAGCTTTATTCTCTTATTTGTGATCCTGGTGGCAAAAATGTGGATTTTTGGGTTCTCCCCTGGGGTGTACCCGACGGAACCGAGTAATTTATTATTCTCCCTCGAGTGCTTAGCGTCTAATGTAAGACGAGCACTCCTGTGAGGCATTAGATTAGGCGGTTCTACCACAGGTGGTATCAGAGCATAAATGAGGAAATAAAGCTTCGAAAACCTTTTCTAAACTAAAATTTGACAACCCATTGTTGCAAAAAGTTAGGACGTTTATATGCGAAGTTATATAAGTAGCCCTATTACTATGGTTATGTATCCAGGATAGATAGCAATCTGGTGACTTAGATAGGTTTGATCAAGTATTCTGCAGGTACACTGACTCTAGCATAGTTTGATAGTATCGACTAGTTACAGGGAGAGAACGATGTGCCAAAAATCTTAGGACGGTTGCCCTATATATTGGCAACAGTGGAAGAACGTATAGGACGTGCATTCATGCATATTCCGTTGGTGCATTGTAGCGCTCGTATTGCTGGTAGATACACCATCCATAGGTGTCACGCGTGTCGTATTGTGCACGACTAACTCGTTCCTGTTCTAGAGTTAGGTCTGCACTGTGGCTTCGTGTTTCGCGTTCGCCCGTGGTTCACGCCGGTCGTGACCCACGTCTCCCCATACCCCTTTCTGCGCTCTTGTCGGATCCTTGCCCTGTGGTCATACTAGTCAGCAATGGCATCGCACGTCGCTCGCCTCGAACGCGCAGAAATTGGTCGATTCGTCGTAGTGACCCCGCGCGGGAACCCTGGTGAACCGCGCCAGGACCACTGAACGCCCCACCTTTATAAGCAGAGCCTGACTTAGCCATTGGTACCACCACTCGGCGCACTTTAGCTCGCTTAGCTTTTCCTTTGAGCCAGCTTTTCGCTCAGCCTTCCTTGCAACCACCGCCAAAGATGGCAGGAGCCTGGGTTAGTACCTACTGCCTGAATGTTGAGGGTTTTCCTAGAATCCTGCATGCCACCCTACAAAAGGTCGGAGTCAATGATCGCCCCGAGTATGAGGGCCGTGAGTATGAGGAGCATGGCACCGAGCGGTGTGAGGTTACCGTCTACATCGGGAAGAGTGAGGAGTTCCCCGACCTCACTGAAGCCTGGAGTGTGACCGCAACTGGGTTTCGCTTCGTCGACACCTACCAGGTTGTGGCCCACAAAGCCTTGCGGTACCTCTGCCAAATCTATGAGAAGCCCATTGCCCGTACCCCCATGCGGTTCTTTCCTCCTTTGGACAAGAATCGGCGGGCATAGAGGGCCCGTATGGAGGCTTTGCAAGGACGAGATGTGCAAGAGGACAATCCCACCATGGTGCACTTGACCACGTACCTGCTCACTCTGGATGAGCAGTACGACCGTCAAGCCTTGGAGCTGAGGGCATGCCTTCGGCGCGCCGAGGAAGCAGAGATCTTCAACCGGATGCTTCAGGTGCAGCTCACCGAAGCGCATGCCAGTGCTGCAACTGCTGAGAGCCGGGAGACTACCATGTCGGAAGCTCTGAAGGAGGCTAAAGATCGGCATGTCCATCAGCTACGGGTGGCCTATCTTATCACCAGGGCCGAACGGAGGACGCTGGCTGCTGAAAGGCAGGATGCCCCGATTTTGGAAGGGATCCCTATCCACCCGCCAGAAAGAAGAAGAACAAGTGTTGCAGCACCGCCCGCACCTCCACCCTCGGAAGTGTCAGAAGTTGAGCCCTCGATTCCTCTCACTCAGCCAGTGCCACAAGAAGATGTAGAGTAGTTGTCTTGGGATGCTGTATCCGTAGTAGTAGTGCAGTTCATCGCTGTCCCCCGTATGGTACTCTTGCCGTTGTTGTCATCCATAGTGGTTGAGATCGTCCGACCGTAGGTAAATGTTGTGTCATGAATGGGAGCCTGAATGCCTGTATGATGTACCCATATCAGATCGTTGGAACATGCATTTTGTTATTTTGCTGTGTTTATTGCGTTTATCTACCTTAAGTTTGTTAGATGTGCTTAAGTTTTCTAGGGCGATGTTAAGTGAGTTACAAGAAAAGTTGCCATTCAGATGCTAGCAGATCAGCCGTGATTGGATAATATTGGACACTGTATCGACTAATTGTGGATGCCCCAGCAGAACACTTAAATTTCTTTAAAAACAAATCCGTCGTTGGATTTAAATTTCCTTGTCCCTTGTTGTGAAGGGAACTTTTGTTGTTTGGATTTTCCCTTGCAATACTCCCCTTACTCTGTGGTCTATGACCCCACCGCCTTCATGGCGTGTAAGTTGGTAGTAGTTGCATGGTTAAATGCTTGGTGCCATGACGAAACCGAGGGCTCTTTGTGGAATAGCTGCCACATGTGACGCTGCTCGGCACGCGCTGGTATCGAGGTTGTTGACCACGTACCTTTACCAAGTTACACCGCCGTACCACTTTTGCTACAAATAATTTCCTTGAAAATATTTGGGTGTTCAAACGGGAATTCCACAACGGGTTGATGCAGAGGTGTTCTCTCTAGTAACCAAGAGGAGATGGTTTTGGAGGAAGAAAGTATGACAGGGTCCCAGTCTACTTGAAAGACGGATGTGGTCGAGTAAAGGAAAGAAAAAGAAGAGTAGTGAGGCTAGGTTAATAGTGGATAGCCGGGAGTAATAGAAAAGTTAGAGTGGACGTCATGTCCCTGTCGATGTTTTACCACCGATAGCACTTGCCATGGGTACCATGGCGAGTATAGTTCGGGTCACAGTATCTTTGAACTCGATGGTAAACGCAAGAGACAATCGATTTATCTGAAAACAGGCCCTCGATCGAAGATCGAGTAACAACCCACGCCCCGGTCGGCGTTTGCCTTTTTGCGTTGGATTGATTATGAAGTGTTATGTTGTACAATTGTCCTCTTTCTTTAGAGCCCCGCCTCCCTCCTTTATATATCAGGAGGCCGGAGTCCTAATCGGTTTACAATGAGATTTCCTAGTAGGATTACTTAATAGTTCTATTACTAAGATTACATGGGAAGAATCCTAGTTGAACTAGATCTTTTCTCTCTCTACAGGGGTATCCTGTGGGTCCCTTGATCGACAAGCCCCCGAGCACTTCATGGTTGAGCTCTGAAGTCTCGCTTTGCTCCTTCAAGTCTTGTTAGGTAGGAACAAAATGTTATCCGAGTGCTTTACGGAGTGAAACCTTGTAGCGCTCCTTGGGACCTTCGAGTGGTGAGTGTTTTGTGAAGAAAAGTACATCCATCTGGTTGTAGCCCCCGAGCCTCTTGCTATTTGGAACAAAGGAGCTGGAGGATCTTGTCTTGAAGTTGCTCGATTGTTCGTTGAAGTTTTGTCAAAAAGAACTTGAATATGGCTCGTTCAGGGTTCTTTTTGTCATAATGTCTTGAAGTAGTCTGCGTTGAGGAAGTCTTTTTGGTGACGACGGCGCTTTTTGGGAAAAAGTGCACTCACCGAGTGTAGCCCCCGAGCCTCTTGCTATTTGGAACAAAAAGTTGGAGGTCTTGATCCTTTATGTTTGTTTGAAAATCGTGCTCAAGTAATCCCCGAGATTTGAATTTTTGTCCTTATCCGAGTAGTTTTTGTGGTATCTTTCCGAAGCGGTCCTTTAGTCTTGGATTAAACCATCATCCGAGTAGTTTCTGTGATATCTTTCCGAAGCGGTCCTTTAGTCTTGGATTAAACCATCATCCGAGTAGTTTCGTGGTGTGCAGCCTCCGAGCCTATGTCCGGGTTCTTTCTATGTCCGGGTTCTTTTTGGGTGGGTGCAATTTTTCATAAAAATTGCACTCACTGAGTGTAGCCCCCGAGCCTCTTGCTTTTGCTTGCAAAAGTTGGAGGATCCAGATTCCTGTCTTCAAAAAATTCTAGGGCTATGTATCCCGCAGCCTCGTGCTTTCTCCGAGTTCTTTTCTTTTAAAAAAGAAGTCGGTTGAAGAGTCTTGATGCGTTGTCGTCGTTGTAGTCTTGAGTTTCTTGTCCTTTTTGTCTTTTGTCTTTGGTTCTGAGTCCCCGGGAGTAGTTGAAATGAGGGCCGGATTCCCTAGCTTAGTGTTGATTAATCTGTGATGCTGGCCGAGCCCCCGAGCGTATACCCGTGTCGTTTTTTTTTCAGGAAGAACTCGGGTGCGAGGTCTTGGCGTATTCTTTGATAGTCTGCTGCTGTCAGATGTAGTTGTATGGTGGTGGTTGAGTGTAAATGCTTTTTGCTCATGGGTTGTACTGTGATGGTATATCCTTCCGAATATGCCCGTCTTCGAGCACTGTTTTCCTCTCGCCTGAGTCGTCCATTATTGAGTCCTGTCCTTTCACTGTGTTCTTTGTCAGGCTTATTTCGTCGGTGCTCCTGGTCCATGTGCGCCGCTCCTTTGGTCTATAAATACTGTCCCGGAGTGCTTGTTTTCATCTATTGGATATTCCTTTGAAACCTTCGTGGATATGTGCATGGTAGTTTGTGAAGTAGAGCAGCCCCCGGGCATATTTTGTAGTTCTTTGTGTGTCTTGTGTCGTAGTGGAGGAAGTCTTGTGATAGGGATTAGAGGTAGGCTAATCCCACGACAGCATTGTGCCAGGATGTATGTGGTGGTAGTTGGAGGAAGTCTTGTGATGTGGGCTTCGTTTCTTCATCTGGCAGTTCTGGGTTGATCCTCGTCGCCTGTCTTGAGACTGTCCGGTGTAGATCAACACCATATGCAGTATCACATCGGTCTTGGGTAGACAGATGCCCGCCGGCCTTCTCTGCTCCAAGTTGTCCTGCCGTGCTGCCGATTTCCGCTTTGGGTGCATCTGCGTCCTTTCTTTGAAGAAAAGCAATGTAGCCGATGGCGGTTTGTCCTTCCGAGTAGCAATTTGGGACACACGAAGTCGTTCGAGAGCCTAGCCGTGTCCCGCGTTCCTCTTTGCCACCTTGCTTTTCAGAGTGCCGAGTTCGTTGGGTCTTGTAAGATTTGTAATCTTCTATTTTTGAAGTCGCTTGTAATGTAACGAATCTTGTCTTTAAGATTTGTAATCTTACGCTTGTAATGTAACGAATCTTGTCTTACGAGTTGTCTTTTACTTTTTGCTTGCGATCCCCGTTGTCCATGAGATTACCGGGTTCTTTCTCAAATAACCGGGTTCTTTTGTTCCTTGTGAGGTAGCTTTTTTCTTTCTTCCTTCTTTCTTCTTGTTTTGACGAGTTGTTCTTGTAGCGACTGATAAACCCGCCGTGGTCTTTGGACGGATAAGTCTGAAATCGCCCATTGGTTTGTCTTGTTGTGTGGATTTGTGCCCTCCATTGTTTTATTGCGTCGGTAAATGGACCATCGCGTTCCCACATTATGTTTTATCGGGCCTTGTGGGCCGTTTGTATCGCTGAGAAACCTATTTAAAGACCCTTTGCTGCCCAACTCTTGCCTTTAAACCCTAGCTTTCAGAAATCCGCCGCCGCCACCGCTGCCGTAACCCGAGCATCATCATCCTACATCTTCTTTAGCGCCTCTCTTGCTTCCACCAGTTCATGGGAAAGAAGAAAACCGCAAGCAAGTCTCAGGCGACCTTCGTAGACGAGGAATCATCCCTTTCTTTGATCCAAAATCAGGAGTTTGTGGCTATGAGGGCTGCTCAGAAGGTTTGGCCGGCCCCAACAACAAACGAAGACCAGCTGCGCGAGCTCGTTAGCGATGGCTTGATCCAAAGCAAAGTCATCGCTGAATGGAGGGTTCCGGGCGAACATCGGGTTCCAGCTCCGGGTCTGGTGAGATTGTCCTTTTCGTTTCTTTTGTCCGCGCCGGACTTTGCCTTCCTGCTTCCGCTTTCCTTCATCAGTTCCTTGGTTATTTTGGGATTAGTCTGAACCACCTAACCCCCAATGCCATTCTCCATCTTTACATTTGCGTTCATCTTTGCGAAGCTTTCCTTGAATCCTCCTTCTGTCTCTTTTTCGCTTTTCTTTCGTCGAAACCTCAACCCCGCCGTGAAGAAACCAGCGTTCTTGGCGGTTGTGGGATTCAGCCATCGTGGTCTCAAAATTAAGTTTTTTAACTATGACATGGTCGATTTCTGTAAAAGATTGGCGTGCCGAGTGGTTTTACGCCGCCAATTTAATCCCTTCCTTGCCATTCATCCCGGTGCGGTCCCTGTGGTGAATGACCGATGGGACAAGAAACTTGAATCGCTTCTTTGAGATTCAAGTGATCCAACCACTCCTTGATAGGATTAACATCTTTGAAGCGAAGAGGGTTTGACCGGCTTTGGTATCGTCTCGAGCTTTCTTCGTCGCGGGTTCAGCCCTTGAAAGAGCGGGAGCATCTCGGCTTTGAGTATTCGGGGCCGAGGATCCTTCACGCATGGTCCCAGCTCTTGAGCTGACCGGTGAGGAGGTACTCGAGCGTCTTCGAGAAGATCTTTGAAAGGGGTGAGCGTTATTCCCCTTGCCGTCATCGAGTTCTCACCAACAACCCGCCCATTGTGTGAGTTGTCTATCTTTTGTTTGAGTACTTTATGCACTCTAGCTGCGTTTGTTCTTGCTTAGCTTTTCTTTGTCTCGGTGTTTTATCCGTTTTTGTAGGAGTTTGGGCGGAACTTTGTCGACCCGGTCTCTCCTGACGCTTTCCCTGCCGTGGCAGAGACTGGAGATAGACTTGCTGGGACTTCTGCAATTAGTAAGTCCCAAACCTCTACCGCTCTTCCTGGGGTTTCTTCCGGATTTGTTGATGTATATGAAGAATATGTTCCTCGTATAGTCCCTCGCGGTCCTCGCAGTGTCCCGAAGAGGGGGTGAATGGATGGGTCTTCATCTGGCCTGCCTGTCTCCAAGAAGCCTCGCAAACCAAGTACTTTCTCAGGTACTCCAGTTGTTGCTAGCATGCTCTTAGGTGAGCTCATTTAATGCTCTTTGTTCTTTTATTTTCTTGTCTCTCTCATGATCCGATTACTTTTTATCCTTTTTCCAGCAGGTGCTCTGGTTTCCTTGGCTGAGGACGAAGAAGATGATGAAGTACCCCTCATCACGCGGCGGTGAGTTGCTTTTCATATTCCTGTTCCATTGAATTTCTCTTCTTTGTCTTGACCTTTAGTATTGATCTTTTTGAAGTAATCGGAGGTCGGGTGTGAGTTCTTCCGAGGCTCCGTGTCGACCTCTTACGAAACTCCGGTGTCGAGTTCTTTGGAAGCCCCTGCATCGAAGTTCTACCGCTCCTTCAAGACGGAGTTCTTCCGCGTCTCAGCTCCCGGCTCCTTCCATGGCGGCTCTTCTTAAGCCATTCCGCTCTCGTCGCCGGGTGGCGGGGACGTTTTTACCGTCGTGGTTCCTCCCTGCGAGGCCTTCTCGGGCTTCGCAAAGAAGAGAGTGGTCGGGTGAGTAGATTCTAGCTTTATCTTTTTGGCTTTTATTTTCCTTCCTCTCCGGTTCTTATCGGTGCTCCTTTTATCACTTTTCAAAGTGTTTCGTCTTCTCTCACTCCTTCCTCGACTTCTTCTCCGCCTCCCGCCGTGCTAACGAAGTTCTCGAGCCTCGGGACTCACGAAGATTCTCGTTGATGGAGTCGCTGTGGGGGCTTGTGGCTACTGGCGAGTTCTTGTTTTGGCCGCTCCGGAGGTGATCCGTGGCTGTCGCGACGGGTCCTTCCGAGGGTTTAACTCCGGCTTCGAAGGTTGCTTTGGTCGTTCCTTCTTCGCTCCATCCGGCTTCTCCTTCCCTTCTCTTGCTTCCGGCGGTCCTTCTTTTTCCGATGACGTGGTGCAACAGTTCGATGCCACCCATCGATTGTCGGAGCCGACTGCACTGGGGAGCCTGTCGACCCTAGCGACTTCTTTTTGGTGAAAAACTCCGTGTAGGTTTTATCGCGTTCCTTTTTGCATGCTCGTTTTTCCTCTCGTCCTTACGCCTTATTTTTCTTTGTCTCTTTTGGCTCGGTCTTTCTCCCGTGATCATTCTCGGCTTCTTTTTTCTCATCCGAAATGAGAGAAAGTTGTCTTGAGGTGGACGTTCTAAAAGCCGATCTCGACCTTCTCCCGGCTGAGTTGGAGACAGAACGTCAAATGCACCAAAAAGGAGGAGAAAACCCTTCGTGCCGGGTAATGGAGACGGAGACCATGGCGAGAGTCTGCGAAGAATGAATGCAAAGGTGCCGTGGGCTCGCCTTTTTTTCTTGTATTTTGATTTCTTTTTCTTCTTGACTTGTTCTTGGGTGTCTGTCTAATTCTCCGAAATGAGAAGTGAAGCTCTCTGAGAGCATCGATGAAATGAAGGCTCTAGTCCGTTCTAGTCATAATAATATTTGAGGAGGTAATTACTCATGCCGAGGAAGAACTTGCCCTTGCTAAGTCGATTAGGCGCGGAGTCGATAGAGATCTTGTGCAGCCCAAAGAACTATTGAAAGCTTGATCGAGAAGTC
Source organism: Miscanthus lutarioriparius (assembly GCA_904845875.1). Taxonomy (NCBI): domain Eukaryota; kingdom Viridiplantae; phylum Streptophyta; class Magnoliopsida; order Poales; family Poaceae; genus Miscanthus; species Miscanthus lutarioriparius. The sequence goes on from CAJGYO010000018.1 coordinate 16,278,635, forward strand.
GGCGACGGCCACCTTGAAAATTGGAACGATTCTGTGGAAATCTTTTTTCGTTCAAGAGAGATGATGTTCTCCGGACTCAATGACGACGACGGCAATCTTGGGCGCAGATTCATTCCCCGGATTCCGGCTCGTTTCAAGAATTTGCGAAGAAGTGTGCCCAAATATGTAACAAAAATGTGCTAGCCCAGGTCCGGGTCCTTGCTCCAGAGGCGTCTATGTCCAAGATAGCAGAGGAAGCTGAAAGCCAAGAATACCTTGACGCCGTTGAGAGGATGGAGTCTGAGGTCGACGGTTTAGCCAGTAGGGTTGCAGAAAATCTAGATATTGACATTTCCCTTCCTGATGATAATGCCTGACCTGACTGGCCAACTTCTTGTAAAGCTTCTTGTAATATTACACTCCTCTTTAAATGAAGATTCTTTGTTTTCGTTGATGTATTGTTTGCCTGGGTGTGGTCGAAGTTACTTGTCCTGCTGAGTATTTTGTCCCGTTTTCGTCTCTGCTCCACAAAACGACTCTGTGTGTTATCCTGACGAGACCCCTCGATTTGTTGAGTGCTTTGTCCGCGCTGTGACTTGTTAGATGTAAATCTTTGTGTTGACACCGCGCTATGAGAAAACGACTTGGCATAGAATGTTGCCTTTTGAGTGGCGCTTGTTAAATCTTTGTGTTGACACCGCGCTATGAGAAAACGACTCGGCATAGAATGTTGCCTTTTGAGTGGCGCTTGTACTCTTTCTCGAGGAAAAAGTATTCCTATCTCGGATGTAGTGTAGCCCCCGAGCCTCTTGCTTTTCGGAACGAAGAGCTGGAGGGTCTTTTTGGAGTTCAGTTTCGGTTGACTAGTTTTGGCTTCATCGGCGGGCTCAAGCGTGTTTTCAATTATTTTGCTCTCGGCACGGGAAGCTCAGGTGTGTTTTCACCATTTTGCTTTTGTTTCGGTGTTAGCTTTTAGCTACCCTCATCGGCGGGCTCAAGCGTGTTTTCACTATTTTGCTCTCTACAGGAAGCTCAGCGTGCTTTGACCATTTTGCTTTTTTGTTTGGTGTTAGCTTTTAGCTACCCTCATCGGCGAAAGCTCAAGCGTGTTTTCAGCTATTTTGCTCTCTACCGAAGCTCAGAAAGCGTGCTTTTCACCATTTGCTTTTTTTTTTGGTGTTAGCTTTTAGCTACCCTCATCAATGGCTCAAGCGTGTTTTCGGCTATTTTGCTTCTCTAGGGAAGCTCAAAGCGTGTTTTGAGCCATTTTGCTTTTTGTTTGGTGTTAGCTTTTAGCTACCCTCATCGGCGGGCTCAAGCGTGTTTTCACTATTTTGCTCTCTACGGGAAGCTCAAAGCGTGTTTTGAGCCATTTTGCTTTTCTTTTCGGGTAAACAACTCGTTGGAAATCATGATAAGACATCTTTGTGGATGAATATCATCTTTATTGATCATGAATATGAACTAATACATATGTTGTCGAAGAATATCGTCTTTCGTTGGTTGTGAATGTTGGTCCCTTGTGGCTTGCATATATCTGTTTTATCTTGAATTGTTTTTCTGCGTAGAATCTACTTAGTTGGTGATGTGCCATGTATTGTCGACTTCTTTTCTATCTTCGGTTATTAACTTGTATGTGCTCGGACCGGTGACTTCGTGACAATGAACGGACCTTCCCATGGGTGAGAAGCTTATGTCGTCGTCCGGTCTTTTTGTATCCTTCTTAGTACTAAGTCTCCAACTTTTAGTGATCGAGGATGGGTACTTTTGTTGTAGTGCCGCCTTAAACCTTGTAGGTATCTGGTGATTGAGGGTAGCATTTACTCTCGACTTCTTACGAGTTGTCGAGTTCTAATCTTCTTGTTTGTTCCGCTTCTCCTTCATCGTATTGTTCTATCTTTGATGATGTCCAGATCAAGTCGTGAGCGAAGACGGCCTCGATCCGTAAACTAGGAAGAAGGGTGAATGGCCTGTTGTTTCGCTTATTTGAGTTCGTAGCCCCATACTACTTTTGGTAATTCTTCAATCCATTTGGACCCATAGTCAACTAGTTCTTCAGATAACCTTGGTTTTAATCCGGCTAGTATGAGTCCATTGGCCCTTTCTACTTGTCCGTTGGCTTTCGGATGTGCAATGACGCGATAGTCTATCTTTGAAACCACAGTCTTGTGCCCAGCTCAACTCAGAATGTGAAGGGGAGCCTAGATCTGTGATGATTCGATTGGGCATGCCAAAGCGGTGCGTAATTTCTTGGATGAATTCGACGCGCTTTGGTTATACTTGTAGATTCATGAGTGGTTTGTATTCAATCCACTTGGTGAACTTGTAGATTGCCACAAAGATGTACTGTCGAAGCCGCCCTTTGCTTTCTTCAGAGGTCCCACTTGATCCAGCCCCCAGCAGGAAAAAGGCCAAGCGGGTGGGATGCAGATAAGATTGTGAGCTGGCACATGGGCTTGTCTTGCAAACATTTGGCAACCTTTGTATTTTCTTACAAGTTCTTCTGCGTCTTTTAGAGCGGTTGGCAAGAGAATCCGTGTGAAATGCTTTTCCAACCAAGTATCCTTGAAGCAAAGATGATTTCCATGAAGAACTCGAGTGTATCTCGTCCCAGGATCTCTTTGCCTTCTTCAAATGAAACACATTTCAGGAGTACTCGATGATCTTTGCTCTCAGAGAGTCTATCTCCTACTAAAACGTAGTTTTTGCTTCGCGAACAACTTGGGTGGCTTCCGCTTTTTTTTTCGGGTAATTTATTTTCTTTGATGTAGTCGATGAAAACTTGAGTCCATGAGGTGTTGATTACCAAGATCTAAACGCCTTTAGCCTGAATTTCGTTGGATGTCTCACCGGGTTGTTTGATAGAGGAACTCGATAGCTCTTCTATAAATACATGGGTGGAACCTTTGCTCATCTCGATCCGAGCTTGGCAAGGACATCTCACGCAATGTTGGAATCGACGAAGACGTGTAAAATTTCTAATCCTTGGAAATATTTTTCAAGTTTCCGTATTTCAAAGACAAAGAAGCACCCATGTTTTCTTTTGTGCAATCCCAATCTTTGTTTACTTGGTTGATGACTACTTGTTGAATCGCCATATCGAGTAATCTCTTTATTCCAAGGGTAATTGCCACTCGTAGCCCGTGGATGAGGGCTTCATATTTCGCTTCGTTATTTGTAGCTTGCCATAATATCTCGAAGGACGACTTGAGTTGTTTTCCTTCCGGAGAAATGAGTAGAAACGCTGCTGCGGCTCCGCCTAGTTTGAGCGACCCATCAAAGTACATCTTCCAAGTGATCAAGGATTGTATCTCGATAAAGGTCGCTGAATTTCATCCACTCGCCACAAAATCGGCAAGGGCTTGAGATTTGATTGCTTTCCATGGGGTAAAGTCGATGTTAAGAGCTCCAAGTTCAACTGCCCACTTTGATATACGTCCTGTCGCATCTCTGTTGTGTAAAATGTCTCTAAGTGGGAAGTCTGTCGCCACGGTAATTTTGTGGCTTTCGAAATAGTGGCGAAGCTTGCGTGAGGTGATAAGTAGGGCGTAGAGTAGTTTTTGTACATGCGGGTACCGGATTTTTTATTCAGACAATACTCATTTGATGTAGTATACCGGTCGTTGTACTTTGTACACACGTCCTTCTTCTTCTCTTTCCACGACTATTGTCGTGCTGATAGTAGTCGCCGCAATGTATAGCATCATGTCTTCATCTTTCCTTGGGGGTGTGTGAATTGGTGAGGATGTGAGATATGCTTTAAGTTTCTTGAAAGCTTCGTCAGCCTCCTTTGTCCATTCAAACTTGTCTGTCTTCTTTAGTAGTTTAAAGAAGGGTAACCCCTTTTCTTCGAGTCTTGATATAAAACGATTGAGGGCCGCGCCGCATCCTGTTAGTTTTCGAACATCTTTGATACTCCTAGGTTGCCTCATTTTCGTTATAGCTCGAATTTGCTTGGTGCTTGGCTTCAATCCATGTTGATCGACCAAAAATCCGAGTAGTTGCCACGAAGGAACTCGAATACACATTTATTTGGGTTCAATTTCCATCTCCATCTCTTCAAGTTTTCAAATGTTTGCTTTAAATCTTCAATCATGGTGTCTGGGTTCTTTGTTTTCACCACTACATCATCCACGTATGCCTCCACATTTTCACCGATTTGATCTCCAAGGCAAGTTTGTATAGCTCTTTGGTATGTGGCACCAGCGTTCTTTAGTCCAAACGACATGGTCTTGTAACAGTAAGCACCGAACGGGTAATAAAAGAAGTCTTGCTCTGGTCTTGTTCTTTTAATGCAATCTGGTGATACCCTGAATAGCAATCGAGAAAGGATAATAGTGCGGACCCCGCTGTTGAGTCGACTATCTGGTCAATGCGTGGTAGCCCGAATGGATCTTTTGGGCAATGTTTGTTGAGATCCGTAGTAGTCGGCCTTTACACGCCACTCGTCTGTGTTCTTCTTTTGCACAAGGACCGGGTTTGCTAGCCGATCCGGATGAAGGATTTCTCCGATGAATCCGCCGCCATCGCTTTTTGTGATTTCTTTTTTAATCGCTGCCTTTTTGTCGGGTGAGAATCGTCAGAGTCAGCTGCCGCTTACTGTGCTTGGAGTTTTCATTAACATCAATTTCAGGTTTCACCAACTCTCTTGGGACACACTGGCATGTCGGCCGGCTTCGGCGAAGATATCTTTGTTGTCCCGAAGAAAGTTGGTGAGCGCTGAGTTCTATTTTGCCGAGAGGTGAGCACCGATGGTTCTTTGTCTTGGAGGTATTGCCGGTGTCCAAATCGATTTGCTTGACGTCGGCTTCTTTTGGTGGTGTGATGATTTGGGCTTTTTAGCGGTATTTCTAATTCTTCTTGGCTTATCTCTGCAGCAAAGAATTGTGGCTATTTGTTTTCTCCCATTGTCGGTTCGTGCTTTTGCCGCAATTTGGATTGCCCGAACGTCGCAGATCAAAAGCACGCTTCAAATCGCTTCAAGAGAAAGGATACCGTTGGGTCCGGCATCTTAAGCAATAAGTACGGGTAATGTGGTATTGCCATGAATTTTGCCGATCTTTGGGCGTCCGAGGATCGCATGATATGACGAATCAAGTCTGCGACCTCAAATTTGATAAACTCGTTCGATAGTTCGCAGGAGTTCCAAAAGTGACGGGTAAAGTAACTTGTCCGAGTGGCATGGCCGCTTTTCGGGTACTATTCCGTAAAAGGGAGTGCTTGTTGGTGTAATCATCCCAGCGAGTTGTAGTCCCATCTTCCTTAGTGTTTCTGAAAAGATGATGTTGAGTCCAGCTCCCCCATCGATTAGTACTTTGGTGACAGTCATACCGGCAATAGTTGGGTCTAAAACCGATTGGGTAATGGCCTCACGCTCCCTCACGCAAGTCCATTGGTCTCTCTTGAAAATTGGATTGATATTGTGACCAATTGAGATATCTTGGTGTAGCCGGTTCTGCTTTGTCATGATGGTTCGTAGTGCTAGTTTTTCTTGACGTTTGCTTGTGCAATCTGGGGCTCCTGCGAAGATTACTGCTACCATTCCCCTGGGTTTTTGAAATCCTTTGTCCTCGTGGTTGTCTTCGTCTTTCTTGTGATTGTCCTCTTTGGTGTTCTCCTTACTATCTTTTCTCGTATCGATCATTGAAAGTGTAGAGTTTCCGATGGTGTGTCTCCGTTAGGGTATAATGGGCAACGATGTTTTCAATGTCTTCATATCTTCCGGGTTTGGAAAACTTCTTTGATTTGTCGGCCATTGCCACGGTATTGTACGGGTCCACGCTTTCTTTCTTGATGTACGTTATTTCGATGATTTTGCCTATCCGGGTTATCTTGGTTGCTTCTATCCGGGAACCTTTCTCGTGTTTTTTCTTCTGCAGTAATCATTTTTTCTCATTGTCGTCTCAATTCTTCATTGTTTCTCGGATTTCTTTTGCGAAGTCTTGAAATTGCCACCTAGCCATGATTCCGTGAGAGAAAGCTTCAATTACTTCTCGCTCGGTGATGTCATGCACTTGAGCCCGCATTCACCGAATCGCCGATAGTAATTTTCGAGACTTTCGCCCCCTTTTGCTTGAGTCCTTTCGGTTCGGCATGAGTGATCGGGTGTGTGATGATACTGCGAAATTTTCGCAGAAAGCTCTTTGCAAGTCTTCCCAAGTTCGATCGATCCACAGGTTTAATTTATCAAACCATTGAGGGGCATCGTTTCCATTGCCATGGGAAAGAACAAGGTTTTGATATCATCGTCTCCTCGGCTAGTTCAATTGATTGTGAATATATTACGAGCCATTGTCTTGGTTCGGTTTTGCCATCATACTTGGAGTGATTAGACGGTTTGAATTTGTGAGGTAATCGAATCGATGCCAACCTTGTTTGCAAAACAGGGGAATCATCATGCGTTAAGCTTCCTTGAATTCGGATTCGGCTCCTTCTTCCGCCAAGTGTTGTTTTGATGGGAATAATTTCGCGAGGTCGTGCTGGTAGCCCTCTACTCCCGGTCTTCCTTGGTTGTTCAAATTGATGGCCCCGACTATGTTCCCTCCTACTTTTCCCGTTATGGCTTCCTCACTTTGGTCCAAGTCTTTCAAAAGCGGACTTCCTTTGATTTTGATCTTCTTGCCTACGGGTTGTTGATCCGCGGTATTCTTGATCGGGTTCTCTCTTCATGCGTTCTTGGGATCGTTGACCGGAGCAAGTCCGGAGCTGTTCGTATTTCTCCCCGTGATGTGAAGTTGCCCGAGTTCTTCTAATGCTTCTCGAATCTTATCGTAAGGCGTACTCCTTTGCGCGTCTCTCTTCGCCTCTTGTTGTGATTTTTTTTGTCGTATTCACCAATTCGACTCAGATCTCCGGTCCAGCTTTCTATTGTCGGCCTTGGTGTTGGCGCCCTTGTTTCAACTTGTTTTTCCTTTCTCTAGCCTGTCTCTCGACTCTCGGTTTCTTCATCGTAGCCACGAGCAAAGGGTGATATGTTGGATTCGATTCATCGATGACGACATCGGGTGCTTCGGGGGGTTTAATGGTGACCGAGGACATCGAACCATCAAGACTTCCCGTGCGTGAGCTGTTCCGTTATTGTCGTTAGTTTTCATAATTGTCGAGAGTTTGATGACTTGAGCAGCGCCTCGACGTCAGAGATTGAGTCCCCTCTTGGTAAGGTAGAATAGTTGTTGTTGTTGTGCCGACTAGTTGGGTTCCGCTATCCTCGAGAACGGATCTCGCCGATGGATGATCTGATCTTGCGATGTTATCGTTAGAACGAGACCCTCCCGAGCTCCCTGTCGGTGGTATCCCAAGTGTTGATTTGAAAAACCTTTCAAATCATCCCGATAGGATTTTGTCGTGTTGTCCGGCCCAAATGGAAAAGAACTCGGCCTTTTTTGAAAAATTTCGAGGGTAATCCGAGTTGTTTTGGGTTGTATTCTGGAATCTTGCCAAACAAGGACTCGACTTCTTGAAAGCACTCGAATAAGACTTCATCTCGGATACGGAGCTTGAATTCGAGTCGGATGTGTGTAGCTGTGGAATCTTATTCGAATCGGGTAATATGAGCTGCGCGAATCTTCTAACGAGCTGATCCATCGTAGTTGTCGAAATAGAGGATTCTTCATGATGATCCGGATCTTTGAGGAGATGACTTTGAAGCTTGCCGTAGTTGTCTGCCTCGCAGATCCACGAGCCGAAGATGAAAATCGATCCCACCGGGAAGATCATGTTATTGAGGTCCATCGAGGTCTCGGATGCAAAGTCGCCAAAGGCCCCTACCTGGCGCGTCAGCTGTCGATGTTTTACCACCGATAGCCTGCCACAGGGGTACCGTGGCAGTATAGTTCGGGCTTCGGCGTATGCTGAACTCGATGGTAAACGCAAGAGACAGTCGATTTATCCTAGTTCAGGCCCTCGATCGAAGATCGAGTAACAACCCTACGTCCAGTCAGCGTTTGCCTTTTGCGTTGGATTGATTATGAAGTGTTATGTTGTACAATTGTCCTCTTTCTTTAGGAGCCCTGCCCTCCTTTATATATTCAGGAGGCCGAAGTCCTAATCGGTTTACAATGAGATTTCCTAGTAGGATTACTTAATAGTTCTATTACTAAGATTACATAGGAAGAATCCTAGTTGAACTAGATCTTCTCTCTCTCTTGCGGGGTATCCTGTGGGTCCCGCATCGACAGTCCCAAACCCTGTTTTTAGTTGACCGTGCTTCGCATGCTGGGTCATTTCGCTGCGTGTCCTACGAACGTTGTCTGTGTCAAGATCTGTAGCATCCCATTTTCGCGTGGCCACGTCATCGTGCAGTGCTCACCAGCTTTGTGCACTATGCGCTTCTCCTTTTCCCAGCATATGGTCGGCTCTTGACTCTCACGCCTCGTCCCTCGTACCAGACCCCCCTTCTCTCTCCTTTCCTTCTTCTTTCGGTGACACGACCGCCCGCACGCCTGCCTCGTCGAGCGGACCCCCTTTCCTCTCCTTTATTTCCCCCTCCGCCGCTCGCGCAGGAAGCGCACCATGTCTCCGACCTTATCTCATAACTTCTCATTCGCGATGAGCGGCGGCACTGAGCGCCTACGCCGGCCACATGGGACCTGTGCGGGCCAACCTAACGGGTTGATCACCAAATCTGACCCGAGTGGCTACACTAAGCGGCGGTGTAAGGTGACACGACTGGTTGGGGATGGCTGCAGCGGCTCGCAGCCATCCGCATTGGCAGCGCCACTGTTTTGATGGGCTAGGGTAGCTATAGGCCTAATTGATTAGCATGTGAGCGTTAGGAGGCTACCATGGACCAGGCCTAGGTGACAGTTGGGGCGGAAGATGACAGAGGAAGGCTAGCCATGTGCGGCCGAGCCGTGCGACGGCGCACCACGGCGGCACGGTCACATCAGCGATGAAGGGGAGGTGGTAGCAGTTCAACTAAGGAGCACAAGGTGGAGAGTGAGTCAAGGCGATGCTAGTTGTGCAGAGGAATTTGCGCGGGTTGAAGTGGTAGAGGCTGGCCATGGCGCGGGCGGTGACGGGTCTTAACGGCGCGGTGGCGGGGCAAAGCTGCAAAATTGAGGCTCGGCTGAGCCGCAATCAAAGTGGGGTAGGGGTGGCTGGAGAGGGGACATGAGGGCAGACGCACGCACAAGAGGGATTGATGAGAGGTGACTCCTCGCAGCTGCGGCGCCGGTGCTATTCGATAGCAGTAGGGAGACGAGAACAAAGAGAGAGAGGGGACGCGGCAGGTGGGCTCGACTAGTCCTCACCTTGGTGGGACGCGAGTGGTGCGATCAGGACACCCACGCGCAGGCGCTACAAACAAGGCGGGCGCGCGTCTAACTGGCGTGGCCCACGTGGCCACAGTGCCTTAAATGACATGGCAACGACAGCTTGGCCACATGAGCGTGGCAGTGGCAGCCTTGAACTGGGCTGGCAGCGGCAGCATCGCGACGCGAGGCTAGTCGGCAGTACGGCGATGCGATAGCAGCACAGCGCGGCCATGGCGGCACCAATGGCGGCACGCGAGGCAGGGCAGCAGGGCACGGGGCCAACGGCTTGCTGCGGCCGGCCTCGGCCAAGCCCAGGTGGCCTGACCGACACAGCGTGGCAGCACAGGGTGACCGCGCGAGACGCGGCCACGTGCGCGGCATGGGGAAGCCGCGCAATGACCGCGCATACGGCGCTAACTAACCATAGACATGTGACGCGCATGAATTTTAAAGCGCTGATCACGACCAAACCGTTGCTCCTAAAGCTAAACCGGCTTCACTACACTCAAGATGGCATATGGAACTACTAAATTGAATCATAGCACTACACCACCCTTTAACCCAATCTCTCAAAATAATTTGCTAAACATAGCAATGTCTAGCTGTGCAGAAGCTTGAAATTTTCCTAAGTTTTTTGAGTTGAACTCTATTTCAAATTGCATTTCTAAGCTGTTGAAAATATTACTAAGCAATATTATTTTTCAACAGCAAGCATTTCATTGTCATCTACAAAGTTTCCACTTCCAACTTTATTTAAGAATCACACACATGTTCTATAGTATTTTTGCTTAATAAAAATTGGTTTTAAACTCTACTTGATATGCATGAACTGTCGAATTAACTTTCGTTTAGTATTTTTATTGATCATTTTGAGTTACAGAAATTGATCTACACACTTTATCACATGCATTAACATATAAACATGATACTCATGACATGTTTTAATAATTGATTTAGGGTGTTACACAATTCACCTAGTGGCACTAGATAACCGTATTAACCGTAAGATGTCTTATTTTAATAGTACGACTATCTATCATAAACCCAATCACACCCTCTATGGTGTCTTGATTAGCGAAATAAAAATAGCCCTATCAAGTATACCTTTGCCTTGAGCCCATTTTTGTTTTTCTCATTCTTCTTTCATTCTTCTTTTCCAAGTTGGAGCACTTGATCTCATCTTTGCGCCGCCTCCATCATCATGAATGCCATCTTACTCCATCACTTGGACTTGGACCACCCTAACTCAATATATTCACTTAGAAAAGGGGTTAGTCCAATAGATTTTATAGATTCCCAAAACCAAGCTAGGGCTTTCAATCATAACTAAGCATCAGAGTCTAAATTGAGGTAAAGATATAATGATGGTAGTGTGACACACACAAAGCTTCTACCTCTACAAAGAATAAGACTAAGCTAGGTCGACATTAACAAAAGAAAGCTAAGGCTCCTACGATCATCTATGCTTAAGTTCAATAGTCTACACATATTCACATATACAAGATATATGGTTAGGACTTAGTTCCACGTCCCCAGGAATGATCGGGTATCACCGAGCCTACTAGTGGTAGCTAGAGGGGGTGACGTCTTACTAATTACCTATGTCATACCTGAACATGGAAGATTATTACAAAGGATATGCATGGCTATCACCAACTGCCGCCTACTCTAGAACTCGTGTTGGTATATCCGCATTTAACGGTGCCGACTAGGCTAAGCACCATTCTTACAGTTACACTAATAATGACACTACTCTTACTCTCCCAGAAAGAAATAAGAGCAGTCCAGAGATATGCTAAACTGATGTCGTAACATGCATGGATCGACTAGACTAAACATGCTTTGTATATAACACATGAGTAAACTATTTAACCAACATACTAATAAGATCGTACTAGAGCAAACGCCTACTAGCATAATAAGATTCCTCAACTATAAATAAGTGGAGGTCGGAGAGCTCATCTGTCGTTCTACGCCTGTGATGAACGTGCGTGTGTTCGGTTGCATTGGTCGTTCTTCCCTCAGCCAACGTTTGTGTGACTGGCCCTACTGGTTCTATGATCGCCTTGCCTGCACGGCGCTTGCCCCCACCAGTGTGATATGTTTCGCCTGTGCAAAAGCCACTCTTGTTCTTCTCACACGGACGGCTCGACAGTGTAAGCCTATTCTTTCATATCATCCTTCTTCCTCATCTGCTCCCCTCCTCCCAAATCGAGCCCACCGCGACAGATTCTCATGTGCCCATACCATTTTGACCAAAGTTGAATCAAGAATCCCCAAACCAGTTACATTCCCTCTCATTCTCTTCAATTTTCTTCATGGGTTTTTTTAATTTGACAGGTCTAAAGAAGTCATTTGGGTTAGAGTTACTTCTCTGGTCTCAGCCTCTGACCTCCTGTAGCATCCGGTTTTAAAAACAAAACCAGATACACACCATATATGAGCCCAGGAAGTCAAATCTTCCATATAGCTACAAATAGAGGTAATATCAATAGACAATGCTTAATATAACATACTTAGTATAAAGGATGTAACCTTAGACAGCAAACAGCGGAAAGACAACTCTGATCTCCGGGTGAAGACTCTAATTCCACAGGGACAACTAACTGGTTGATCACAAGCCTAACTCCTCCAAACTCTAGTAATCTGGTACCAATCCGGAATTTTTATCCAAATAATTAAAAAAATAAAGCAAGCATAAGTACATGTCGTACTCAACAAATATAACATAGGATTCATGAAGCTCAAAAGGCTAACACTGGTTTAACTGCGATTAGCTTTTAATGAGTCATCTTTTAGCAATTGGGTGGCAACAAGTTTATTCACAAGCCCATGTAAACACATGATCAGATAAACATGAATAATGAATAGCATAAACAATTAACCATTAATGAGCATCATCATCATCAGTATCATCAGTATTCATCATCTATTCCGTAAGGGTTCCAAGGCCGCTCGTGACCGTGAGCACGGCTGATATACCAGTTTTACACTCTGCAGAGGTTATACACTTTCACTTTGAGTCGTGATTTACCCTTTCGCCCGAGGTATCTAGCCTCTTGACCCACAACCTAGGAAGGTCGGTAGGGTTCATTATGAAGCCTTTTAAAGGTCTAACAAGTTAGGGCCGCTAGGTTTCCCCATCAATAAGCATGAACTCCCCTCCAAGGAGTGACTGACAAAAGACCAAGAAACCAAAATACACTCAACCTTGTTGGAGCACTACTTGCGCCATAAAGGTAACCACTAACAAGCTAGAAAAGGTCCTCATACTTGACTAAAGCCAGAGCCATGTGACCCTCGCAGTTGTACTGTAAGTCCCAGATGATCACTTACAGATAAATCCTTAGGGAGAGAAATCTAGAGCACCATAATAATAGCCCAATGCTCTAGCCCCCTGATTTCATGTTGCTAAAAAGCATCTTTTAGTGTTTATTGGATATACTATTAGTCAAGTTACAAGATCATGGTTGCATTTGAGCACTAGCATCATACTACCCAATGCAATACCCCATAGGAATCAAGGTACACGGTAAAAAATACTAGGATATCCTTAGTGGTAATCAAGATAGACACATGCAGCATGAATTAAATGATTAAAGGTGTGTAGGTCAACAAGGAAGATCCCATGCTATACTTGCCTTAAACTCATATCCTTCTTCTATTGAATTGTAACCTCCAAAAAACTTCTTCTAGATCACCAACTTCTTCTATATCACCAACGCAAAGCTCACCGACTGGACATGATCATAAAGCACCACACAAGCATCCATGCAATCATACATGAAGCAAACAATAGAACTAAATTAGAATAGTACACCAACCATAAAATTAAGATGAAAAGTTTGTAAAACGAATCTACGTCTCGCTACGAACACACAGACGTAAAAAGCACGCTAATCGGAGCTATAACAAAAAAGTTATGAATTAAACAAGATTTCCTTTAATAAAATAATAAATTAAATCTAACTTCAAATTTTAAAAGTTGAAAACATGTTTAACAGTAGGATAAACATGTAGATTACGCAATTACGAATCTAACACAACTTGGACGGGTCAAAATAGAGTTAAAACGTAGAATATATGATGAAAACAAGGTAGTGGCAAAACTGTGATTTCTGGAACTTATTTTCGAATTAAAACAAATCGAAATACGGTTTTTAAAACAGACCAGGGATTGTGGATACAAATAATAAGAAGGACAGGGGCTCTTTAGCAAGATGGTTGACGAAGGGTATGGGTGAATCTAGGCCGTCGGATCGAGATTGGACGATCTAGATTAGATCGGAGAGAGGGAGGGTGAAGTTGCCGGCCATCAACAGTAGAGGACACGGTGGAGCTCCATTACCGGCGACGAACGAGCTTGCCGGCGCACATGGATAGGGCCCTAGAGGCCACAGTTTCACACGGAAGAAGCTCAAGGAGATAGAGAGGGAGATGGTGAACCCGATTGCAGGGTTAGAGACTGCCGCGAGAGCACGGAGACGACTCAAGGCTCGCCCGAGCGGCTCGGGTTGTCCGGTGAACCCCCGGCCATGCGAAGCATGAGATAGAGAGCGAGAGGGAGAGCAGGCAAGGTACATATGGGTTCCTTACCTATGTGCGGCACTCAGGGGAGGTCATCGCGGCGACGGAGAAACATCGGAGCGGTGAAGCGAGCTCGGCAGCAGCGGCTTAGGGTTGCGGTGGCGCTGGAAGCTATGGCGAGGCGGCGGCTTGCGCTAGGGTTTGCGATGGCGTTGCTGCTCGAGGCGAGGGCTCCAATTTATGGGGCGGAGAGGTGTGGGGCGCACGCCAAATCCCGAGAAGATCGGGGTGGCGGCAGATTCTGTCCCGGCAGTGTCCGTATCGAGCACGAGAGGTAGGGGATGACGCTGACAAGCGGGCCCGAGGTGGCAGCGAGAGAGAGAACGGGACCCGGCTGTCAGCCAAAGGGAGAGAGGGAAGTGGTCGCGCTCGTGGCTTGGGCTGTTGGGCCGCTTGTTGGCCTGCGGGATGGAGGGAGTGGAGGTCGGGCTAGGCCTTTCGGCCTTAGTGGAGAGGGAGCGGGGCAGGCCGAGCGGGCCAAAATGAGAGGGGAGGAGAGAGAGAAATCCTTTTTCTTTTTCTTAATTTCCAAAGCAATTTTCAAATGAGTTTTGAATTCTCTTTTGAGTTTTAGATCAAAACCACTCATCACAATAAATCAAATGCAATGGCATGTACGCTCAAACATGTTGCTACCTTATGATAAATTTTAATTTAATGAAAATTTATTATTTACCTATGTTTTCATGAGCACAAAATACATAACTAAATCATTTTATCTCTATTTCAAAAAGAAGCAAATTTTAGGGTGTTACACCTCCATGTTGATCTCTTCTATGTGGTATCTAGGTGCTTGGTGACAACATACATGCCTCTATGAAATAAAATGAAACAATAGTTCATATCCCCTATTTTTCTTAACAAAATATTTTATTTAATTTACATCTCTAGACGATCTGTGTACATGGTAGGAACCTAAACTAATTTTTTGCTTGGATCTACAGTTAATCAATTCAATGATTACAGACTATATGACATGCTATTCAACTGCAATATATCTTCACACTATAAAAGAACGAGTACTTTGTGGGGAGCTATCCCTCTTTCATAACCGTCTGATCTTGACACCATTTCATATGAGCCTTCCATCGTCCAAGATCTTACTCTCCCTCATTGATAACCGTTCGATCTAGATGTCGTGTCATATGAGTCTTCCGTCATCCGAGATCTTACTCACGCCCCCTCAATCCCATGGCTCGACTCCCTCTCGATCACGTACGCCTGCGCAATGGACTTAATCACACAGCTCGACTCCCTCTCGGTCACAGCTAGCCCCTAACCGTGTCCTACCCAGTTATCATGCATGGCCTTTCTATATGCACACGTAAATCTAATCTAATTCGGTTGAATTCTACGTGTCCAAGTCTTAAGTCGTTTGGTCCAATAGCCACATGCGACGTAACAGGGCCCAACTGTGATTTTGCGTTCACGTCATAAGCCGTACCTGAAGCCAACACCTAAACTTCACGTGTCATGCACGACACGTTCATGCACATGCACCATGCCCAAACTTTTGTATACTGATGATTGTTTGCCTCAGATTTGAACCTTGTTCTATATGACCCGATCAAATCGAACAAGCACTTGACATCTATCTTTATTGTATATCGACAATTCAATTAACATTTCCATTGCATTTCAAATGGTTTTTAGAAACACGTGTGTGTCGCACGTGCATATTTGCTAGTATTGATTAAAAAGCTGGGTCTTCATCGATAAGTGTTTCCCACCACTATTGCCTTATGATCCTTATTCATCTTCTGTCATGAACAAGATGATAACAATGAACATTTCTACCATTTACTCTCTTTTGAGAATTATAAGACTTTCTTTCTATCATTTATTGATTGTTCAAAAGTTATAACACTTAATGATAAATCTTCTTTGATTATGTTCATGGATTGTGTCTTTTGTCAGAGTTTTAGCCATTAAAAGAACTTAAGCTAAGAATGGGCATTCACCAATTTACTTGATACAACTTCGTTTCCTCATGTTATATATTGGAAGGTAAATTTTCTCTACTATCACCAATTCTTTTTGCCTCTATGCTTCTTGGACATATTTAGCCTACACATAAGATGCTTGTCAACCTTATGCACGGTATACATCAAAAATGAATATTCCATTAAACTAGAGCAAAGTCTTACAAGGGAAAATGAGATGCAAACTATATGCCAACTCACTAAAGCTACTCGGGAGCTGAGGACTATCTCAATAAGCATATCTCCACTAATACTCAACGCTAGGATTACATGTGATAGCATAGAGGAGCTTTTGCATGGTGTGTGTGGAATGAGGGGGCCTTATTGTCCTTTTATAGCTAAGGGAGACCTCTGGAGGTGATTGTATGAAGATGTTGTTGGGAAGATTCCCTTGCAGGCAGTGACATAAAACATGTTGTATTTGTCATTATCTAATTGTCACAGAAGCCCATATTTCTTGTAGTGGAAGCTCACGCCAGGGGGTTCGGCTGAACCCTCGGATGCACCACCTTGGCTTGGACACTCGGTTGTGAGTTCCTCGCGAAGTTTGGGCCTAAGAGCTAGACCTTGGGTTTTGGCCGAACCCCTTGGAGGCCTAGGTTCGGTCGCCTGGCCTAGGTCCTCTCGGGCCCAACTTCGTTGTGTCAGTTCTCCTATGGGCCTCGCTTGTAGATCTTGTCGTGCCACCTCGTGTTGGGCCAGATAGTAGTGATTTTGGCCTTTTGGTCTTTGTATGTGCCTGTGCGGCGATCGTTTGATCGGAGTTGAGCATCTTCGCAATTTGCACATGTATTCTTTGTGCTTTCGTGGAAAAGCTTCTGTATACACATAAACTCCAAGTACAAGTGGAAACATGTCATTTGAAACTAAATATGCATGTAAGAAATATAATTTTTCTTTATTTCCGCACATTTCATATAGAGCAGACGCCTGAAACATGACTTCTGTTCTAGTGTCACTTTTCAGTCGCGTCGCCGCTGTGCTGAAAGGTCCTAATATGGCTAAAGGGGGGGGTGAATAGCCTATTTAAAAATCTACAAATCAACTAGAGCAATTTGATTAGTATGACAAATAGCGTAATGCAAACGTGTTCTAGCTCTACAAGGGTTGCAAGCCACCTATCCAACAATTCTAGTTGCAATGAATACTTAGGCACACAAACTAGCTATGTAATTACTCACTAAGAGCTCTCAACCTTGCTACTCTAAAGAGCTCAACTAGATGAATGTAAATAATAAAGCAAGCTTTCAATTCTAATTACACTAAAGAGCTTGTATCAACTAGTTTGCAAGAATGTAAATGAGTGAGTAGAGTGATTATACCGACGTGTAGGGGATGAATCAATCACAAGATGAATATATAGCCAATCACCGGGAGAATGACAAAGAAGAGAGACAATCGATTTTCTCCCGAGGTTCACGTGCTTGCCAACACGCTACGTCCCCGTTGTGTCGATCAACACTTGGTGGTTCGGCGGCTAAGAGGTGTTTCACAAACCTCGTCCACACGATTGGACACCGCAAGAACCGACCCACAAGTGAGGTAACTCAATGACACGAGCAATTTACTAGAGTTACCTTTCGGCGCTCCGCCGGGAATGTACAACTCCCTCACAATCACCGAAATGCCACGAACAATCACCAACTCGTGCCGATCCTTCACCGCTGCTCCAACCGTCCAGGTGGTGGCAACCACCAAGAGAAACAAGCGAAATCCGCAGCGCAACACGAATACCAAGTGCCACTAGATGCAATCACTCAAGCAATGCACTTGGATTCTCTCCCAATCTCACAATGATGATGGATCAATAATGGGAGGGCTTTGGCTAAGCTCACAAGGTTGTTATGTCAATGAAAATGTGCAAGAGTTTTCCTTTGAGCCGGCCATGGGGCTATAAATAGAGCCCCCATCAAATAGAGCCGTTGTACCTCTTCACTGGGCAAAACACGCTCTGACCGGACGCTCCGGTCATACCGACCGGACGCTGGCCCTCGGCGTCCGGTCGCCCGATGGACGCCACGCGTCACCCTTTAAACGTTGTTCGCAGATTTCAACGGCTACGAAGCTGACCGGACGCCCGGTCAAAAAGACCGGACCAGAAGCTGAAGCCCCAGCGTCCGGTCGTTTCCAGAAACTCCCTCCCGAGGCATGTTTTTTCGACCGGACGCGTCCGTCCACCTTGACAAGATGAGACCAGCGTCCGGTGCTCAACCCTACCCATTGTGTGCGTCGGCGGCTACCGACCGACGTGACCTTTCAGCTCGTCCGGTCATTGAGTGATTTGGGTCGTCCGGTCAAGAGACCGACGCCAAAGATCATTTCGACCAACTCCATTTCAACTCTAACTTCTTCACCCTTGCTCAAATGTGCCAACCACTAAGAATTTTGCATCCGGCGCAATAGAAAATAGACATTTCATTTTTCCAAAGCGTTGAATCCGCCTCAAGAAGCTCAAGGGAGGGAGAGAGGACCCAAACCCATCTCAACCCCGCAAACACCTTGTGCACACGTGTTAGCATATTTTCACAAATATTTTCAAGGGTGTTAGTACTCCACTAGATCCTAAATGCATATGCAATGAGTTAGAGCATCTAGTGGCACTTTGATAACCGCATTTCGATACGAGTTACACTCCTCTTAATAGTACGGCTATCTATCCTAAATGTGATCACACTCACTAAGTGTCTTGATCACTAAAACAAAATGGCTCCTATATTTTATACCTTTGGCTTGAGCCTTTTGTTTTTCTCTTTCTTCTTTTCCAAGTTCAAGCATTTGATCATCACCATGCTATCACCATTGTCATGATCTTCATCATTGTTTCATCACTTGGAGTAGTGCTACCTATCTCATAATCATCTTGATAAACTAGGTTAGCACTTAGGGTTTCATCAATTAACCAAAACCAAACTAGAGCTTTCATGTGCCCGTGCCTCGCACCCGCTCTACCCCCACCACCCCACCGGAGATGAAGACAACGACGATAGCGGCGGGTGGCGGTGGCCTCCCTCTCTGGCCTCTTCCCCTCTTTCTTCCCCAAATCCGGCCGGCATAGAAGGGGTTCTGGGGGGGAGACAAGCCGACCAGACAGTGGGGATGGGGCCGGGCGGCTTTGGGTCCTGGAGGTGGCAGGCCAAGTCAGGGCGGGGGCGTCGCGGCCATTCTCGCCGGAGTTAGAGAAGAAAGTGATGGCGGAAGGGGGGAGAGAGGAGGCCGCCACGGGAGCGGTAGGGTCTCGTCGGAGCTCTGGCGAGACCCTACCACGCCGCTGCGGAATGGTGGGCGGCAGCGGGGGCGAGGAGCGGCTGGTGTGGATGTGATGTCGCGAGGTGGAAGATGAATAGTGCCTAAAAAGAGGGCAGCTGTTGGATTAGAAATCGACGGTCACAGTTCGTCGCCTGAAAATTAGCTACGCCCTTATTCCCGAGATATTTGACGGTTTAGTATCTACTAGTGACCGTCGGCTGCATACCTCCTTGGTACTAACGTGAAGGCCATATCCACGTGTGATGTGACCGTGGCCCCGGCCTACCCGCCTGCAGCCCAGTCGTCCGCTTGCCTCGTTCTGCCGCTCACGACGCGATACGCCATGACAAAAACACGAGCGCCAGACGCCAACCTGACCACTTTGAGGGAGACACGGTTAAGATGCCAGCGCTCGCTCGCCATTGGGCGAGGCTCGGCGTTGCCCGCCTACAAGGGCCTTTCAAAGTGAACTTGGATGACAAATTCAGTAAACAACCGTGCAATCATCAGTGCCTTTCCTGTTTGTTTTCGCTTATAACCGAGAATCCCGCTTAGAATTTTCTTGATTCTCGGTTGTGGTAGTTTAAAGTTTTGAAGCGGCAGCTAGAAAAATCAGAAGTAATCAAAGACTTCCTCTTATTTTTCAACTATTAGATTTTACTAAACGAGCCTTTTTTTTTTTTTTTTTTTTGGGAACTACTGTTGCCTTTTTTCAAGTACCGTATTTTTCAACTATTAGATCTTACTACACGAAAGACTGTTGTTGTTTTTCCAAGTACCGTAAAATTTCCTTGGAGACATGTTTGATTCAACCAGAGAATTGAGCTAAGCCTAGATATTTCCAACAAAATGCGTATATACGAATATTATTTGCTAGCAGAACGTCAGCACACCGTGATCGAAACCAAGGTACACGCGGCATATCCTTGTAGAATAAATATGTCGCCGGAACATGCATAGCTAGTCGTGATAGTAGCGAGGGAACAAAGCATTTTATTCGCGGCATATCCCGGCAAAAACATCTGCTTCGGCTCCCATACATCGCATAACATAAGGACACACCCCTCGTTCTCATCGTGCATTCTTGTTAACCCGGATGCAGAATGCAGAATGCAGAATTGCAGATAACGACTTCACGGATGGCATGCTCTCGCTCGCGTCGCCGAGATCGTGGCCGCGACTCGGGCGCACGATGCTGGAAGCCCTGGCTTATCTGAAAGCCTGAAACGTGAGGCCACGGTGCCGTCGTGCGTCTCGTTTATTCCATCATCAGGACACACTAAAAAATAGCTATGGATGGGTGCAGGGCTGCAGGTGCAGTGCAGTACGGTCCTCGTTTGGTAGGCAGCAGACGGTGAGTGTGCATCGGTTGAAAAAACGAGTGCGAATGCACGGACACCAAGTGAAACGTCTCCACAGGTCAGACGACTCTTTATAGCTCTGCAAGGACCGACTGAACAACGTGTCACACAGAAGTTGTCTGCACAGCCCGTGTGGCAATTTTCACACCACTGTCGGTCGCTGTTTGGCTATAGAAAAAACAATAAAGTATCTCTTGTAAGTTGTTTTTTAATTGTACTATTTGATTGTGTAAAATTATTATCCAAAAAATCTTAAAAGTTCAGACACCTAGAATATAGCAATTTCTTTAACTTTATGCTTACATTTCTCTTTCGGAGTACTCGTCGGTTTCACCGCTCGATTCGCAGTGCTACGGGCACAACAGCTGCTTGAATGAAAAGTACTAATATTTGCGTGAGCTAGTTCCAAACCGCTTGTAAAAAATTGTACCCCATTTCCACGCTGTAAATGACAGTGAAAATTTAGGGTCCAATCCAAAAGAAAAATGAGAAGAAAAGTTGAGTTGGGTTTCAAGTTCGTCCGCTGGCACTGGCACCAGACTTGCGTCGCGAACCAACTGATGAAATCAGAAGCTTCGAATACTAGTATACTGCAATGCGTTTGTTACTGATGCGGTAATCATCAGGTCAGCTGACAGCCTGCGCGAGCGAACGACGGCAACAAGAAAGACGTTGCGGTCGCAGCGGCGACTCCCAAACGCACCCGCCTCGGTAACACAGCCCGCGCCCCTATTCTTAGCTCGCCACGAGGCCGGCGCGGGAGCCGTGTCCGCTGTCCGCCCGCCTCCCTGCGCCATGCGCACCCTCTCCACCCCTCGAGCACGTCGCTGCCAAAGCTAGTGCGCCGCACGCTTCCACGCACGACCACACATCGTCTCCGCCTGCCGTGTCCATGGCCGGCGAGGCCGCCGCCGCGGCGGCGGCCGGGCGGCTCCTCCTAGCCGCGGCGCTCGTCCTCGCGGCGTGCACCGTCCCCGTGGCGGCTCAGGCCAAGTCGGAGGCTGACGTGCTGAACGAGTTCAGGGCGGCGCTGCGGGGGCCGGACGGCGGCCCGCCGAGGGAGCTGAACCAGTGGGCGACCGCCCGGGGCGCGCCCTGCGTCGTCAACGCGACGCAGTGGCCTGGGGTGAAGCGCTGCATCAATGGCCGAGTGGTGGTCCTGAAGCTGGAGGGCCTCCGGCTGCAGGGCGCCGCGCCGGACCTCGCGCTGCTGGCGCCGCTCCAGGGCCTGCGATCGCTCAGCCTCAGCAACAACAGCCTCACTGGCGCGTTCCCGGACGTGTCCGCGCTCCCCGCGCTCAGGTTCCTCTTCCTGTACCAGAACAGGCTCGCCGGGGAGATACCCGACGGCGCGTTCGCGGCGCTGAGGGGGCTTCAGAAGGTCAACCTCTCCGGGAACGCCTTCACCGGGCCGATACCGAGCTCCATCGCCTCGTCCGGCCATCTGCTGTCCGTCGACCTCTCCAACAACAACTTCTCCGGGCCCGTCCCGGAAGGGCTCCGGAAGTTGGGCGCCAATGTCCAACTCCAAGGTGAGTTAGTTCGTCATGGCTTTTTCCTGTCGTTGACATGAGTTTCTCTTTGATGCATGCAATGGTTACGTTTTCTCTGTTTATTGTTTGGCAAATTTTGCCATGGTGGAGTAGTTTTGAAGAGTTCTCTGTGTTACTGATGGGATGTGCAATTAGTACTTTAGTACTAGGATTTATTAATTTATTAGGACTTTGTAATATTGGAAACTACTTTGGGTTTAAGTTGCTCTTTATATGCATGCCCTGTGGTCAATAGGTACCTGATTTTAATTTAAATTGTGTTTTAGCAAAACCTGGTTGGGTAGGTTGATGCCTCAAGAAACCAAAAAAACCATGGGCTCCAAAAAAGTTTGAGAAAAAACAAAGTTGTTTCTAAGGTCATGGTGCATCATCCAAAGACGAATATATTAATGCTTTGCGTCTCACTAAGTCAAAGATCGAACATGGCCAAACGTATCGGTTAAATCGAACCTGACTGCACAGAATCAAGCATAGCTTAAAATTTTATAGAATCAACGTTAGATGTTTTAAGATGGGTGGAGGGGACCGTGACACCGAGAGGAAGTGAATTAGGCAACTTAAAATTCAACTTTTAAACTATGGTCTTTTTTTCTATCCTTAGCAAAATCTATGCAAAAGATAAACTATCTAAATGTGTAACTATGGTTTTGCTAGGGTGTTGCTATCTCTTCCGCAAAAAGAGTAATACAAACAATGCAAATGTGGAAGCTAAAGAGTAAGGTAGAGATATGCAAACCCGCGTCGACGACTCCGGTATTTTTATCAAGATATCGAGAAGCGCGCAAGTTTCCTCCTAATCCTCGTTGGAGCCCCTCGCAAGGGCCAAGCTCCCGGTCGGTTAACTCCATGAATAGCCTCATGCCTTTCCCACGCGCAAGTGAGTCTCCGACGTGTCTTCCGGTAAGTCTCTCCCGGATGTTCCCCGCCGTCTTCACTATCAAACTTCCGACCGAAACGCTGCGGGCCTTGTTCCCTCCGGTACACGGTGGCGGCCACACCATAAACACGGTTGGTGTGATCTCGTAAGACTACAAGGCCCTCCGATGTACAACAATGGTGCGCGCAACCACCAAATGATAAGAGGTATGCAAACCTCACTAAACACTAGGCCTAAACCTAGAGCAAGCGCATAAGCGGTGGTCTAATCAACCTAATCACTTCGCAAAGCACCTAATGAATCACTAAGCACAATGCAAGTGAAGATCACTAAAACGATGTATCAACACCCTAGATACGTTTCCTCAGCTCCACTCATACCAAATGGCCGGTTGGGGGTCTATTTATAAGCACCATGGAGAAAGTAGCCGTTGGGGACGAAATCCCGCTTTTCTGCTACTGACCGGACGTTGTTGTCATCCTGACCGGACGCGTCCAGTCGTCCCGACCGTTAGAGCGCGATCAACTGATCGGACGCTGATGGCGTCCGGTTACATGCCACGAGCGCGATCAATCGCGATTCGCGCTTAGAACCTGCCATTTCGATCGGACGTTGCGGTTCACATGCCATCGATTTGACGCCGTCCGTCAAGATCGAGTGTGTTTCGGGATGATGAGCGTGCCATCGGTGGGTCCGTCACTTTATAACCTCTCTCGTCGCTGCAGACGCCTTTTCTTGCCGCGCAACTTATCGGAGCGTCCGGTCGCTATAAGGGCTGCGTCCGGTCACTCTATCGAGCATGTTTCTTCGTAATCTTGCATCCGGTTTGGTTCCTATCTTTGTGTTTGGACTATGCTTGATATCTTGGGCCTTCTCTTGTGCTTCTAGGGTCTTGCATATGGTGTTGATCATCGGATCATCATGTCACCTTCGTCCATATCACGTCTTGCACCCTATTGGACTACACAACAATCACTTGCAAATTCATTAGTCTAATTTGGTTGTGTTGGTCATCAAACACCAAAATCCAAAGTAAATGGACCTATGGTCCATTTTTCTTACAATCTCTCCCTTTTTGGTGATTGATGACAACATGACCAAAGCAAGCAAATAATAATAATTTAGAATTTAAAAACTAACTACTTGCTATGATGCAATACAAAGGGCAAGGTTATATGATGCTAAAAGATACCACTTGTAAGACTAAAAGATACTAATTGAAGATACCAATTGTAAAGCTAAAAGGTATCACATGTAAACATCTTTTGAAAACTTATCTTGTCCTTGCAAATGTCCCCATATGGCATTATGGATTTAAGCCTTGCTTTTTGATCCTACAAATTCTCCCCATTACATAGACTAATCAATAATCCACTATCCTCCCCTATCGGGACCATTACCAATTATAGACCATTACCACTTGTAAATTATTATGATCTTGCTTTTGATTCTACAAATTAATGCTTGCTTTTGGTCCTCTAAATTCTTCCCCTTTGGAATCAAACACCGAAAAGGAAGACATTAGTAGCACAAGGAAGGGTCAAATTTTGTGATCCCTTGTATGTGGAGTAGAATATGCCACAAAATTTGACTCTCACATTACATAGACTAAGTTCTCCCTAAATATATGCATACATATGATGGAGAATATAGTTTATGCATAATTGGTAAATTAATGCTTAAGAGAGTTTAATCTATATAATGCATGGAGAAAGCATATAAATACCAAAGTGAAATAAACATGATGATATCATTTAGAAATACCACATGTGGAAACCAATTTGATTTCTACCACTTACAATAGATGGTGGATATTTTGAAGTATGATGCTTAACTCCAGGGACTCCATTTTCCTTGCAATGAGACTACTACACACATGATAGCTTGAAAAGGTGTTAGTCTCAAAGCATCCAACTTATAGAGTAACCTCCCTAAATTTGTGCACACAAGTATGGAATACTTGTAGAAGACATGTACATTGATTTAGAATAAAAATTACCACTTTGAAAGATGACATCACATGAATGTGAGAATCATTTTCGAAGGTGATATTCAAGATAAATTATCTACAATTTGGACTTTGGCATATATTAGATGAACAATTGTAAAACAAGCTATATGCCGTGCTCCTAAACAATTTAAACCATGTAGGTTTGCTCCAAGGGTTAGAAGTGAAACCGAGCAAGCCTATCATAAGATATACCTAGTGTATGCATGACAAAAGATATAAGCATACAAATACAAACCTAGGCATCAAAAGTAACTAGATGCTAAAAGATACCAATTATAAGAAATACCACTTTTAGAAAATACAAATTAAAAGAAATTATATCTAGTTACCTAACATGGGAAGGGGAATTTGGGTCCATAGTATTCACTAACCCACTTGGCAATGACTTTGTCCATAATGATGCACCCCATGAAATGCACCCATACTTTGCCAAGTCTTCAAATTCTCCAAAGTCCATTAGAATTCTCACTTCCCTTTCGGGATCCAAACCTTCTTGGTGCTCTTCATGTTTGAAATAATTTCCTTTAGCACCCAAAAGCGTTTAACCTCATTGTTGGCTTGCTTGTTCACCTTGATAGCCACCACCTTGTTATTTTTCTTCTTCTTTAATAAGTATGGTGTGAGGCCTTCTTATCCACCTTGTTGGTGTAGGTGTTGGAGAGCTTACTTGTTTGCTTTTTCTCTTTATTCTTTGCTCCTCTCCCATTCTTCACCTTGCACTCATAGGACTTGTGTCCTTCTTTGTGGCATATATAACAAACCATAGTTTGTCCTTCATCAAACTTCTTCACTCCCTTGATGGTGTTATCTTGATGAAGTTGGGCTTGCTTCGTCTTGCCTTTTACTTGAGTTAAGTCCTTGGTGAGGCGAGCTAGTTCTTGCTTGAGTTACTCATTCTCCATTGCAACCTCTTGTGTGCATGTATCTAAAATAACTTTCTCAACATAAACTTGGTTGCACAAGGGTGAGCCTAAACATAAATCATTGCAAGAAGTAGAGGCATCCTTTTTAGGCATGTCAAAGATAGAACTTTTGTTTTTAGGTGCCTCCATGGGGGTAGAACCGACGGCTTCAAGATTAGCAACTTTATTAGTTAGCTCATCACAATGTTTATACATAGTTTTTATTTTAGCAAGCAAACTTTTATAAGCATCTTGTGAGCTAGCTAACTTTTTTTTTTAATTATTTTTCTTTACAAGTTGCTCATCATTGATTGTGTAATTATTTGTGTTTGCACTAGTCTCAAGTTGCTCAATTTTAGTAGATAGCTCCATATTAAGATTGGCAAAAGTTTCATATTGTTCAAGCAAAGTAGCATAAGCTTGTTGTGAGCTATCTAGTTTTTCTTTCAATTTTTAAGCTTCTTTTGTTGACTAGTGCACACTTTAGCAAAGTTAAGATTTTCTTGCACAATTTTATCATAAGAAGGTAGCTCATCATCACTATCATTGTCACTATCACTAGGGATAAATTTTTTGTTACCTCATGCCATAAGGCACACACGTGAAGACTTGATGATGAGTGCTTGTGACTTCGCCTCTTGTGATAGTCTTCTTCTTCGCTTGAAGAATTATCCCATGATCTTATTGATGTGAGGGCTTTGTCCTTGCACGCCTTCTTCTTTGTCTTGGGTGTGGGCTTGTTTGGACAAACTTTCACAAAATGCCCCAACTAACCGCATCCATAGCATCCTCTCTTTCTTTGCTCATTTCTTTGATTGGTGAAGATGAAATCTTGAATTTGAATAGGCACACCTCTAACATTGAGCCTTTGGATCATCTTCTCCACCTTGTTGATAAGTTTGATTGATTCTTCATCAAGGTTGGTGGTGGAGGAGGAAGATTGATCATCATCACTTGAATCTTCATCATCTTCTTCTTCATCTTCACTTGAGGAGCTTGAGCTTGAGCTTGTCTCAACTTTCTTGCCATTCATCTTCTTTTTCTTGCTACATGCAAGAGCTTTGCCTTTGCTTGATGAAGAGGCTTCTTCTTAACTCATCTTGCGTGATATTTCAAATGCCATTATCTTGCCAATGACTATGGCCGGGGTCATAGTGCTCAAGTCCTCCATGTTATGAAGAATGGTGATGATGCTTGCATATTTCTTTTGTGGTAGCACGGAGATGATCTTCCTCATGATGTCCGTATCATCTAGCTTTGTTTATCCTATTGAATGGAGCTCATTGATAATTAGATTCAAACGTGAATACATATCACGAACAAGCTCATCATCATTCATTTCAAAGGAATCATAATTTTGTTTAGCTAGATAATATTTTTGCTCACGGACATTAGTTGTGCCGTCATGGATCTCTTGGAGTTTTAACCAAATTTCATGTGTCGTATTTAAAGTGAACATTTGGTTAAACACATCCATGCTAAAAGATTTAAACAAGCAATTTTTAGCTCTAGCATTAAAATGCATTTCTTTTTCTTCACTCTTTGTGGGTTTATCAAGATTCTTAATGGGTTTCATCCCATCACGATTGACTCTCCAAACACCTAAATCTACCGCCTCAAGATGACAAGCCATTCTAGCTCTATAGTAGGGGAAGTTAGTGTTGTCAAAGTGCGGAGGCCTAGAGGTATCCATCCCAACCACTCTAAATAGCGTCGGCTCAACGGTGATTAAGCCAAAGGTCCAAATTGAGCCAACCGGCTCCGATACCACTTGAAGGGGACCGTGACGCCTAAGAGGGGGGTGAATTAGGCAACTTAAAATTTGACTTCTAAACTATGGCCTCTTTTTCTACCCTTAGCAAAACCTATGCAAAAGATAAACTATCTAAATGTGCAACTACAGTTTTGCTAGTGTGTTACTATCTCTACCGCAAAAGGAGTAATACAAACAATGTAAATGTGGAAGCTAAAGAACAAAGTAGAGATATGCAAGCTCCCATCGATGACTCCGGTATTTTTACCGAGGTATCGAGAAGCGCGCAAGCTTCCCCCTAGTCCTCGTTGGAGCCCCTCGCAAGGGCCAAGCTCCCGGTCGGGTAACTCCGTGGATAGCCTCGAACCTTCCCCACATGCAAGTGGGTCTCCGACGTGCCTTCCGGCAAGCCTCTCCCGGATGCTTCCTGCCGTCTTCACTATCAAGCTTCCAGCCGAAACGCCGCGGGCCTTGTTCCATCCGGTACACCGTGGTGGCCACATCACAAACATGGTTGGTGTGATCTCGTAAGACTACAAGCCCCTCCGATGTATAACAATGGTGTGCGCAAGCACCGAATGATAAGAGGTATGCAAATCTTACTAAACACTAGTCCTAAACCTAGAGCAAGCGCATAAGCGGTGGTCTAATCAACCTAAGCACTTCGCAAAGCACCTACGCTAATCACATAATGAATCACTAAGCACTATACAAGTGGAGATCACTAAAATGGTGTATCAACACCCTAGATATATTTCCTCAGCTCCACTCATACCAAATGGCCGGCGGGGGTGTATTTATAAGCCCCATGGAGAAAGTAGCCGTTGGGGATGAAATCCCGCTTTTCTGCTACTGACCGGACGCTGCTGTCGTCCTGACCGGACGCGATCCGGTCGTCTCGACCGTTAGAGCGCGATCAACCGATCGGACGCTGATGGCGTCCGGTCACATGCCACCGAACGCGTCCGGTCGCAATTTCGCCGCTGGAACCTCTCTGTACTCGATCGGACACTGCAATTCTACGTCCGGTCGATTTGCCGCCAGCGTCCGGTCAGTACTGAGTGTGTTACGGGATGATGAACAGTGCCATCGGTGGGTCCGGTCACTTTTAGTACTCAGCATCCGGTCGCTGCTGCAGATGCCTTCTATTGCCGCGCAACTGATCGGAGCGTCCGGTCGCTATAAGGGTTGCGTCCGGTCGCTACGGCTGGTCACTCTACCGAGCATGTTTCTTCGTGATCTTGCATCCGCTTGGTTTCTATCTTCGTGATTGGACTATGCTTGATATCTTGGGTCTTCTCTTGTGCTTCTAGGGTCTTGCTTATAGTGTTGATCATCGGATCATCACGTCGCCTTCGTCCAAGTCACGTCTTGCATTCTATTGGACTACACAACAATCACTTGCAAATTCATTAGTCCAATTTGGTTGTGTTGATCATCAAACACCAAAATCAAAAATAAATGGGCCTAGGGTCTATTTTTCTTACAAAGGTGAATCCTAACTATAATAATATAAGTCGAACATTGGAACACTTTTATGGGAAGATGATTATGATGTTTTTCTTCTACACAATAATGAGTGTTTAGTGTTCAAGCGATGCCAATCGAGCATGGGAGTTGGACAGGTACAGAGCCAGAAACTTCTAAGAGCCCAGACGATTCTTATTATGCATAAATATTTACCTACAGACATATAGTGTCTCTCTTTGATACAAACAAAAAATCCCTTTGCACTTCGATGACGAGCCCAAGCGGCCGCCTTGGGTCGTCGGCTGGTGTCTTTGCCACTAAAGGTGGAGGCATCACAACAACAACCTACTGAACTAGGATTAGTCTTAGCAATGAGTCAGGTGGCAAGGAGCGTCTAGAGATGAGGAAGGATCGTGGGTGGCAAGAAGGCACAGTGGCAAAAGCAACTTGAGGTTATGAGATGTTGGAGTGAGAATGGGGGCTTGATTGCACCTTGGTGAAGGCAATAATAGGCGAGTTGTGAGCATAAGAAGCATCATGTTTGTCGCTCTACATGATTCTAGAGTTAGGCCGAGGATGTGAAGGATTGTTAGGGTTATGTAGTGAGGCGAACCATTGCATCAGTCGGTCGATGGACCATAAATCAGTTGTTGGATTAGTAAAAATACCCAGGCCAAAGACATTAAGCTTGTGTTTGATAGAATTCTCCAAACTAATTTGCTCCAGAAACAAAAGAATTCATAGCAAATTGTTCCAGGACCTGGAGTCATAGTTAGAAGCATTTTTCAGACTATACATCTTAGAGACCAGAAGCCTAAAACCCCTATTTCATAGCAGAGTCAAAATCGATTTCTCCTTAGAAACGTTCCTTCAAGAAACTGGATTCGTGCTAGGCCTAAGAATATGTGTCTTGAACTCACCCTTTAGAATCAACATGGTACAACTCATTCCGTGTCTAGTCTTACCTTTGGTGTGATAATAGAAAAGGAGCTCCAAATAGTTAAATCATTTATGTGGTTATAAACATAATTTGCTTAAAATTTTCTCTACCACGGTAGTTCAGTTGTCACAAGTTTATATTATATTATGCAAATATATATATATATATATATATATATATATATATATATATATATATATATATATATATATGGAATGTAACATAGCACAATTGAGAAAAAAATGGAATAATTGTGGTACTTAAAGCTTGTAATATTCATTGCTAATAACCCCATTTCCTATTATAAGGTATATTGTTAGTGTCGGGAGAAGTCTTTAGAAGCATACTTTGACTATCAACTACTCCTGCAATATATTCCCTCTGCCCCAAAAAAAAAGCATGCAATTCTATGGTCCAAGTTATGTCCCAAAAAGAATGCAAATGTAGGCATTGTAGGTGGGTAGTGTGGGTATTATGGATCATCTTTATATGTGTTCGACTATCTAGAAAATTTCCACAAAACCGCTTCTTCCCCCACTAGTCGGCATTCCTGTGTTTCCTACTCCCTCTTTCCTGAAATATCCAAGCGTTCAAAATTCCTCTCAAATTATAAGGAAATCAAAATGAACTAACCCTTGAACTCAGTTTTAAAAAGGTAGCATTTATATATATATCTACCATTAATTTCTATTACCAAACCAAACATGGTAACCAGGATGGGTCACATCACATATGTTCTAGAATTTGTAAGATGGCTTATATTCCAGGAAAGTGGTAGTACTAATCTACCATTCTTGTTTGTTCCCACAAGCATGACAGTAGTAGGGATATGTGACTTTTCCACTTATTAATTCCTCATTGGAATTTTAGACTCGCATTTTTCCCTGTCGGAGCAAGTATCATCAATTTCTACAAAATCAAATCATAATAGAAGATACATGTAATGTGAATCAACTCATGTAACTTTTATTAACTAATGATGCATATAATCTGAATATTGGTCAAAATTTATGAAGTTGGATTTTTTAAAAAAATCCTAGTACATCCTATACAGTATTTTGAAGCGAGGAAGTAGCATGTGAATCTGTTGGTGCTTCCACTGCACACTGAAACGCTACTGAAATTTCATTTCATTTTACAACGAGAAATGAGCAATTGAGCTCAGAATATTACCGCTAGCATGTAGCTAATTCTTAAAGTGTTCATCTTTGGTCCTTGTCTCACATGCCCTCTGATCCAAACCTTGTCATTGGAATCTTCAGGGAACAAACTTCTCTGTGGCGACTTGGTCGGCACTCCATGCCCTTCCCCTTCCAAGTCCACGAAATCGTCATCCGGGAGCATGAATATACTGATAACCATCGCCATCGTGGTGGTCGCGATCGGTGCAGTCCTGGCCGTTGCCGGCGTCATCGCAGCGGTCCAGGCCCGCCGCAACGAGGCACGCTATGCTGGAGGCGCCGAAACAAAAGGCGGTAGCCCCGACGCCGCCAAGGTCACCTATGCTCCGGCCGTCAAGATCGAGAAGGTATATGCACACGGCAGCATGTACCTGCCAGCCCGGTTCAAACTGCTGTTGACGTTTCCGTATATATCGATGCAAGTAACGTTCGTGACCGCAGGGTGGCATGGATCAGCACGGCGGCGTGGTGACGCCCGCGGCGGGGAAGCGTGGCGGTCGGCGCGACGACCACGGGAAGTTGGTGTTCATCCAGGAGGGGCGGGCGAGGTTCGAGCTGGAGGACCTGCTCCGTGCCTCCGCCGAGGTGCTGGGCAGCGGCAACTTCGGCGCGTCGTACAAGGCGACCCTGCTGGACGGGCCGTCCCTGGTGGTGAAGCGGTTCAAGGACATGAACGGCGTCGGGCGCGAGGACTTCTCGGAGCACATGCGCCAGCTGGGGCAGCTCGTCCACCCCAACCTCCTCCCCGTCATCGCCTACCTCTACAAGAAGGAGGAGAAGCTGCTCGTCACGGACTACATGGTGAACGGCAGCCTGGCTCACGTGCTCCATGGCGGTAAGCAAGCAACGCAAGACATACAATGAATTGTCGCTGCGGCCTGACTGATGGTGGAACTGCAGGTACGAGGTCGAGCCTGCCGCCGCTGGACTGGCCGAAGCGTCTGAAGATCATCAAGGGCGTGGCGCGCGGGCTGGCGCACCTGTACGAGAAGCTGCCGATGCTGATGGTGCCGCACGGGCACCTCAAGTCCTCCAACGTCCTGCTGGACGCCACCTGCGAGCCGCTGCTGAGCGACTACGCGCTGGCGCCCGTGGTGACGCCGCAGCACGCGGCGCAGGTGATGGTAGCGTACAAGTCCCCCGAGTGCGCGGCGCAGGGCGGGCGGCCGGGCCGGAAGAGCGACGTGTGGAGCCTGGGCATCCTCATCCTGGAGGTGCTGACGGGCAAGTTCCCCGCCAACTACCTCCGGCAGGGCCCCGCGGGCACCGACCTCGCCGGGTGGGTCAACTCGGTGGTGCGGGAGGAGTGGACCGGCGAGGTGTTCGACAACGACATGCGGGGGACGCGGAGCGGCGAGGGCCAGATGGTGAAGCTGCTCCAGGTCGGGCTCGGCTGCTGCGAGCCCGACGTGGGCCGGCGCTGGGGCCTCGAGGAGGCGCTCGCGCGCATCGAGGAGCTCCGGGAGCGCGACACCGCCGACGACAGCAGCACCGCCTCGTCGTTCCTGAGCGACGGAGAGCCGGCGGCGGCGTCGCGGCCACCAGGCGAGCCGCTGTCGCACTCCGAATAGAGACAAACACAGTGTGGTTTCGGCGCAAACGTTGTGTGTGTGTGTGTGTGATGTCCGTGTACCATGGTGGCATACGTTTGTGGGAGGCGCGGGCGGCGTCGTTTATTAATTTCTTCAGAGACGTGCGTGACGGCCGGAGATCGTCGGGGTGTGCAAGTGCATGCAAGCTTGTCGGACCATTTTCCAGCGTGTGTAAATTGAATGTTAAATTTTGTTGAACAAAAAGGGGAGGTGTCGTGGTATAGGATAATAAGGCCGTTTGATTTTTATTTGCGTTATATATACGTAATAATCCGTACAAGCATTGTTGTTGCAGGTGGTATGCAAAAAGTGCTATCAGAACCAGAAAAAAAATTGTTTTCCATGAATAAAGCTGGCTCTTGTGACAATGTGCTACTTTGCATTGGCACACTTTGCAGTTCGATAGAATTGTTGGTGTTCTACCTTTGATTTTCTCTCATGGTCTCGTCTGTGATCAGTAGTGACGCATGCATGCTTCAGTAGGTAGATTACGTCCGATTTGATCGGTAACCCATTGCGCTCCTGTCCGCCCTGTTACCATGGTTGAACCAAACAAAAATCATAAGTGTGTGATGACAAAAATTCATGTTTTCTTCCTACAGTGAACTCGTCAGTGGATACAAGGCGGACACTGGAGGAGAGGCGATGCAGGTGATGCGCTGGTGGTTGCCGGATCTCGGGCACTGGGGCGTTCTCTCATGAGTCAAACACTGGCGCAACCGGGGTGGTAGTGCGTGACAGCACAGGCTCATTGGCAACAGCATTGGCACAGTGGTTGAACTCCACGGGATCGGCTCTTATGGCGGAAGCTGAAGCCCTTCGGGATGGCATCCGAAGTATTCCAGAAGGAACGAATGAACACATCGTGCTGGAAACCAATTCCCAGGAACTGGTGACACCGTGGTAGAAGAGAGGAAACCAACGCTTGGAGATCAAGGCAACTCTGGATGATGTTGAGGAGATGATTGCCAACTTCACCTCGTTTCAGATTCTCCACACTAAAAGATGAGCGAATTTTGCAGCACACTTATTATGCGCTCAACATGCTGCTTCTTTTTTAGCCTCTTTTGTTTGGGCTGAGGCCCCCTACCTTCTTGCAGCCTTGTCTGCAGTTTGATTATAATATTGCTGCTTAATTAATGAAGCGTTGTTCCAGAAACAAAAATCCTTGTTTTCTTCTTACCAAGCCGCAATGGCCGGCTTCCTCCACACATAGCAATTTTTTTTTTAATTTTAACACTTTTTAAAACTAATTTTAAATCTAATATTTTCGTTTTTTTTTAACTAACACTTTTGGCCGCGCCTATTTTCCTGGCGCGGCCAAATGTCTGTGCCGTGCCATGCATGGTGGCGCGGCACATGGCTGACGTGGCGGCGACCAGGAGCGCTGACCGCTGACGGGGCAGGGCCTGCCGCGCCAGCGATCTTGGCGCGGCAGTGCCGCGCCAGGGGTCATGGCGTGTCTGGGCCAAATAAAACCCCGCGGCCTGTCATGCCAGCCCGAGCAGCAAGCCTGCCCGCCACGCCCGCCGCCAACCCGGCGGTACCTGGACGGTTTAATAGGAACGCGTCGCGCCGATGGTGGGAGTTATTGTAAGTATTGTTTGACGTAAAATGAATAGTGAATTTGTTTATATATTTTGTTAAATTTTTTCAAGGCCGAATAGAGAAATTGATAAGGCAATTGATATTTTTCCGTCTTTCGTAATACGGTTAACCACCATGTTAACTAATCGATTACGAAAAATTAGATCGGATTGAAACGAATATTTTTTAAGAGAACGAATTTGCCTTTTTGGCCCCATATTGTAGGATCGACGGCGACGCGACCATGGACCCCGGCTTCCTCGACCCCTCGCGTAAGACGCCGGCCACCGGTGTCGAGATACCCCGGGACTGCCTTTTTTTGAACTAGTTGCTACTTAATCTCGCAAGCAGTGATGTCGCGACGCATTGAAACGAATATGAAGCAAATAACATAAGTTGACAAGCTGCCACATAAGTTTGACTTAAGTTCGACATAACATAACCAAATAAGCCTGCAAGTTTCGGACCCCAATAATAGTTGGACCTAACAAACTAAGACCCAGGACAGTAAGGATTCCTCGGACGCCTCTGTCTCTTCGGATTTGTTGGCAACACATTGGGAGTGTAGCCAACGTCGGTGTGGTCGCGTCACCGGTGCGTATGGCTCATACCCTGCAAATATGTGATATGCACGATTACTTAGAATTCTTTGTGATCGTTAGTTCATGTAGCCTACGTATTTAAAGAAACTACCTTTGTTAGTACATGTGATGCTCCTTGGGTGCCAAGCAAGGCACCACCTAGCTGAGACATGCCGATCTCGTCCTGCGGCCAATCTTCCCACTTGTCGTTGTCGTCGTCATCGTCGTCATCGATTGCAGGGTCCTTCCCAACGCTATAATGAGGTGGTGTACGCACTGCGGAAGTGGCACCTGTCACCGGCCTGTCACCGGCTGAGAAGAGTCGGCTGGCGTCCTCAAAGAGGCTGAAGACGTACCACCCGACCGCGCTAGGATTGGCGGTTCCTCATAAGGAGTGTCCATGCAGCTCAACTTTTGAGCTAGCTTCCTACAGCTCTTCTTCACCTTCTGCATAAATAGCCGTTAAAGTTAGCGCATTTCACAAACGCATATACACTAAAGAAACAATTTCAGAACGGACGAGTTTATGTTTATCTCCACAAAAGTCTCGAGAACGCCTGGCCCCTGCCCTCTAGACTCGTGAAGCCGGTACGCTGCTTCGTTGGACATCCTTGACAATTGTGTCGTCTGGGTTTAGAAACGCGGTTGAACAGTTTTAGTATACATAATTAATACCAAATGGATAACAAATTATACCATTCAAGTATCTTACCACGTATCTTTGTAGCGGGGCTCTCTGTAGCTGTGTGTCCTCTCTAGTGGCAACGTCGTACACATATTCGATCATATCTTCCTCCGAGTCCTCGTCAATCGCCTCCTCGGTGTACGGGGGCTTGATATGTGTCCTCGTAGACTTGTGAAGCCAGCGCAGGTACTCGTCGAAGGTGTGCTGGTCGTGTGGAGGACCCGCATGGACCGGCTGCTCGTTCCCTAGTCTCCCATGAGTAGATGTGCGTTGTGTGTCACGCGTCAATACTTGGTCTTATACCTCTTCCTGCGGTCAAAACTGCAACAAAACGATGTTAGTTCTACCACACACACCTCTGGATTGTAGCTCTGTTATTTATTCGATAACGCACCCGTGCAATCCTTGGTTGGTGGAGTAAAACGGTGGTGGGCAGCCTGTCATTCTTTCAAACTGTCTACAGACCCTGACGGGCAAGTGAATCTCGACCACGTGAAAGAAAATAAGAGGGATGTTGCAGCGATACTCCTCTGACTCGTCCCTAGTGACAGGACTGAGATAGTTCTGGAACTCCGGAGCATCCCAAGGACACCAATGCACCTGAACATTTCGTAATTGAGTTAGGCTGTGATATAGTGTAGATCGAACAAGACACAGATATGATAGTAAAAAGAGCGTAACCTGGTGCTATGTCAGGACATCGAGACCGTCCGTGTACTCTCTGTACTTGCGCCTCGCATTCCCTCTAACTAACTCTGATTCCGTCCAGATAAACAGAGCTGTAGAGAGTGCATCCTGCCCGTTCTATTGCTGCATTGAATACGATAATGAATTAGCCATTAATAAACTCATCATATGTAACCATATCGAAGAATATAATGAACCCAAATACTTACCGGTAAACCCATATTAAGGGGCCTTCCAACGGGCCATCGTTCTCAACACCAAACCTGGATTAGGTACGAGCAACCCCCAAGGTTCGCATACCCTGAGGTGCGACGACAGGCAACGCATAGCTGTCGATACGTCCATGCCAAGACAGCGCTGCCCCAGCTGTATGTCGCTATATTCTCCCACGGCTGGCGTAGTATGTCAAGGAAGATCCAGCTGATGGTGTTGCCCGAGGCGTCTGGAAAGAGGAAATCACCAAGAAAGTGTCAGAGCCAAACTCGAGCGAACCTGTCGATCTGAGCCTCCTCAGCCTGTGGGTCCAAGTAATCAAAGCGCTCCGTGATCCAGGACGACGAAATACCAGAAGTTTTCCTAAAATTTACCAAAGAAAATGAGACCCGATGGCTGCAGAAAACCGATGCAAATATTAAATAGGCTTGAATTTCTCACTTATTTTTCTTGGAAGCCTCGTCGTCCGGTGGAAGAAAGCCAGTAAACTGAGCCACCTGCTCCCTCCAGTGATCGTTGTCAACTATCCCTGTCACTGGAAGTCCCCCCAACCGAAGGCCTAAAATAGCCTTCACATCCTGCAACGTCAAGGTCATCTCGCCACAAGGTAGGTGAAACATGTGGGTCTCAAGCCTCCACCTGTTATAAGAATAGAATAGAATAACTGTTAGTTGCCTCAAATTTATTACAAGAAAGTTTGTGTACAAAGAATGCACTCGCACCTGTCTACAGCTGCAGTAAGTAGTGTTGGGTCAAAGGGCGAAAGACCGTGGTTGATAACATGGATAAGCTCGAGGAAGCCGGCACGCCGTATGTACGGTGCGTAACGCTCGTCCCACTGGTGCGCCCTGGTGTGCGTGCGGGGCCTCAAAGGAGGCAAGGCCACATGTGTGTCGTTGTCACTCAAGATGTGTGCTCGGTGCTGGTCGTCGTACTCCATCTCAAGAATAGGGTACAACGGGTGCTGCGTGGGATGGGCCATCCTTTTACAAATTGATAAACAAAGCGTTAGAGTACTCAAATTAACAAAATTCAAATTAACATTATATAGCATTGCAAAGTAAAATATTTACTCTAACCCAAAAATAAATCGGCACAAGGCTAGGATAAACAAGCGCGCAAAAGAGGTAAAGCCCGATGGTCATATGCTAGGGACGTGGATAGAGGCTAGAGATCGTAGTACGATAAAGCCAACCAAGAAGCGAGGGAGCCAGTTACGCTCAACGTTACGGCCACGGCGGGATGAACCCACGATCGAAATTGTTCGAATGGAATACGATCCCTCGACCGGCTCGCTACAATCCCTAACTAAATAACTAACTATAAACTAAATAATAACCGGATCTAGCCGTGACAACCGCATCGCTACAATCCCTAACTAAATAAATAACTACAAGCTAAATAATAAATACCTAATCAATCACTAAACCCAAAATCCTAACTTAAAACCTAAAAACTACATACGTATATCACAAACTAATTATCCTAAAACAATAATAATCATAATAACATTAAACTCAGAGGAAGGTACCTTAGGAGCGGGCGGCCTTGACGCGTCGGGGTTCGTGGCTGCCAGTCTTGTTGGTGTCGTGAGGGCGCAAGGCAAGGGCGGGCAAGGGGGGAGTGGCGTGAGCGGGCATGCAAGGGCGCGATGGCGTAATGGCGGCATGGCATGGTGGGCGGGCGATGGGCTAAAGGGTGCGATGGTCGGGGCTCACCGGGGTTTTATTTGGCCCGGACACGCCATGACCCTAGCGGGTCAAGATCGCAGCGTGGCGGCAGTGCGGCCGTCGGGTTCGGTCGCCGGGTTTTATTTGGCCCCAGACACATGCATGACCCTGGCGCGCAGGAACTAGCCGCGCCAAAAGTGTTAGTTTTAAAAAAAATCGGGTGTTAGATTTAAAATTAGCTTTCAAAAAGTGTTAAAACTAAAAAAAAATCACATAGCATAGGTATGGTCGATTTGAAGCTCAGGCTTGTTTAGATTGAAAAAATGCATGGCAACCGATGAATAGTAGCACTTTCGCCTTATTTGGTAAATATTGTCCAATCGCGACCAAAAGTGTCAAAAGTTTTCGTGAAAAAAATCGGAGATGTTATATTTAAAATTAGTTTTTAAAAAATGTTAAAACTAAAAAAAATTCACATAGCATAGGTATGGTCGATTTGAAGCTCATTTAAGGAAAGGTTGTACGATCAAGGAATGCGCACGGCATCCCTCCATGAATAAGAATCTTGACACTGAATCTGTACCGTATAAAAATGGTTATATAACTTATACTGTATAAGTTAGATTTCCAGTTTCGCTAAAGTCTAGTAAGTCAGAAATCGTGCACGTGAAACGGAATTCCCGAGGTTTTTAAAAAGAAAAGGTCTATTTTATCTCTGAACTATCCTCAAAGTCTAGTTTTCCTCCTTAAACTTCAAAACCGGGTAAATCACCTCTCTCAACTATTAAAATCGTTCATTTTACCTCCCGACCGATTATACGTGGTTTTAAAAGGCAGTTTTGTTTTTTTTTTTTTATTTATTTCGGTTGAATGTTTGAAAAAATCATAGTAAATCATAGAAAAATCATAAAATGGAAAATATAAATTTTTTGGACTCCACATGAGTAGATCTACACGGTGAATATATAATATGGTATGTTTTAGTACAAAGTTTTTGTTGTAACTTTAGATATATGCTTTTTTATAATTAATTCAAAGCTATAGTTTTTATGGTTCAATTGTGGTGAAATTTTTATGGTGAGCTAATTATTATATGGTTGAAGGGGCCGGGACAGCCTCGTGTGTCTCTGTCTCGCGACCACCCGTAGCTGGCGCCGAGAGGAAAAGAAAAAAAAAAATGAACTGGTATCTCATAACCAGTGGCAGGTGGTTAATTTTTTGGCCCAAAAGCAGCTGAAAGTAGGAGGTGAGATGCTTTCATTTTTGTATTAGAGCCAAAGCTGCTTTTGACTTAAAGCAGTCGTAGCTTTTGAGCCTTTTTTTTTGTTGGTTTTTGTAAAAGCAAAAGCAGGTTCAAAAGCCCAACTAAACATGACCTTAAGCCCAAAGTGACTGCCAACCCGCCGAACATTGCGCCTAGCACAGAGAGGCCGGCGAGCAGCTCGGCCGAGCGGTGAGGAGAGCCCACGGCCCAGCTTGGAGCGCATGGTGCATATATACCGAACAAAATGAGGAAAGTGCTGTTATATTACATAAAATATTTTGATAACCCATAAGACACTGAATATCTGAATACGTAACCTATAAAAAACACTTGCATATATAAAAGTACTGTACAACATTTCATTCGACACAAAATTGAGAAATACTCCCTTCATCCCAAATTGTAAGTCATTCCAAGAATTTTGGAGAGTCAAAGTTTTTTAAGTTTGACCAAATTTATATAACAAAATAATAATATTTATCATACCAAGTAAGTATCATTAGATTCTTCATTAGCTATATTTTCATATTATACCTATTTGATGTCATCAATCTTTGTGTTTCTCTCTATAATTTTAGTCAAACTTGAAAAAATTTGACTCTCCAAGATTCTTAGAATGACTTATAATTTGAGATGGAGGGAGTACCTTTTTAATGGCTTATAGCTACAAGTTTCTTCCAATCTCCGTTGACAAACGAGATCCTAAATCCCCCGGGGTCTACGCAAACACACGACTCTTAGGATCTGTACCCTAATTAGTTATTTTAGCATATGGAAATATTCTAACTACTACTGTATTACTCGTTCTGTTCCAAATTATAAGTCACTTTGATATTTTTAGTATGTCCATTTTGCTATGCATTTAGATATACTCCCTCCATTCTAAATTATAAGTTGTTTTGACTTTTTTGGTATATCTATTTTGTTATGTATTTAGATATAATAATATGTCTAGATACATAGCCAAATGAATGAACCAAAAAAGTCAAAGCGACTTATACTTTGGAACGAAGAGAGTAATAATATGTCTAGATACATAATAAAATGGATGAACTAGAAAAGTTAAAACCACTTATAATTTGGAACCGATGGAGTACAACGGAAGCATTCGAATCAGAATGGTATGCAACCAACGGACCTCCCATCCTATGGCGTGTCACCAGTGGCGGAGCGTGAAGCCTAATATAGGGGGGCCATTTGTCAAATCCGAGACAATATATAGAGAAGTTCCATAGAAATAAGTTTTGGTTCTAAACTACATGGTCTTTGAAACAGAGTCGAACGAGCGTGGGCGTGGAGGCGCCGCCGCCTGCCGGCCGGGGCCGATGATGAGTCGGCGAGTCAACTGGGAAAGCCGCCGCGAGGCATCGACAGCTCCGAGGCCTCTGGCTTCCAGCTCGTCGCCTTATCGTCGTCTGTGAGCCTCCACCGGGCGTCTCGGTGGATGTGGATTATTTTCTTCCCCTTTGCTTTGCATATTGAGCAATGTCAGGTCCTAGGTGCCGCCAGGTCCTAGGTGCCACCAGTAATGTGGCTCCTGCGTGCATAATGGGCTGGCTTGCATGTGGCTGGTGGCCCATCGCCTATGCCTCGTGGGCTGAATTAGCTAGCCTAGCCATCCAGACTTGCACAACAATAAAGATACACTGCACAGCAGCTTAGATCTTCATTTCTTTTTTGCGTGGAGCCCTCTATGGCCATAACTGGGCTCCGCCGGTGCGTGTCACCCGTGCATGCCTAGTTGCTAATGGCCACGGCTTCACTCCCACTGAACATCGCACATCACGTCGGTAAACCCTGATATGATCACCCTCCGAATAACGAAAACAATCGAGCCACTACCGCCTTTCGGAAAGAAGAGCCGGACCGAACTATCAGAGGATAACAAGTTCACAAGATCTTTTACCTAGTTGCCGACCACCGAGGCCACCCTCACTCACGCAGTCACGCCGCTAGGGCCTTGTTTAGATTTCAAGTTTTTTACTCTCTTTCCATCACATCAAATCTTTGGACACATGTATGGAGT
Organism: Miscanthus lutarioriparius; assembly: GCA_904845875.1. Taxonomy (NCBI): domain Eukaryota; kingdom Viridiplantae; phylum Streptophyta; class Magnoliopsida; order Poales; family Poaceae; genus Miscanthus; species Miscanthus lutarioriparius. The sequence goes on from CAJGYO010000018.1 coordinate 16,320,036, forward strand.
ATTAAATGTAGATAAAAAATAACTAATTACACAGTTTGATTATAAATTACGAGACGAATCTTTTAAGCCTAGTTAGATCATGATTGGACAATAATTATCAAATACAAATAAAAGTATTACGATGCCAAATACTGATTCTTCCCTACCATCGTGTAAACAAGGCCTAGACCAGGATCGCTTCGAAAAGCCCGGCTGCCGCTGTCCCGTCCGACGCAGCTCCACGAGTGCGTCTCCGTCCCTTCCCCAGGTCAACCGCGCCACATCATCGCCCACTCACCAGGCCGCGCGGATCGTGTGGCCGCGCAGACGCGGCGGCCGGGCCGGGGCCCGCCCCCCCCACCCCGGGCCCACGAGGCAGATCCCGAGCCCCATGCTGACTCGGACGCACGCGCCTCCCTCTCCCTCGCTTTCATCGCGAGATACGCGCGGCGCGAGCGCCCGCGCCCCGCTGACAGTCGCCGCCGCCTCGTCCCACCCGACCCCCGTACCGTGACAGCCACGGCCCACCGGACGCGGGGCCCTCCTGTCGGCGGCCACGGGCGCGCGCGCGTGCCCCCGCATCGGCGTCGTTGCCTCGCCAAGGCCGACGCGGATCCGAGTCATCCCGCGTCACCATCCATTTGACGAGGCGGTTTATCCCCCAGCACCCCAACTAACCTTTCCACGTACCACCAGATTTCTGTCCGCGCCCCACCCCTTCAAAAACCGTCGGCACGGCACGCCAGCGAGCGACACCACCACGCCGGGACGGGAGGCACAGGTGCGGTCGGCGTCAACTCTCGCGGTACACCGGCTGTCGGGATGAAGAAGTGCGCGTCGGAGCTGCAGCTGGAGGCGTTCATCCGGGAGAGCGGCGACGACGCCCGCGCCGCCGCCGGGCGTGGCAATCCCGGGTGCGGCGGACCAGGCGAGCCCGGAGGGAGCGGCGTGTTCTCACCCGGCGCCGGCGGCGCCCTGCCCGGCGTCGGTTTCGCCGACTCGGTGAGCACTGACAGCCACGAGCAATGTGATTGCAGCGCAACTGAAAATGCATCTCTGTTTCCAAAGAAGATAGGTAGAGTTCGCTACGCTTGCCTGTGGTTTCATTACTAACCAAAGATCTGCTTGTGCCCGAGCAGAACACCATGGATGAAAGCAGTTGGTGGTATGGGAGCGTCCGCACGATGAACCCAGACATGTCGCGGACGGCGTCCATCTCCGGTAAGGGACATACAGCCCTGCTCCTGCAACTGCAATCTATACAAACTCGAATTTAACTATGTCGTCAAATGCTCTGATCTCTGTACGAATGATAGATAATTGTGATCATTTGTTGATTGGATATGTGAACCACAACCGTTTACAATTTGCACATGAATCCTATGGGATTTTAAACAGCTCAGTGTTTTCATCTGTCCAAACTTCTATGGAAATTCCTGCCTGCTAAACAGGCCTATTTGAATATATGTTAACAGCTAGTCCAATCGATTTAGAGTATGATCACATCCGAATTATGCGGAATTCTAAAAAACATCCAATTAGGCTCATGATAAGTATTGCTCACCTGCCGCATTGTCCTGGTCACAGCCAGCCTCGGGGCAACCACCTCAGCGAACCATGCTCTTGAAAGCGAGTCAGACTCCGACAGCGAATCACTCTATGAGGTAGAGGGAGTTCCATATGAGCGAGGCAACAAATCCATTGAAACGAAGCGGATTAGAAGGTATGAATAGATCAAGCCTGCAGAGAAATCATGCAAGTTTCCAACAAATGTCTGAACAGAGAGCTTACGTCTTGTTGTGGATGCATTGTTCTTGTAAATTTCAGGATGGTGTCCAACAGGGAGTCTGCGCGACGGTCTAGGCGGAAAAAACAGGCGCAATTGTCTGAACTTGAGTCACAGGTACCATAACCACTTGACCAGGAATGACTTCCAACTAAGGACGTGGTGCTGTGAGTTTTATGGGATGCACACTGATATGTTCCCTCATAATCAGGTTGAACGACTTAAAGGTGAAAATGCAACATTGTTCCAGCAACTTTCAGAGTCCAACCAGCAGTTCAGTACTGCAGTCACAGACAACAGAATCCTCAAATCCGATGTAGAAGCGTTAAGAGTCAAGGTGAGCAGTTCGATTCTCGCAGAAACAGCTGCCACAACCACTGAACCATCACAAGTGTTGCGACTCTCTATCAGTCTAACCAATCCGTTTGAATTGCAGGTAAAGATGGCAGAGGATATGGTAGCGAGAAGTGCTATATCTTGTGGCCTAGGCGACCTTGGCCTGGCACCATATCTGAACTCAAGAAAGATGTGCCAAGCTTTGAATATGCTCACAACCACAGGGTTGGATTTACTAGGGAGTGATGCGTTCAGAGGTCCAACCGCAGCTCCACAAGTACAAAACTCACCAGTACAAAGCACTGCAAGCCTAGAGAGTCTGGATAATCGAAAGTCCAACGAGGTGACCAGTTACGGGGCGGACATTTGGCCTTGAGCTTCAAGCCATTGATCAGAGTCAAAGCTTGCTTCACCAAAAAAACAACAGTTTGTCAACTCAAATAACTGGTGGCTTGAGCAGAGCTTCTGGCACAAATTCCCTTGAACCATATTTCCATAGAAGCTTTATAGGATGCATCACTCTTTTGATGTAACTATGTGTGTGGTACGTCTCCAGTGGGAAAGTATCATTTACTGGCAGTTGCCTTGGCAGATAGGGGGATCCAAACAAGGCACCAGTATAGTTTCAACTAGAAAATGAAGCTGTCTTTGTACAAAGCTGCAAATGCAAACTTTAGAAGTAAATGAACGTCCTGAATAAACGTGTGAAGTAGGAATGATACTTAGGATCCATTTCCAGGTCAGGTGAGACAGTTATGTTTACAACAAATAGTGATACATTTTGTTTAGAAACCATTATAAATTTATAATACATAGGAATGTTCAATCCAGTACTACTCCTCTAGTAGGTTTGCAGCACTAGCTCAAGTAGATTCAAGCATGTTTTCACTACTTTTTGCTGGGATTACAGCTGTACATCTTGATGTAAAATGCATAACTATTAACTAGGAAGGTTCTTCTGTGATTTAAAACCTTCCGGCATTGTCACTTCTACATACATCTCATAAAAGTTCCAGGCATCTGGAGAACTGAAAAATGATGAGGATTTCGTACACGTTATAATTTTTCATCTCTACTTCGGAGCCTTTCCGTGCAATTACTTGGGAATCCCCATCTCTACTCGCTGCCTGCGCCGGACTGAGGAACAATTCCTCATCGATACCGTCGCGGCGCGTATTCCGCTATGGAAGGGCCAGCTCATGAATACGGCAGGCAGGGTTGCGTTGACGCAGACGACGCTCTCCGCCATCCCAGTGCACCTCTCCATTGCCGTATGTCTGTCGCCATGGGCGGTCGACCGCATTGATAAGCTACGTCGATCGTTCATATGGTCTGGGTCGGCCTTGGTGGCCGCGGGCAAATGTCGCGTGGCCTGGGACGTGGTCTGTAGGCCAAAGGAGCTGGGGCCTCGGCGTCATCAACTCCGCGCGCAGTTTGGTCTCGCACTTAGATCGCTGGGAGGAGTGGTGCGGAAGGTCGACCCAAACAGTAACTTGGATCGATCTCGCCGACAACAACCGACAGACCACGAGTGCCCTCTTCCGCAAAGCAACAATGGTGGCGATCGGGGACGGGACCTCAACGCTGTTTTGGCATGACTCATGGATCCATGGATGCCGTGGTGCGACAAATTGCGCATGGCTGTGTTTGCCTCTCGCCCCACGGGCGAAGGCGAGGTCACGGGATCGTGGGCGCCGGATTGGCTGGCCACGCATGGGTGTCTCGACATCACCGTGCGCCGTGCGTGTATTCCTCCGATGATCTCGGACCTCTCGGGAGCGGGTGCGCGGGTACGGTGGTCGTCGAGGGGGGTTACGGACTCATCATCTGGCGTTGGTCCGCCGATCACAAATACTCCGCGGGCGTCGGCGTATGGTGCGATGTTCAGCGGATCGACCACGCCTTTTGGGGGGCAAGCTGATATGGGGACGCGGGCACCACCAAAGGTCGTTCTTCTTCCGGTTGGCTATGCATCGTCGTTCTTTGGACAAAGAATCGCCGGATGCGGCATGGCTCGCAGGATGATGACGATTGCATCATGTGTCTTCAAGCATCTCAAACTCTGGATCATATCCCGCTGGGTTTGTAGCCTCACCGCCAGTCTGGATAATCCTCTGTCGAGCTTGGGCTCACAAACCGTCGCGCCACGGGACGTCGACACCTTTCATTTTGGTGGGCTGGGCCAGCGTAGGGTGCATCGAAGCAAGCAGGAAGGGCTTCGATTCGTTAATCATGCTAACTCTTTGGATGCTTTGGAAGGAACGCAACGCACGGACGTTCAAGAATGAGGCCAAGGATGCCCGAGAGCTGTGTTTGGAGATCCGACAGGAGGCTGACTTGTGGTTGAGGGCCGGGTATTCGACCCTGTCGTCGCTCACTTCGTTCATGTAATTGGTCACTTGTGACGTTGGTTTTTTTTTTTACCGCTCTGTTTTCTGTTTTTTTCTATTCGACAGGGCAACCTTTGGTTACCTCACGTCGACGTTGCCGTTGTTTGTTTGGATGTTCTCTACTTCCTCTTAATGAAATACGTGCTACAGTGCACGTTCGAGAAAAAAAAATTCATAGAACAGGAACATTTGTAGACATATCATCTTTCCCCTATACTTCAAGAATGTAATTCAGAACATTTCCTAAGACCTAAAAATACATGAGGGTAATGGAAGAATGAGAATGACAGGAATCATACAAAAAGGGTTGACCGAATAAAATTCTCAAAAGGAAAGTTAATTGCCTCTTCAGAAACCAAGGGCCACCAGCCACAGCACCTTTCCCCCCAGCAAAAGGACAAGATAGTATTATTCTCTTCCTCTCTCTCCCTGTCCCTCTCCTTGAAAAAAGGTATGGCATCACTTTTTTTTTAAACAAAGGCAGGAGCTCTGCCGCTCAATTAAAACGAAAGAAAATTATGTACAAGAAGGGTAGCCAAACGTGGTGCCAACACACACCACACGAATGGCTGACCCACCCACGCGACGCGGAATCGAAACAAAACTGTCATGAGTCATCGTTGCCGAGCGTGGTTACAAAGCAACCAGCAGCTCCGACTTCCCATGGCAGACACGGACCAACCTACTGAAGAAAAAAAGATGGCCCAAAGCGAGAGGCCGCAACAGGTCATCGTTGCCAAGCTCAAAACAAAGAGCAGCTTCGACTTCCTATCTTGACCCTCCGCCCCGCCCCCAGCATTTGCCACACCTTCAAAGCCTCCCAGTAGACGAAAGAGGGGGCGGTTCGCCTCATGTCATTGTTGCCGAGTCACATCTCTTGACGCAGCAGCTCCAACTTCACGCTGCAAGTCCTCCCTCCACACGTAGACCGGGCGCTGAGAAGCTAAGAGCATCAACCGAAGGCAACGTCGTGGTTGAGACAAGATCCAATCAGCGACGCCTTCAAGAAGGGCATGACGTCGAGAACGCCACCGTCGCTCGTCCAAGATGGACCGGGTTTTCACCCGTGGAAGGCAATGCTGGGGAACACGACGCCCTCAGCAGGGGATGCGGCGCCCACAAACGTCGCTGTCGTCAAGGCTTTCGCCCAAAGGGTTCCCCAGCACAAACGTCCGACCAAGACCCGGACCCTATCCTGTTGTCGCCACCGTCATCACTGCCCCGCCATCCCAACGAAACCCTTCTAGAGAGGCATCGATGCGTCGGCTGCACGCAGCAGCCGCATAGCTACGTCGGGCGCCACCCCCTCTGGCCGGGCAACACGGGATCGGCTTACCCTGCCGCGCGCGTCACACTGCCGCACACCGAAGCCGTTGCTGGACGACGTTGCCGGCTCTGGCACCCGCAGCCGATGATGCCGGTCACCGCCGGTCGCTGCCGGTCGCGAGTGCCCCACCACCATGGGCGCCGCCCCCAGCCCAAAGAGCGTTGGATCCAGTCGCTAGGGCAGAGAACCGGTGCCCCAAGCTGGCGCCGCCGCCGCCGCCCCCAGACATGGGGGCGCCAGATCCGGCTTCCAGCGCACCAGATCTAACCGCCCAGGCCCAAGAGCAGCCCGGAACATCGCCGACAACGCTGCCATACGAGGAGTAAGGGGACGACGGAGGGGAAGAAGGAGATCTTGTTGAAAGGTCCTAATATGGCTAGAGGGGGGTGAATAGTCTATTTAAAAATCTATAAACCGACTTGAGCAATTGGATTAGTATAACAAATAGCGAAATGCAAACTTGCTCAAACTCTACAAAGGTTGCAAGCCACCTATCCAACAATCTTAGTTGCTATGATCACTAGACACATAATTTTCTATGTTACTACTCACCAAGAGCTCTCACACTTGCTATACTAAAGAGCCCCACTAGATGAACTTAAAACAATAAAGCAAGCTCTCAATTCTAATTACACTAAAGAGTTTGCTACAACTAGTTTGCAAAAATATAAATGAGTGAGTAGTGTGATTATACCGCCGTGTAGAGGAGTTAACCAATCATAAGATGAATACTAAATCAATCACCGGGATAATACCAAAGGACAAAAGACAACCAATTTTTCTCCCGAGGTTCACGTGCTTGCCGGCACGCTAGTCCCCATTGTGTCGACCAACACTTGGTGGTTCGGTGGCTAAGAGGTGTTGCACGAACCTTGTCCACACAATTTGGACACCACAAGAACCTACCCACAAGTGAGGTAACTCAATGACACGAGCAATCCACTAGAGTTATATTTCGGCGCTCCATCGGGGAAGGCACAAGACCCCTCACAATTACCGCGATCGGAGCCGAAGACAATCACCAACCTCCGCTCGACGATCCTCGCTGCTCCAAACCATCTAGGTGGCGGCAACCACCAAGAGAAACAAGTGAATCCCGCAGTGAAACACGAATACCAAATGCCTCAAGATGCAAACACTCAAGCAATGCACTTGGATTCTCTCCCAATTTCACAAAGATGTTGTATCAATGATGGAGATGAGTGGGAGGGCTTTGGCTAAGCTCACAAGGTTGCTATGTCAATGTCAATCGCCAAGAGAGTGAACTTGAGCCGGTCATGAGGCTTAGATAGAAGCCCCCACAAAATAGAGCCGTTGGCTCCCCAGTCCACTGAAAAATAGGGCGACCGGACGCGCCGGTCAGATTGATCGGACGTAGGATCCCAGCGTCCGGTCGTGCGATGCACGCCACGTGCCCTTGCTACAAACGTTGATCGCCCAATCTCAACGGTCATCAGTACATTTAAGTTGTGACAGGACGCGCTGCTTGAAAGTGACCGGACGCAGGATCCCAGCGTCCGATCGTTTCCAGTAAGGTTCCAGTCGCGACCGGACGCGTTCGGTCATGCCCGATCGGACTCACTCAGCGTCCGGTCAGTCACCCTCTTCTTTGTGCGCTACCACGTCAGCAGGACCGGATGCACCCCGTCAGCGTCCGGTCGAAGACCGACGTCAGCGTCTTCACTGCTTCCACTGACCGGACGCTCCGTTCCAGTTGAGGCCAGCGTCCGGTGCACTCTGTGAAAACCTGTCTTTTCTGTACAGGGCACCGGTGGTACCGTCGGACTGTCCGCACTCTACGGGCGGATACTCCGCCGGTGAAGTTTCTTACCATTGCTCTCAAGTGCTAAACACAATGTGTATCACCTTTGTGCATGTGTGTTAGCATATTTTCACAAACATTTTTAAGAGTGTTAGCACTCCACTAGATCCGAAATGCATATGCAATGAGTTAGAGCATCTACTGGCACTTTGATAACCGCATTTCGATACGAGTTTCACCCCTCTTAATAGTACGACTATCGATTCTAAATGTGATCACACTCTCTAAGTGTCTCGATCACTAAACCGAAAAACTCCTATCAATTTCACCTTTGCTTTGAGCTTTTTGTTTTTCTTTCCTCTTTTCCAAGTCCAAGCATATGATCATCACCATGCCATCACCATCATCATCATGTCATGATCTTCATTTGCTTTACCACTTGGAATGTGCCAGCTATCTCATAATCACTTTGATAAACTAGGTTAGCACTTAGGGTTTTATCAATTTACCAAAACTAAACTAGAGCTTTCACCCACCTCCGCCACCACCGAGCGCCTGCCTAGGCTCCGGCAGGCGCTGCCGCAGCCGCGGCCAGGTGGCTCCCCCGAGCCCCACGCGGCTCAGGCGAGGCCGCGCCCAGCCGGCCCGCTGCAACCTGCTCTGCTGCTCTGCCAAGGCGCGAGGATGAGAGGCCCCGCCGCCGCCATCTCGGCGAGCCGCATGGCCTTGCCGGCGGCCTACTCCGACGGCGGCGCGGCAGGGGAGGGGAGGGGAGGAGAGGGGAGGGGGCAGCCGCCATCTTAGTATACAGCTTTTGGTCAAGAAAATCTTACTATAGTACTGCCTATTCTTTTCCAGTTTGAAAATGTGATAAGAGGTGGACATAGAAAATGCGATAAGAGGTAGAGGTTCTGTTGTATTGGCTTCCTACTTCCTAGTATTTATAAACTATTTAAAATTAGTTTTTACAATATTGTGAATGCTTTGGTGTTTCTTATAATTCCAAATAACTATTAACTTTAGGAAATCATAAAAAGCTCAACTAAATTAGTTCTAAAATTCTCTTAACCTTTCCTGTCAGATATGATTACAAGAAACAACTTCATAACTTATGCAAATAACCACCTGGAGAAAGTTGAAGTGAAATTAACTAGTGCTGTTGTGCATACCTATAGCATGAATGCATGATACTATTACAAGTAAACTTCACTGATCTGTGTGTAAATGGTCAAAATATCTAGCCATATCAGACCTAACATCTCAATATAAAATATAAAAAGGCATCTACTTTGACAAAGTTCATGACAAAAGAGGAAATCAGATCTCCATCAAATACTTTTGGAAGTCTATATATAGCAAGATAGAAGCCTCAGCAGGTCATACAGAAACAAGCATAGAGTCATATAGATGACTGAGCCTCACATATGTATCAAGTAGCAGCCGATGACTAGGCATACATACATACATCGGCTTTCTTGTGGTGCACACCCTAGAGAGGTTTAGTTTGGTGCTTGTTGCGACTGCTAACGGCCCTACGTGAAATGGGAAAGAGAGCGGAATGCAGCCAAGGATGACTTGCCTGGTATGTGCATTCCTGTTACAAGGGAGCATATGCAACCTGTTGCAAGGGTGTCTGTCCCCCGGCAAGTTGTCCTTGGCTACATCTTGTTCTTTTTCTCTCACGTGGCTGTTGCAGGGTTTAATTTTATAACTTACATGGTTTAAGTTAAGCTGCAAGGTAATGCACACATACCATTATACATATATCATTGTATGGATGGGATGAATTATAACACGATGTTCTTATTTTACTCTGAATGTCATGTACATGTGTTGGCTCATACATAGCCATCTAGAGCAGATTCAACGTATTAGTCATTTCCAGTTTACATTCCCTTTGACCGGCATCACATTTCATCTTCAGTTTTCTTGTTCCAACTAGGCCTTGACTCTTGAGCTTTATCAACACCATGGAGGTAGCAGCACTATGCTAGCTGATAAGGCGCTAACCTTTCCTAAAACTAGCCTTGCTTCGACAAATAAGTGTACTGGAAATTTGAATCCGGTCACAAACTCACAAGTTCGCAAAACAAGTTATATGGGCAAGCTGAACCGTCAACAGACCCGCACCAGCAGTAGGCTGCTATCAAGACTGATGGCTGTTCCTGCCACAGCAAGTTCGTGCAGTACAACCAACAAATTTGAGTTGGGGCCTAAGAAGCGAGGAGCACCATTCCTCTTCCCCTCGTGGCATCCGCTCAAGCAGCGGACAGGCGCGCTCTCCCTCCCGGCTGCTACACGGTTGCTGCGGAGCTTCCTGTAGCCTGTACACGGTTACATGGAGGAGGAGAATGCTGAAGCAGACGGTTCTGCATCTGCTTCCTCTGGTTCAGCGAAGTGGGAATACGACAAACGCTAACCTGGGCCGATATATAAAAGCTGCGGCCTGCGACTGTAGCCGGGCTGTGCGGGGATAAGCTGGCCCAGAGATCATGGACCGTGGATTACAATTATCACGGCAGTATTTTTCAACGAACGAATATTATTTTTCTTTTACAATAAATCAGTATAAATATTAGCGTAAGCCAAATTTTAGCGAAACAAACAATGTTAATGGTTTTATACGCTTGCTTCACTATTTTTTAAAGCATCTCCAGGAGTCTTTGTAAAGCTCATTCTCAGAATCATTATTTGAATAAGTCGCTTTTTATATCTTTCTGTTCTCCAATAGTTTTTCTATATCTTATCTGCACTCTAGAGAGTCATTCTCTAGAATATAAGATAGTATATTTGATAGCCAAATAAAGAAGTTTTTGGAGGGTATTCTCATCAAAGTCTCTATTCCTAGGAGTTAGGAAGGAAATAGAGAGTCTATGTAGGTGTTCTAGAAGGACCAAATAATCTATGCTAAGGTAAATTGATGCCTACTAAAAGTCTAAAGCGCAAAAAATATTAATCTATACAAAAACTACTAGAGTTAACGTTATTTATATCTTTAAATGAATTTATTAGAAAAATATATTTAATGGTTCGTCTAATAATACTAATTATAGGCTATAAAACTAAATATTTTTTATATATTTAGTTAAAACTAAAAGTGAATGGGAGTATGGGACGAGGGAGTAGCTCATACCCGTATATGCTAACAGCCGAGACTGAAAGTAGTCGGGCCAAAGCCCATAAAGCATCGCGCATAGCTCACAGCTCCACGTGTCACGACTCACGAGTACCGGTAGCAATCCTTTTTCTAATCATTGCGATATGCTAGTTTATTTCTTATGTTGACAAAAAGAAAAAACAATAATGCAACAATAAATATTACTTTTACTCGGAAAAGAAAAAGGAAGAAAAATCCGTTTTTGTAATCGTGGCCCCCTTCTCCATCGATCGGTTTCCGTTTGCCCAGAGACCACAGTCCAGCCTAGATCGAGCGCGACCCTCCTCTCTCGATCCGACGCCGGCCGACGACCCCTAGCCGGCGGCGACCATGGCGTTCGCCGAGCGCGTCACCACCTTCGAGGACAGCGAGAAGGAGAGCGAGTACGGCTACGTCCGCAAGGTTTGCGTCCTCCTCTTCCGTCCCTGCTCCCTAGATCATTAGACTAGACCCTACCTCTCGGCTCGCGTGATGTCTTGCCAGGTTGGTTCTGGATCACGGAACCGTAGCGGCCTTGTCTGCGAATTTGAGTGTTGTCCCGATCATTGGAGCATCTGGGTGCGGGAATGTTCTGTCCGGTATTTGTCATGCAACTTTCCTGGGATTCTAGTGATGATATTTGGGTCAAATTGAATCCACGGGGAATTCGTTCTATTGGAAGGTTCTAATGGAGTTTGGACCGGGAGAGGTGCCGTCTCTTTTTGTGGATTATTACTGTTATGCTACTTAGAGTTGGCTGCTGCAGCTGTGTTCTTAGTTAACCTGCATATCGAGAAACTAGCATGGTCGTGTTGGGTTGGATTATGATTTATGAAATTTGCGGTAAAGTGTGTAGGTTACACAGCCTAGCAATTAAATTGTCGATTTAGTTAGTTTAGACAATATTTTGATCATTATTCTGACTCTCTCATGATGTATCTGTGTCTCCTTCTCTAGGTCTCTGGACCTGTCGTTGTGGCTGATGGAATGGGTGGTGCTGCCATGTATGAACTTGTTCGTGTTGGCCATGACAACCTCATCGGGGAAATTATTCGTCTTGAGGGTGACTCAGCTACAATTCAAGGTATTGTACAGTGCAGTCCCAATCCTCCTGTCCATGTTGATTATGTGGTCTGAAAAACACTAAAGAAGTTCACTCAATGAATTACACAACCGCGACAACTCTTTTGCAGTTTATGAGGAAACAGCTGGGCTGATGGTTAATGACCCAGTTTTGAGAACAAGAAAGGTATTGTTTGTGTTGATTTCTGCACGTAGTTGTGTAGGTTTCTTGTTTTTTCCTCTAAATGTGTCATGGCTATTTTTCATGCAGCCTCTCTCAGTTGAATTGGGGCCTGGCATTCTTGGGAACATTTTTGATGGAATTCAGGTACATAAATGTAACAAACACATAGTAGTATTAACTCGGGTACATCTTTCTGATGATATGGCCTCCTATCATCCCTTTGCAGCGCCCTCTAAAAACAATTGCAATTAAATCCGGGGACGTGTACATACCACGTGGTGTATCAGTCCCTGCCCTGGACAAAGATCAGCTGTGGGAATTTCAGCCGAAGAAGCTAGGTAATTTGTGTGTGAATAGTCTATAAAAGCTAAGCACGGTGTCTAAATACCTCGTTTCAAGTTTTATCCTGTACAGAAAGAGCACTAATTTTAGTCATTTCTTTCAGGTGTAGGAGATGCCATCACGGGTGGAGATCTATATGCTGTGAGTACAGAGATATCAGTTTTCCTTTTTTTAATTTACTATCTTGCTGAAGTTTTCTGATTATTCCGTCCATTGACACAGTGCCAAACATGCACAATCTAATACTGGCGACTATTTTGCAGACTGTATTTGAGAATACACTGATGCAACACCATGTTGCCCTTCCTCCTGGTTCTATGGGGAAAATAAGCTACATTGCCCCTGCTGGTCAGTACAGTTTGCAGGTTAGTATATATCATGCCTTTTCTGCTACATTTTCCTTTATTTTTGCTTAAATTTCCTTGATCAATTTTTCGCTGTTGTTGTTTCCTATAAATGCAGGATACAGTACTGGAACTAGAATTCCAGGGCATCAAAAAGCAATTTACTATGCTCCAGGTGAAGCGTTATCTCTTTTTTTTTAAGTCTTAATAAGTTAATATATTACCATAGTTTTAAATGTATTAATAATTATCATATTTGTGCTCTGCAGACATGGCCTGTGCGTTCACCAAGGCCTGTTTCATCAAAGCTTGCTGCTGACACACCTCTCTTAACAGGACAGGTATTGAAGCAATAAAGTAAAACTTTCCTGTCCAGCTCTATTGAGTCTTGGTATGTCTCACATGTTTTGTAATTGGTTTCAGCGTGTACTCGATGCATTGTTTCCCTCAGTGCTTGGAGGAACATGTGCTATTCCCGGAGCATTTGGGTGTGGAAAAACTGTCATTAGCCAAGCACTTTCAAAGGTCTTACTTCTATTTACTTTTTCCCCATAGCTGCCAGTGTTGTCCAATTCTGCATGCTGACTTTTAAAGTGCCTTAAGCCTACTCTTTTACTGACCCAAATTGCCTTATAAAACAGTATTCCAATTCAGAAGCTGTGGTTTACGTGGGCTGTGGGGAAAGAGGGAATGAGATGGCTGAGGTCCTTATGGACTTCCCACAATTGACAATGACATTGCCCGATGGACGTGAAGAGTCTGTCATGAAAAGAACAACTCTTGTAGCTAACACCTCCAACATGCCTGTCGCTGCTCGTGAAGCATCCATTTATACAGGTACACTTATGTGTTTGAGATTTTTGCCACTTATATAGGCATGAGTTCAGTCTCTAGATTGTTTTCTTGACCAGGTTGTATTGCATTTCTTGACCAGATCATAGTGCTTTTCTTGAACAGATTTTTTCCACTTACGTAGGCATGAGTTCTGTTGTAAGCTTATAACTTGCCGACTTGTGACCTATTATCTATCTGTGACTATGTCACACTGTTTATTTTTGTAAGTAATAATTTCTAGCACCATCTGGCACAGATGGTGTTAGATTACTGTGCTACTAATCCCTTTGGTCTTTGTGCTAGTCTTCTACTGCTATTTAAGTCAGCTGTACGCCACCCTATGTGGCTATGTGAACAGGCCCCTTGGGCCTCTATATATTGTAATCCCCTGTGTAAACATAATTAAGTATGCTAAGCCTATTGGCTTTACTGTCTATCATGGTATCGGAAGACTAATCTGGTCCTGTACCCTTCCCCACGCTTCCGCTTTTCCACCGCTCTTTTCGCGCGCGCCCGCCTCGCTGCGTGCGGCATGCCTCGCAGCTCACGCCCAGCGCCCGCCAGCGTGCCCCCTCGACGGGACGGCCGTCACGCGCCCCTCGTCGGCGGCTGCCTGCGCGTCTCCCTCTCTCTCCATGGCTGCTCCTCCATCCGGCGGTTCGAGCTCCAGCGCCCGGCGGCCGCCGCCATGGCAAAGCTTCGCGACAAGCCCTCGCCGCCGCCGTCAAGAAGCTGGAAGACGAGGCCGCCTCCTGCGGGACTCTAACGCCGAAGCGTCCCCAGCAGCCCAGGAGGAGGCGGCCCTCCTCAAGTCCGCCCGATGCTTTCAGAACGCGTCCGGCGCCGCCGCCGCCGCCCTCGACGGCGGAGCGCGAGGCAGCCGACGCTCGAGCGGCGAGCCTCCCCTCCATGAACGGCTCATACTGAATCGCTCCGCGACGACGCTTGGCGATGGCGACGACGACTGCGTTCATCACCCTCTGAAGCCGTGGCCATTGCTCGCCTCCATAGCCGGTTTGCTGCTGTCCGTGCGTAACATCAAGAATTTGATTCCCATCGTCCTCGACTGCAGTCCTCCAACTACTCCAAGTGGCGTGGCTACATCCTGCTCGCCCTCGGTCGCTTCGCCCTGAAGGACCATGTCCTCAGCGATGTCGTTCATGCCCACGATGCTGCGTGGTCTCGCATGGATCGCGCTGCTGCCTCGTGGATCTTCAACACCATCTCCCCCGACCTCCTCGACGTCGTCCACGAGAGCGACGGTATCCCTGCTCGGGCGGCGTGGCTCGGCCTCGAACAGCAGTTCTTCAACAACCGCGAGTCACGCGCCATGCTGCTCGACGCCGAGTTTCGCACCCTCCGCCAGGCGCCTCTCCATCGATTTAATCGCCGCAAGATGAAGAATATGGCGGATGCCCTTGCCGACCTTGGCGAGCCCATTCTGGACCGTACGCTGGTGCTAAACGTTCTGCGCGGACTCAATGAACGCTTCCAGTTCATGTCGCAGCTCGTCACTCGACAGAAGCCTTTTCCCTCTTTCACTGATGTCCGTGCTGATCTCCGCCTGGCCGAGCTCAACATGGCGCCACTTTCAGCACCGCCTTCGGCCCTCGTCGCCTCATCCTCCAGCAAGCCGCCGGCTCCTCCTCCGCCCTCTGCTCCTCGCAAGGCTCATCGATTGTCGGGCAACAGCCAGCAGAACTCAGCAACAGCAGAATGACGCTGCGCCATGGCATGGACGTGGGCGTAGCCAGGCGGCTCTGTGGTGGCTCTTCAAGCAACCAAAGACCAAGCGATCTCAAGGTGGCGGCAAGCGGTGGCCCTCTGTCCTCAACCCCCGGATGTGGTCCATTCATATGTGGCCGGGTCCACTCCTGGCGATCCTCGTGCTCCACCGCCGCCGTCGTCGATCCCCATCACCACAAGAAGCTCGGTTCTTTGGTATGCCCCCGGGATACTTCACTCCATCGCCATCCCCCGGGGCATACTACCAGGCCCCTCAGCAGGCTCCCACCTCCACTTGGTCGCCATGGACTGCTGAGAATCTCGCCAACGCCTTCAGCACCGTCACCCTGTCACCACCACCAAGCTCCTCGGAATGGGTGATTGACTCTGGTGCTTCCTCCCATATTGCCTCCAACCCCGGTATGATCACGGCTTTCGCCATCTTCCTCTTTTCCATCTTCTATTGTTGTTGGTAGCGGTGCCATTCTTCCAGTGGTTGGCACTGGTTTTTCCACTCTTCCCGGCCCGTTTTGCCTCAACAATGTCCTTCTAGCTCCTGATATTATTAAAAATCTTATTTCTGTTCGCAAATTCACCACTGACAATTCCGTTTCAGTTGAATTTGACCCTCTTGGTGTTTCTGTGAAGGATCTCCATTCCAAAAACACCCTCCTTCGGTGTAACAGCTCGGGACCCCTCTACACCTTGCAGCTTCCTGCATCTCCATCCAGTCCCTGCGCCTTGGTGGCAACTCCCTCCCCGACTACCTGGCATCGTCGTCTCGGTCATCCCGGCGCAGCTACCCTTCAGAGTCTTGCTCAGTCTTCTTCCATAGTCTGCAGCAAGCCTGCTGATGATTCCCTCTGTCATGCGTGTCAGCTTGGACGCCATGTTCGTTTACCATTTCATAGTTCTTCCTCTAGAGCAGCTAAGAATTTTGATTTGGTGCATTGTGATCTGTGGACATCACCTATTACCAGTGTATCCGGTTTCAAATATTACTTAGTTATCCTCGATGACTGCTCCCATTTTCTTTGGACCTTTCCACTGCGCCTCAAGTCCGATACTTTTTCTGTGCTCTCTAATTTTTTCGCCTATGTGCATACTCAGTTTGGTTGCACCATCAAATCCGTGCAATGTGACAATGGGCGTGAGTTTGACAACTCTACTGCCCGTGCCTTCTTTCTCGCTAAAGGTGTTGTGCTTCGCATGTCCTGCCCCTACACCTCACAGCAGAATGGCAAAGCCGAGCGCATGATTCGCACCACCAACAATGTCACCCGCACTCTACTATTTCAAGCCTTCATGCCCCCTTCTTATTGGGCTGATGCCCTTGCTACAGCCACCCACCTCCTGAATCGCCTTCCCACTAAGACTCTAGACATGAGCACACCCTACTTTGCTCTCCACGGCACCCAGCCCGCCTATCATGATCTTCGTACTTTCGGTTGCACTTGCTACCCCAACCTCACCGCAACCACCCCTCATAAACTTGCCCCTCGCTCTTCCCTGTGCGCCTTCATTGGCTACTCTCCTGATCACAAAGGATACCGGTGCCTCGATCTCAACACTAACCGTGTCATCATCTCTCGTCATGTCATCTTTGATGAGACGACCTTTCCCTTCTCTCGACACCGGACCTCCACTCCTCACGAGCTTGACTTTCTAACTAACAATGAGCTGCTAGCTCCTTCTTCGTCTGCAGGTACAACTTCCGGTGCCCCTGCTCAGTTCCCTCTGCAGGCTGCACCAGAGGTATCTGAGGATGCTCCTGTTCCGCTCTGGCCCCCCGTTCTGGCCAGGCCAGCACCCCGGCGCCCTCCCCCAGGCTTCCACACACCGCCAGCAGCTCGCCCTGCCCAGGTGCTGCCTCAGGCTGCAGCCCCGGTACCTGCTGCAGCCCCGGCGCCTGCTGCTCCGGCAGCTGCAGCCCCGGTGCCTGCTGCAGCCCCGGCGCCTGCTGCTCCGGCACCTGCTGCTCCTCCGGTACTGCCCATGGCTGAAGCTCTACCGAGACCGCCGGTCACCCACGTGTACTCCAGGCGCCATCCATCCCCTGCAGATCCTATGGCAGCAACTTTTCAGAAGCCGCCTGTCACCCAAGTGTACACTCGGCACCCTCCACCATCACCATCATCACCGGCTGCTGCTCCTCCTCGCCGCTCCAGCATCATACCTTCCCCCCCACGGTATGTTAAAGATGGTCCTCCGGTTGGTGCTGTACCCGTCACACCGGTTGACAACAACCATGGTATGATGACTCGTGGGAAGACTGGATACATTCAGCCTCGTATTCTTCATGCTGAGGGTCTGTCTCCCATTCCCCGGTCATGCCGCGATGCCCTCGCTGATCCTCACTGGCGTCGCGCCATGGAAGAAGAATATGACGCCTTCATGGACAATAACACTTGGGAGCTTGTCCCTCGGCCCGCCAATGCCAACGTGGTCACCGGAAAATGGGTTTTCAAACATAAATTCCACGCTGATGGTTCGCTGGAGAGATACAAAGCTCGTTGGGTTCTTCGTGGCTTCACTCAACGCCCCGGTATTGACTACGATGAAACCTTCAGTCCTGTTGTCAAACCGGCCACTGTCCGCTCTGTCCTCACTATAGCTCACTCCCGGGATTGGCCGATTCATCAACTTGACGTCAAGAATGCCTTCCTTCAAGGGACCCTCTCAGAGACTGTGTACTGCTTCCAGCCAACCGGATTCACCAACTCTGCTCTCCCTCAGCATGTTTGCAGACTCAACAAATCCGTTTATGGCCTGAAGCAAGCTCCCCGTGCATGGTACAGCCGCTTTGCATCATTCCTGCTCTCCCTGGGGTTCACTGAAGCTCGCTCAGACACCTCTCTCTTTGTTTACCGCCATGGTTCAGAGACTGTCTATCTGCTGCTTTACGTGGACGATATTATTCTCACTGCCTCCTCCCAGCAGCTTCTCCGCCGAGTTATTGATGCTCTGATGAAGGAGTTCGCCATGAAGGACCTTGGCCCTCTTCATCATTTTCTTGGCATGGCAGTTCAGCGACGAGGTGACTCTTTATTCCTCTCTCAACGTCAGTATGCACTGGACATTTTGACTCGTCATGGCATGGCTGATTGCAAACCATGCTCCACTCCCGTTGACACCTGTGCCAAAGTATCTGCCACTGCTGGTCCCTCTGTTGCTGATCCCACAGCTTATCGCAGCCTCGCGGGTGCTCTTCAGTACTTGACATTCACCAGGCCCGACATTGCATATGCTGTCCAACAAATTTGCCTTCACATGCACGATCCTCGGGAGAGTCATCTTGTTGCTGCCAAACGGATCCTGCGGTATCTCCAGGGGACTCTTGATCATGGCCTCGCCATTCCTCGGACTTCCCCAACACAACTTGTTGTTTACACTGATGCTGATTGGGCCGGTTGCCCGGACACACGCCGTTCCACCTCCGGCTATGCTGTATTCCTCGGAGGCAGCCTTGTCTCCTGGTCTTCTAAGCGGCAGCCCACTGTCTCTCGCTCTAGCGCTGAGGCCGAGTACCGGGCTGTTGCTAACGGCGTCGCTGAAGCTTCTTGGCTGCGGCAGCTTCTCCAGGAACTCCATCATCCTCTTGACAAGGCCTGCCTCGTCTACTGCGACAATGTGAGCGCCGTCTACCTCTCCACCAACCCTGTGCAACATCAGCGCACCAAACATGTGGAGATCGACCTCCATTTCGTCCGGGAACGTGTTGCTATTGGTGCTGTCCGTGTACTTCATGTACCCACTACTTCTCAGTTTGCTGATGTCTTCACCAAGGGGCTGCCTACCTCAGTTTTTCAAGACTTTCGCTCCAGTCTGAATGTCCGCTGCTGCGACGTTCCGACTGCGGGGGGGTGTTAGATTACTGTGCTACTAATCCCTTTGGTCTTTGTGCTAGTCTTCTACTGCTATTTAAGTCAGCTGTACGCCACCCTATGTGGCTATGTGAACAGGCCCCTTGGGCCTCTATATATTGTAATCCCCTGTGTAAACATAATTAAGTATGCTAAGCCTATTGGCTTTACTGTCTATCAGATGGGAACAACACAATGTTTGGAAAAGTAAATGAACTTAACACATGCAGATATAAGCATCTGCTGATAACTTGATATATCCCCAACTGTTCTTGTTGCTGTTCAGTTTATGTTCAGAACTTGGTGCCCAGGGCCCTAGATCTTGTAGTGATTTAACGCTATTGAAGTGGTTGAGCATGTCTATTTCATGCTAACATGCTAAAAGGAATCGACTGATGTTTTCTGTATCCACAGAATGATGATGTGCATTTTTTTTATTTTGTACCCAGGAATTACGATAGCTGAGTATTTCCGTGATATGGGATATAATGTCAGTATGATGGCTGATTCTACTTCCCGATGGGCTGAAGCATTGCGTGAAATTTCAGGACGTTTGGTATGATGGCTTTTCTTCCTTCCAGCTATCACTTTTCTTTTCTTCTCTATATCCCATGGTCTGCTCAGCTGTAATGGAAAAGTTGTGTCTGAATGGCTTAATGCTTTAGTAGTAAGCTTATGGACAACACTATTTACCATGAGGGTTTGATTTCTGTTCCATCATCTTGATTCAAGTTGTAGTTGATGCTGCTTTACTGCATAGCATTGTGATTTTCTTGTACTAACAGTGTGATCAATATACTCCAGGCTGAAATGCCTGCAGATAGTGGTTACCCTGCATATTTGGCTTCACGGTTGGCATCGTTTTATGAACGTGCTGGGAAGGTGAAATGCCTTGGCAGTCCAGATCGGACTGGCAGTGTCACAATTGTAGGTGCTGTCTCTCCTCCCGGTGGTGATTTCTCAGATCCTGTTACCTCTGCAACCCTTAGTATTGTACAGGTAAAAAAACTGTTCAACTATTCCCCTTTCGGTTCAATCTACTGACATCATCGTCATTACTTTAATGTCACTAACTGCCCTTGAGTGCAGGTCTTCTGGGGATTGGATAAGAAGCTGGCTCAAAGAAAGCATTTCCCATCTGTGAATTGGCTCATTTCATATTCAAAGTACTCCAAGGTTATTCCCTAACTTCCCCAGGATGTCAATCCAATCACAGTCCTTTGAATTCTCTAAGAGAAAGCACAACCAATAAGAAAAGAAGCAAACCGGGAACATGATCCATGACCGCTTTCCCCAGATATATTGAGCTCCCTGTATCACATGGTTCCATAAACTGTAGTTTTTATGAGTTATCTGAAGTCACTGCATCAATTGATTAGGTTCACTTGAATTATCATTGTTTTAAATATCGACAATGTGGTTTAGTGTTTCAAACTGATTTGAACTAGTACCTTAGTATCGAGTGATAACTCAAAGTACAGATTGAAAACTGTGCTATTTTGGATATTTTGTTTAGCATTTTTATTCCACAATGTTTCTCTAACATCTAAAACTAATGATTCCTGGTGCTGTGTTCACCTTGTATTTACATCATGTATCACATGAACTATGAATATAGCATTATAAGTGTATACACTAGACATTGCTACCTGGCAAATAACTAAATAAGTAGGCAGTTATTAATTGCCTTTGCTGTATATATGGTTCTCCATGTCATCAGTAGTGAGGTTTCTTCATGGTTCATGGGTCCTTTGTGTTATACTGACATACTATCTTTTGTTCTTAAGGCTCTGGAATCCTTCTATGAAAAGTTTGATCCGGACTTCATTGATATAAGGACAAAAGCACGTGAAGTGTTACAGCGAGAGGATGATCTTAACGAAATTGTGCAGGTATCCTTTTTCTCCTATGCATCAGTTGCCATGGATCCCATTCTGGTGTTTTGTTGGCATATCCTGTTTTAGAATTAATTTGCTCACAGTTTGAGGGTGATATGTTGGGTATAGGGTTGCAAATGTATATGTACGAACTCTGATTTTTCTGAATCTGATGGAAGCCAGTCACTTATTTTGTGGTGTATGTTGCTATAATTGCCACGGAACAACGACACAACAACAACAAAGCCTTTAAGTCCCAAACAAGTTGGGGTAGGCTAGAGTTGAAACACAGTAGAAGCAATCAAGGTTCAGGCACGTGAATAGCTGTTTTCCAAGCACTCCTATTTAAGGCTAAGTCTTTGGGTATATTCCATCCTTTCAAGTCTCCTTTTGTTGCCTCTACCCGAGTCAACTTCGGTCTTCCTCTGCCTCTGTCAAGGGCGTCGAACCCCCGACTAGCCGGACCGCGGCTACGCAGTTCGTAGCCGTCGGCCGTCTTCTCCTGTGAGGTTATCCCCCTCAACCGCAGGCTTAACAGAGAGAGAGAGATTAGGGATATAATTCTTTCTTAATTGATTGTCAAGCGATTACCAGCATATATGGCCAATGGCCCAACCGAAATGGAGAAGGCTCTCCCTGATTCTAGGAATTTCCAAAACAACTTACTAATCTAAGTTTCTATCTTTAGCCACTAGAGGCTAACCCATGCAGCGCCTGCCCAGCGCGCTCAGCCGCCCGGCGCACGTCGCGGGCGCGTCCGCGCCTGGCATATGTGCGTCCGCACATGACAGCCTCTTTTCACGTTACTATCCTGGCTTAGGATTCCACTACGCACCGGTGCCTCTAGAGGTCTCCGTTGGACATGTCCAAACCATCTCAACCGTTGTTGGACAAGCTTTTCTTCAATTGGTGTTACCCCTAATCTATCACGTATATCATCGTTCCAAACTCGATCCCTTCTTGTATGACCGCAAATCCAACACAACATACGCATTTCCGCGACACTTATCTATTGAACACGTCGTCTTTTCATAGGCCAACATTCTACACCATACAACATAGCAGCTCTAATCGCCGTCCTATAAAATTTTCCTTTTAGCTTCTGTGGTACCCTTTTGTCACATAGGACACTAGATGCTTGGCGTCACTTCATCCACCCTGCTTTGATTCTATGGCTAACATCTTCATCAATATCCCTGTCTCTCTAAGAGTAGTAAAAAAGCAGTCTCTTCTGTTTTCCTGGATTTGTTGTTTGAACAAACAATGAATCTGTTTAAGTCAATTTGATTTGCATGCTTAGTTTAATGCAAGTCTTGAAAGGTTCTATAGAAAGGTTGGAGTCCTTTGCATTGCGTAATTTATGACTTCACTTGGACTGATATTTTCACCAAACAGCTTGTTGGCAAAGATGCACTGGCAGAAAGTGACAAGATTACTCTGGAGACTGCAAAGCTCCTTAGGGAAGATTACTTGGCGCAGAATGCATTCACACCGTGAGTGCTACTCTAAGTAGGCTGATCTGTATGAATTGTTTGTCTTGTGAATGCATAACGGTGTTAATTCTGACCATGATTCCACTTCTCAAAACAGATATGATAAGTTTTGCCCGTTCTACAAATCTGTTTGGATGATGCGCAATATTATTCATTTCAACACATTAGCGAACCAGGTAATACTTCTTTACTTCTACCTTCTATTCCTTCAGTCTTATATCACACAAGCACAAGCAGATTTGTTTTTATTAAAGGATGTGTGTTTTCTCAATTAAAAAAATTCCACCATCTTTAAAGGATATTGATGTTGAGCCATGGCCCATGGGCTCATGACAGAAATGGTTCATAACTTCATATTTACATAATATGACTTGCATCTACTGGAACTTTTTTTTAAAAAAAAAGCTCATGAAAGAGCTTAAAATCGAAGTCCTCTTAATCTATAATCTTTGCAGGCTGTGGAACGAGCTGCTAATTCAGATGGGCAAAAGATAACCTACAGTGTTATTAAGCATCGCCTCGGTGATCTTTTCTATCGCCTAGTGTAAGTACTTGAGCCACGTATCCAAAGATACTGGTTGCGATTTTCTTCTCAATGATTTATGACGATTGATTGTTAATGATATCCCCCTCTTTACAACAGTTCACAAAAGTTCGAGGATCCAGCTGAAGGTGAAGAGGCTCTAGTCGGAAAATTCAAGAAACTGTATGATGACCTTACGGCCGGATTCCGCAACCTAGAAGACGAAGCACGGTGAATATTTATTGTACAGTCCGTGTCATCAACAATAAGACCAAATTCCCCGGAAGGTTCCGGGAGCAGTCTGTTTTGCTCAGCCTGAGGTTGTTGATGTAAATTAAGTATCAGATTTTCCCCCACCAACACTGTTATTTTTGTACCTTGTTCCCCCGGGTTCTCGACGGGCACTGTTTTGATGTACCATTATTTATTGTAAGATACTGGTGTACATGTCCATAGTTGAATAAGCGCGATGCCCATCAGCTTGAACAGTACAACCTTTTTTTTTGTAATCTTGTCACCAGCGGAGCCAAGAGCAGACTTATCTACTACCACCTAAAAAATACTTATCTACTACCACCTAAAAAATAACTAACTAATCGTTTGCGCCCCGGCCTCCGCTCCGCCCGGCGCCCGCGTTAAAAAACAAAACGGACTGCCTCAAGCCCCTAATTTTTGTTGCCAAGCAGAATAGAAGAGAAGGAAGGGTTCCAGGTGGAAAAGTGCAAGAGAAAGAAAAGACGGAAGGATCTAAATTGAATTCAAGAAACTTGAGGATTTCTGATGTAAAAGTTCAACCCACGTTAGGTCTTCTACTTTTGGGCTGGAATCTGCCATGTGGGCCTTTTGCGCCAGTAGACTGGGCCGAGCTGTGGCCGGACCCCTTTTTTCGTTTTTTTTCTAGCAAGACAAGAAACTTGATTAAAACACCGTTTTCGAAAAAAAACATATACGGCAAAAAAAACGTTTCAGAAACAAACTCTTCCACATCCCCGTTTCTGAAAAAAAAACAAATACGACAAAAAAATGTTTCCAAAAAACATATACAACTAAACAAACATCAATCAAATCTATGCGCGCGCAACCTAGCTCTAGCCTGTGCCGGCGGTGGCAGGCAACTGTGACCTGCTGTCGTGTGTAGTCCCGCATACGCGGCAGCGCGCGTCTCGCCATGGACGTGGCGATGTGATGCCAGTACATGCTGGCAGCGGCCGCGGTGCTCGCCACGCTCTACGACGTGTTGGCCGTGTGCTCCGCTTCGCCCGCCTGCGCGTGCCCTAGCTCCAGCCTGTGCCGACGGCGGCGGGCACCTGCAAACACTCGCCCCACTAGCCTCGTGCGCGTGTGGCCGCCGTCTGCACCACACTCGCCCTCCTTGCAAGAGCGGGAACGAAAGAACGACGTGCCGTGGGACGAACAGACGGACCTCCCGGCGGCATGTAACAGGCGAGTCTCTTGCATGGCAAAAAAAACCATGGCGAAATAGCCATATTCGTCCTTGAACTTTCATCCAAAGCTCAAATTCGTCCATCAACTATCAAAAGGGCCGGTTTAGTCCTTGAATTTGCAATTTTGGTTCGATCTCGTCCTCTGTCTGACGTCGTCTGCCACAGTAGCTCACTCCGTTAACACACTTTGAGACGAGACAACACACTTGTAGATTTTAGCAAGTCTATGGACATATCAGCATGTGCTGCAACCCGTGGAGCATGAGTAAGCCTGGCCTGTATCTCCAAATCCAAAGCCATTGCCTCCTAGACTGAAGAAAATGCGAGGGCATCCACCCAAAAATAGAAAGAAAGACCTTTCCGAACCGGTGAAATCAGGCACCAAGTCGTAGAAAATCGGTACTATAATTAGATTTCAAAAATCACTACATGATTGTCCACAGGCCTACAGCCACTTACAATGCAAAATCATAAGTGGTATAGATAATCCTCTACTCTGATCCACTCCGAATTCGAATTTTATAGATATGGAGAAGTGTTTTTAATATCCACGCGGATACGGATAATCCGACCTGATTATATGCTGATGCGTTGTAGGATATGGAATTGGCGAAATCCGACGGATATGGATTAACCGATAATTGAACGTGCGACGCTTATAATAGGATAATTGGAATATTTTAAGGAGCCCAAGCGGCAAGAATACAAGTCGGCCTGATCCATAACACAAGCATTATTATATTGAAGTCCACAAACAAAGCTTGTCAATTATATGTTGGTACATTGAAATTACAGGAGGCAGAGAATTATCATCTACCAAAGTGGAGGACTAGTACACGGCAAAGAGTGAAGGTAAAATTTTGCCAAATTAAGAATATTTATTTTTTACACACTTGTTTTATACTCTTAAATTTAAACTGAGAACTTGTATTAATTTTGTGAGCTCTTAAATTGAAGTGGTGGATTGATGGTGATTATTTCGTGTTGTATTGCCGCTTTATGATTTTGGTTAATGAATTGTTTCTCATCATAAAAAACAACACATAAGCACATATTATCCGACTTAAAAAAGTCCGCTTCCGCTCCATCACCGGTCCAAATCCGTATCATTTCCGACATCTAAAAAATCCGTATTCGCATCCGAATCCGTATAATATCTGATCCGCTCCGAATTCGATAAAAAATGGATTAGGATATGGGGAAGCCATTATCAGCTTCGATCCGATCTGTTTTCATCCCTAACATGCATCAGCTTACATATTTCTTTTCCCAACCTTTGTCGATAACTGTACATATCATCACATTGTCCAGCTGAATGAAGATACAACCGTGTCAAGCTGTGATTCATGGATGCGAGGTCTTCAATCACCTTTTTTTGGTCTCCCAATAGAATTGTGCTGACGGAGTGAGCTTCCGTGTCGAAGACGGCGTCAGACAGAGGATGAAATCGGACTGAAATTGCAAATTCGAGGACTAAACCGACCATTTTGATAGTTGAAGGACGAATTTGAGCTTTTGATGAAAGTTTAAGGATGAATATGGCTATTTCGCCAAAAACCGTTTCAGAAACAAAATATTCCACATCCCCGTTTACGAAAAAAACAAATACGCCAAAAAACGTTTCCAAAAAAATATATACGGCAAAAAAAAAACAATCAAATCTATCCGCGCGCGACCTACCTCTAGCCTACGCCGGCGGGCAACTGCGACCTGCTGCCGTGCGTAGTCCTGCATACGCAGTAGCGCGCGTCTCGCCATGGATGCGGGCGATGCGATGCCAGTATGTGCTGGTGGCGGCCGCGGTGCTCGCCACGCTCTACGACGTGTTGGCCGTATGCTCTGCTTTCCTCGCCCGCGTGCACCCTAGCTCCAGCCGACGACGGGCACCTGCAAACACTCGCCCTCTCGGTCGTCAGCGCATGCCCGTGCACATGTGCCCATGCGTCTGCGCCCCGCTCGCCTCGTGCGTGTGTGTTCGTCGTCTGCAACCCGCTCGCCCTCCTGCGAGAGCAGGAACGAAGGAACAACGTGCCCTGGGACGAACGGATGGACCTCCTGGCCGCCCGTAACAGACGAGTCTCTTACATGGTGATTTGCTACATGCCCGCACGTAACAATGTGGCCCATTAGTCTACCACGTCCACATAGAAGAAAGAAAACCTAGATAATTTAGAGATAGTTAAGGGTTCCAAATACAAAAGTATTTATTAGATTTTTATTATTTTCTGAAAATGCAAAATAATAAAACACACAAATAATAATTAAAAAATAAAATCAACCGTATTAGGTTTCTAAAAACCAAATCCACACAATATTGGTCATAAAGATCATAAAATATGCTTTATGTAATCAAATTTGTACATTTCTTAATATGTTTGTCTAAATCGCAAGCCATGTGCATCGTCAGACATGGATAAAAATTTGTTAATATGTTCGTCTAAACCATAAGACACGTACATCGTTGTACACATGAATATAAATTCGTTACCCCGTGCAACGCATGGGCATATATCTAGTATCTTTAGATGTGAGATGACATTGTAGTGTGTTGACCTTATCCGGATAAGGCTCCGTTCCGTTTCCCCGGAACGGGCTGTTACACGCCTGGAACGGTCCCGCGTTATACAAATTTATGAAGAATTTTTTTTTTGAACTTAATTTGTGAAGAAATTGATTCGCTGGGAATTGTTCCATGTAACCGAACGGAGCCTAATTGTGTCAGATGATAGTTCGGGGTAGATCGTTGTTTCACATGATGATTCCGACCAGCAGGGGTAGATCGTACACAAATCATATGCCAGACAAGGGGATATCTGCTGCATCATCAGTCTTTGGAAGCCTGCCGATGCATGGCATCCTCTCGGAAGCTGCTGTGAGGGCGGAGAGCCGGAGGCAGAATGAAAGCATGCATGGCCAAAGGCCAGCCCACTTAATTTTGTCTCTAGTATACCTGCACTAGCGCATTTAATTTCGCGAATGGACGCATGCTCGCAAGTGGAACAGCCTCAGACGGCTTTCGTTTTCTGTTAGTGCCCGGATGCCATGCACTGCAGATCCAGTTTCTCTCTTTTGGCCGTTAGAAGTTATTGTCGCTGCAAGGTAGATCCAGACGTTTTTCCCCTCCATTCTCTCGTGCTCCCTGACTCCCTCCGTGGGTGGTCAAAGGTTCTTCTCTTTGGCGTCGAGCGAATATTCTTCGGTGCCTGCAATCTTCATACTCATCGCTTGTATTGTAGCCAGCACATGTACTTTTCTACCAAAGGTACAGCAAGTTGAGTATTTAAGCAAAGGTATTCCTCTTTCGGATTCTACAAGGAAAGTTTCCAGGTACAATTCGAGAGCGACATTCTTCATTTCTTCTGGAGACTGGAAGAGAGTAAAAACATGTTTCCGACTCACGAAAACAAGAATGGACAAGTTTCAGGATCAACCTTGAAAAAGTAGTCTATGTAACCTCTCACAGTCACAGTAACTTTCTTGGAATATGGATGGAGAAAAAAAGACCCCTTTTATTATGACCTGTCCACAAAGTCCAGATATTTTCGCCACACAAACAATTTTTGTGGACCTATGAAAATGTAACGTGACAGTGAAAAATACTAGTATTATTCTAGATTCAATACCATGATGATGCAGTTATCCGTCTTCGGCAAACGCCCAAATCTAGAAAATCTGAATCAGAAGAGGAGCACAATTTGTCAATTTCTAATCCCACCGGAGCTCGGAAAGAAATTTCTGATTCCACCGGAGCTCACAAAGATAAAGTTTTACGAGGTCCCAGGCGCAAAAGCACACGCCCAAACGCTACTTTAATCCAAAATTTCTCAGCCCCAACACTTCCCCTCCTCTCTCTTTTCGTTCCTCCTGCCTCCAATTGGAAACCCATCATCAACCACCACAAGAAGCAAGCAGCAATAGCCAAGACCAGCCAAGCTTCCACCTCTAACCCAACCCATTGAGCATAAACACATCTAGCTTAATTAATCCTTTTCTTTATACCGCCTCCCTCGTCGCCTCAGCTCCACCTGCCTGCGCCCTCCAAATCCGATCGATCTCCGCAGCCTCCAGACCCCCGGCGGGCGGAGACAGCGAGCTCCAGGCGGTGAAACCCTCCTCGCAGCGCTCCTCTCCTCTCGCTCTCCAAATCCCTTACCAGGTTCGTGCCATTCATGCTGTGTTTCTACTTTCTAACTATGCCCTGCGTGGCTGCTCCCTGCATTGGGCTCGGTTGCGTGAAAGCTGGAGGTTTCCGAGCGATTTGGAGTGCGCTGTTTTGGGTGTAAAGCTTCGATTTTTACGTGGAGTAAGAAGTAATTTCCGGTGCTGGCGCTGTGATTTAGCTTGGGTTTGGGCCGTAGGGGTTGGTTGCTGCGGGTGGCGCTGACCGGATCGACCTGGTAATGCGGATGGGATGGGGCTGTTTGGTTTGGTTTGGTCAGAGCTTGACTTTTCGCCAGCCGCCGCCGTGGACTCGGCCGCTGTCTTCTTTGTGCAAATCGCCTGCTTTGGACATTGTAGATCACCTACCTCGGCACATTTTCTGGATTGCTGGGCCAACTTAGGAAGCTTTGGATAAAGTGGTGCTCGCTCAATGTTAGTAGCTTGCATCACAATTCCCAGAACAGATCGTGACTGAATCGCATACTAGTTAGTGCATCACAATATGTACTAGAACAACCACCAAATTACTGGGGTGGACTGCTCGGTTGTAGTAGAATTGTAGGGACAAATCTTGGTGAGTTGACTTGAATGTGTCACTATAAAAGCATATATAGGAGCATTCTTGGGTGTTTTTGAATCATTTGGATGGATCCATGTATTAACACTGTTTCCCTTGGATTGCAACTGCAGGGAAAAAATCATTGCCTGAAAGTTCTTCAGGCCCTGGTGTAGCAGCTGAATTGCCCAGTCTGATGGTGAGGAACGAGCTTTATAGATGATCTAAAGATGGAGATGAGATAAAAGTACCATAAAGTGTACAGCGGGATAGCAAGGATATGACTGTCATGATGCCTCAACGCCACCGGGCTACAGCCAAGAAGCCCATGTGGATAATCGTGCTCTTGTCTATGGTTTGCATCGTGTTGATTGGGGCTTACGTCTTCCCACCGCGGCGCTTCTCTAAGTGCTACCTCTCTGCTTCAAGTGTATGTACGAATTTCAAGGATTGGCTCCCTTCCATGGGCCGTCGGGAGCGGACTGACGAGGAGATTATTTCATCTGTAGTTATTAGGGATATCCTTTCAATGCCCATGCCTGTGTCAAAAAATCCAAAGATCGCCCTTATGTTCTTGACACCAGGTTCATTGCCCTTTGAGAAATTGTGGGAGAAGTTTTTACAGGTTGGTCAAAATGTACTTGTTGTCTTTGTGCCACTTAAGATGTACTTGTTGTTTTTGTGCCACTTAAGGAGTATAAGCTTTTCAAGGGTCTTTCTGTTTCCTTAAACTGCAAGAAATCATAAGTCTTTCAAATGTATAACGACACCAAGGTTGGTTCCAGAGAAACAATTTAGTGGATATACTTACTTGTTTGTAGTATGTATTATTGAAATATGAGTATATAACATTGGGCCAACATGTTGATTCCCCTATGAACCTTCATTTGATAGAGGTAACAATGCTCCTAGCAAGTAGTAGCCTGTATAAATAGATTAAGCCTATGAACCTTCATTAGTGAATAGGTTGTTTTATCTGTATAAATATGTTAAGCCTATGTTTTCACCATATAGGGACCAAAGCCGGTAAGATTTGTAGCAAGTAGTAGCCAGTACTCACTGTAATCTCCTCCTTGTTGGTACTAACCTCCGTGTTTAGATTCAAAAAAAAACCTTCTGTGTTTATGTGATGTAATACTTCCCATCTCATATATGATTCATGTGACTTTTAAAGAAAATTGAATCACTGTGCCTTCTTTGAACAGGGACATGAGGAAGATACTCCATCTATGTGCACGCATCACGTGAAAAGCCGGGTTCATACTAGTTCTTTGTTTGCTGGTCGGGATATTCACAGTGACGCAGTAATAATTTTCGCCTCTGTTTCATTTTTTTCCAAAGCAACTCGAATTGGTAGAAAAGAATTGACCTAGTTTATGGGGGAAACTAGGCCCAAAAACCTTACAAACACGTGGTTTATTGAGGAAAACTGGGCGAAAAACCTGAACATGGTAGCCTGGACAAGTAACCCTAAGCAACCTACCAACAAACAAGTGTACAACAGCAACAGGCAACCGACGGAACCCACCATGCATCATCGTTGCCAAGCTTGTCGCAAGAGTGACCATCAGCTCCCACTTCCCATGGCGGGCATTAGCCAGAGGCCCCAGAACGCAGCCACCTACACACAGCGAACCCCGACACATCTGGAAAGGACCACATCATATCATAATTGCATTTTCGTCTGTGTTTCATACATTTGGATTTAACGCTTTTGTCTTAAATATATCTGCTTTATCAGGGGTTCATCTTGTAAACTCAATCCATTATATTTCCAAACCTTTTTTACAAAAAAGAAAAAAAAAGAAAATACCCTCCCTCTGGTCAAATAATGAATGAAGAATGTACAAGTGGTTGACCTTGGGTGCCATCAGACACTTCTTTTGAACTAGGATTTTACTCCATTGTAGCAATAATCAGCAATAGCAATTAACCAAACAGTAGGTACAGTAGTTTTTGTGTGAAAAGCCAAACAGTAGTTACATGCTTTATGAGGACTATAGGACTTAACTCATGTTGAAGTTGAACACACCAAAGTGACTTGATAAAGAACAAAGATAGCATTCTGGGTTGAGAATATTACTGTTTTAAACCCACAACCTACAACAGTAGGTCCAGTGCTAACAAAATCGCTACTAGCAATCTGGATTGAGAATACTTACTGTTCCACCACTTGCAAATTGAATGGATCGTTATAAAGTGGTATCTTTAGTTGGAATTCTTCTCTGCTAATGGACTATCATATTGCTTATGCTGTAATTTTGAGATTGTTAACATTGAGCAGAGTATGTATTTGTTATGCAGGTAGTATGGGGATTGATTTCAATGGTTGATGCTGAGAAGAGACTATTAGCGAATGCACTGGAAGATGTTGATAATCAAGTTTTTGTCTTGCTTTCTGACAGGTTTGGACCCTGATTACGGTGACTCCCTTTTTGATCCTTTGTTCTCAATTACTGAGTCATCTTTGCTTTATTTCACAGCTGTGTTCCGCTGCATTCATTTGATTATGTGTATAACTACCTGATGGGAACGAATGTTAGCTTCGTGGATTGGTGAGAACACTATAAACTTATATTTCAAAATCCTTTTGAAAAATAGGATATGAGAACTTTTTTTCTCTCTTGAGATGTTCATATCCACTCACTTTGATTTTTGTCCTGCCTTTGTTTTCAACTTATAAGTTTCAAGGATCCAGGTCCACATGGCAGTGGAAGGTACTCTCCTGAGATGTATCCTGAAATAGACAAGAGGATTTTAGAAAGGGTGCCCAGGTACAGTTATTCTCTATACTAATTTGTTAGGATATAAAATACTTGCTGTTATCAAACTCTATTGGTGGTATATCATTCGATGAACACTTTACATGGATAGCTGAGTGGAAATCTAATTTAAGTCCTTTGTCTGTTCTTGTTCTAGTGGTTTTGCAGTTACGAGGAGACATGCTTTAATGATTCTGGCTGACAGCCTGTACTACAAGAAGTTCAAGCTATACTGCAAGGTATATTTATTTATCTTAGATAAAGGAAGGATTTTATTAATTCACAATCATTACATCGAGTTGGTACAGTAAAACTGGATACCAAGTATCTTATCTTAGTAGAATACACAATGACTTAATTTAGATATGTGCTCAAATATATAATTGGTCTGTTACAAATGTGGATTGGTCTGATGGGAAAATGGAATCCAAGGTCATATATTGGTCTGAGGAAAATGATGATGTCACCTATGATCTCTTGAAGAATATCACAGTATGTTTCCTAGCTGCTTAATTTGTTCTCGCCTACCATATGATTTTTATGTGCATACACTGATGTGCATTACCATTTTGCAGGCAATTGATGAGAACTTCCATGTAACAAGTGATGACAAGGTAAGCACAAAGATCTATCGTCATTATTGACTTTTGAAGAACAATAAACAAACTATTTCATGAACTTAATTATGGATTATAAGCAAACTCGTGAATTGTATTTCGCATCCATGAAGCAATGAAATTTCCAGCTTCAACGCATCTCAACAACCATTGAATGCTGGTGTGCTGTTTTTCCCCATATTGCAGAAACTTGTGATGCAGAAGCCTTGTTTGTGGAATGGATCAAAGAGACCGTGCTATCTTTTCGCTAGGAAGTTTAATCCTGAAGCACTTGACAACCTACTGAAGCTATTTACCAGTTATACATCTGTTTGAGTCCAACTTGATTCTTTGCCTTGGGCTGTCAAATCCCACAAGCTTTTTTTCCCTGTTTGTATGTAAATTGTGAAGTCCGTACTTATTAGGATCTGGGCCCAAAGATACCGGTACAACTGCAACAACTGTGATGGCTTGGAGCTCAGTCCTCGCTAAAACGGCCACAGCAATGTTTATAGAATGACACTGCCCTCATAGTAATTTGTCGTGTTCAATGTATGTCTCCATAGTCTTCCAGCCAACTCCCAACTCATTAGTTCTTTATTCTTGAAGAACAGTTTTTTTGTCAGAATGTTATACTGTCATTATATGATACATTCTTTGTAGACACAGAGATTACAACAGATGTACCACAAGTGCATATTAATTTTGTCACTATTAAATCTTTTATCATGGATTCTACTGAACTAGGTGTTCGCATTTCTTAATTTTCACTGTGATTAATTTTTCAGCAAAGTAAGCGTATTTGAGCTGCTGCTAATGGAATTCCAAAACATAATATTTGTATTGTAGGAGAGGAGATATACTAGTAGAGTACATTTTCCATCTCCAAGATGAGACACTGACACATGGATGATGGGCCCATCCATTTCAATTTATAAATTGTTAGTCTTTCTTGGTGCATAGTCTTTGCTATGTATAATATATCTATCTAGGTATATAATAAAAGTTAGGGGCTCTTACGTTTGTATCCTTGTTTTGTATTGAAATTGTGATTTTGCTCTTGTTTTTTTGACTTTGTGAATTTATCTCTATGATTTCAAAATGAAGCACCAGTTTGTCCCTGCTCCGTCATCCACCCCTAACGGTGTTAAACTTTGTACAAAAGGACATGAATGCCCATGCGATTTTGCTCCTGTTTGTTATGCCTAATTGTGATTTTACCCTGATTTAGAATTAGACTTTTTTATTGTATGCTGACAATTGATTAAATTTGGTCAAACATATTTGGCACAACTTGCAATTATTTGAAATCAGATTTAACATTGATAAATATTCAAAATTTTGGGGCCAAAGGGTTCATAATGATGACAGATGTAACGTCATAAGAAATATTTCGATATAATCTTTTGTGTGGGACCAAAAATCTTCAATGTATAAGAATGCATGTAAAACATCGGTTAACAAACTGTATAAGTAGATGCATGCACTGATAACCTTAGTACCTTACCATATAGGAATGTCATACAGTACATATTTTTTCAGCAAAAGTAACCGCCATACAAGTTGGTTCATGTAACACTACAAGCACTAAA